>BLSH010025113.1:231491-301161 GCA_018402905.1 Glandirana rugosa | reverse complement strand
CCGTCAGTATATCAGGTGTGATCAGATGTGATCAATTTTCAATGATTGGCACCATAGCTTGTAGACTCTATAACTTTCACAAGGACCAAATAATATACACTTATTTGGGTTATTTTTACCAAAGATAGGTAGCAGTATAAATTTTGGCCAAAATTTACAAAGAAAAATTACTAATTTGCAAAATTTTATGACCGAAACAAAGAAAAAGGCATTTTTTCAAAAAAATTTCAATCTTTTTTTATTTATAGCTCAAAAAATAAACCCCCTCCTAGTGATTAAATACCACCAAAAGAAAGCTCTATTTGTGTGAAAAAAAGGACGCAAATTTCATATGGGTACCGTGTTGCATGACTGAGTAATTGTCATTCAAAGTGTGAGAGCGCTGAAAGCTGAAAAATGGCCTGGACAGGAAGGGGGTTTTCGTGCCAGGTACTGTTGTGGTTAATTTATAAAATATGCGGAACGTCATTATTTGCAGATTAGCCTGAATTTCAAGCTCATTTGCTGGTCACTACTAATGTTTTTTGTTAATAAGAGCTTTTATTGTTTTTACAAAAATATATAAAAAGCACAGTGAAAACACTCTGACAATAAAACAGATAACAGATCACTGCTTAGGCCTTATACACACGGGCGTATGCAAAAAAACAAGCAAAACGCCGGGCCCGACGTCAGGGAAAAATCGCCCTTTTTTTTTGGCGTTTTGCATTGACGTCAATGCATGTTTTTCCACACTAGCTTTCAGCGGCGCTTTCTGCCTCTATTCAAAATCAATGGTTCCCTATGGGGGCCCATTGATTTGAATAGAAGTCGCACCAGAGGTCGGATCACGATGATCCGACTTGCGTGCTATGGATCTTAAAGGGGAACCCCCACAAACAATTTGCGTGGGGTTCCCCCCAGGGGCATACCAGGCTCTTTGATCTGGCATGGATTTTGAGAGGAACCCCCACACCGAAAAAACAGTGTAGGGTCCCCCCCAAAATCCCTACCAGACCCTTATCTGAGCACGCAGCCTGGCAGTCCACGAAAGGGGGTGGGGACGAGCGAGCACCCCCCCCCTGGACCGTACCAGGCCGCATGCCCTCAACATGGAGAGTATGGGTGCTTTGGGGCAGGGGGGGCTCTGCTCCCCCCCACCCCAAAGCACCTTGTTCCCATGTTGATGGAGACAAGAGCCTCTTCCCGACAACCCTGGCCGTTGGTTGTCAGGGTCTGCGAGCAGGGGCTTATCGGAATCTGGAAGCCCCCTTTAATAAAGGGGCCCCCAGATGCCGGCCCCCCACCCTATGTAAATGAGTATGGGGTACATTGTACCCCTACCCATTTACCTGGAAAAAAAAGTGTACAAAAAAAAACACACTACACAGCTTTTTAAAATATTTTATTAAATCAGCTCCGGAGCTGATTTAATAAAATATTTTAAAAAGCTGCGTAGTGTGTTTTTTTGTACACTTTTTTTCCCATGTAAATGGGTAGGGGTACTTAAAGGGGGCTTCCAAATTCCGATAAACCCCCGCCCGCAGACCCCGACAACCAACGGCCAGGGTTGTCGGGAAGAGGCTCTTGTCCCCATCAACATGAGAACAAGGTGCTTTGTGGTGGGGGGGAGCAGAGCCCCCCTGCCCCAAAACACCCATACTCTCCATGTTGAGGGCATGCGGCCCGGTACGGTCCAGGAGGGGGGGGGTGCTCGCTTGTCCCTACCCCCTTTCCTGGCCTGTCAGGCTGCGTGCTCGGATAAGGGTCTGGTAGGGATTTTGTGTTTTTACGGCATGGGAGTTCCTCTCAAAATCCATGCCAGATTGAAGAGCCTGGCATGCCCCTGGGGGGAACTACACGCACATTTTTTGCGGGGTTCCCCTTTAAGATCTATAGCACGCAAGTCGGATCTTCGTGATCCGACCTCTGGTGCGACTTCTATTCAAATCAATGGGCCCCCATAGGGAACCATTGATTTTGAATAGAAGCAGAAAACGCCACTGAAAGCTAGTGTGGAAAAATGTGCATTGATGTCAATGCAAAACGCAAAAAAAAAGGGTGATTTTTCCCTGACATTGGGCCCGGCGTTTTGCTTGTTTTTTTGCATACGCCCGTGTGCATGAGGCCTTAAAGTGGCTCTTCACCCTTTCAGCATTCTTCCCTCCTCTACACTTCTCCTATTCCTAAATAGCACGGTATTTTTTTTTTTTTTACCTTTTTTTTTTTTTTTTAACCACTTCAGTACAGTGTACTTATACAGCCTTCCTGCCCAGACCAATTTTCAGCTTTCAGTGCTCTTGCACTTTGAATACCAATTACTTAGTCATGCAACACTGTACCCAAACAAAATTTTTATCATTTTTTTCACACAAATTGAGCTTTCTTTTGGTGATATTTAATCACCACTGGGTTTTTTATTTTTTGCGACATAAGTGAAAAAAGAGCAAAAATTTGGGAAAAAAACACTTTTTTTTGTTTCTATGATAAAATTTTGCAAATAAGTAATTTTTGTTTATGAATTTGGACCAACATGTATAGTGCTACATATCTTTGGTAAAAATAACCCAAATTAGTCGATATTATTCGGTCTGTGTGAAAGTTATAGAGTCTACAAGCTATCGTGGCAATCATTGAAAATTGATCACACCTGATGTACTGACAGCTTATTTCATCTCTTGAGGCCATGAAATGTCAGGAAAGATAAATACTCCTCAAATTATCTCTTTTTGAAAAGTGGACAGTCTCATGTATTTAGTAAGAGGCATGTTGAGTTTTTTGAAGTTGTAATTTTTTCCCACAATTCTTGGGAAAATGAACAAATTATTTTTTTTAATACAAAATTGTCATAATAACAAGTTTTTTTCTCACACACAGCACATGCATACTTCCAATTACACCCCAAAACAAATTATGCTACTCTTCCCAAATATGGCGATACCACACATGTGAGACTTTTTCACATCCTGGCCACATACAGAGGCCCAACATGCAGAGAGCACCATTAGGAGGCCCAACATGCAGGAAGCACCGTCAGACGTTCCAGGAGCATAAATTACACATATAATTTCCTAACGACCTATTACTATTTTGAAGGCCCTGGAGCACCAGAAAAATGGAATTACCCACAAAACTACCCCATTTTGGAAAGCAAGCACCCCAGCGTATATTCTATGAGGCATTATGAGTCTTTTGAATGGTTCATTTTTTCCACAAGTCTTCGGAAAACGTGGAAAAAATGAAAAAATATTTTTTTTTACAGAAAGGGGTCAATTTATAAGATTTTTCTAACACATAGCATGCACATAGCAAAAAATATACCCCAAAATACATTCTGCTACTCCTCCTGAGTATGGCAATACCACATGTGTGAGACTTTTACACAGCCTGGCCACATACAGAGGCCCAGCAGGCAGGGAGCACCATCAGGAGGCCCAACATGCAAAAAGCACCGCCAGACGTTCTAGGAGCATACATTACACTAATTTCATTCCTACCTATCACACTTTTGAAGGCCCTGGAGCACCAGGATAGTGGAATTACCCACAAAATGACCCCATTTTGGAAAGCACACACCCCAACGTATATTCTATGAGGCATGGGCTGCAGATAGGTACTTGGGTACTCTGATGGGCTGGAGACAGGTACTCGGGTACTCAGATAATCTGATGGGATGCAGATAGATACTCAGGTACTCTGATGGGCTGCAGATAGGTACTCTGGTACTCTAATGGGCTTGAGACAGGTACTCTGATGTGCTGCAGATAGGTACTTGGATACTCTGGACTGTAGACAGGTACTCAGGTACCCTGATGGTCTTCATATAGGTACTTGGATACTCTGGGGCTGGAGACAGGTACTTGGGTACTCTTATGAGCTGGAGACAGGTACTCAGGTACACTGAAGGGCTGACGATAGTTACTCAGCTACTCTGAAGGTCTGCAAATAGGTACTTGGATACTCTGATGGTCTGCAGATAGGTACTCGGATACTCTGATGGGCTGGTGACAGGAATTTAGGTACTCTGATGGGCTGGTGACAGGTGCTCAGTTACTCTGATGGGCTGGTGACAGGTGCTCGGGTACTCTGATGGGCTGGCGACAGGTACTCAGGTACTCTGATGGTCTGCAGATTGGTACTCAGGTACTCTGATGGACTGGTGACAGGTTCTTGGGTACTCTAATGGTTTGCAGATAGGTACTCGAGTATTCTGATGGGCTGGTGACAGGTACTCAGCTACTCTGATGGTTTGCAGATAGGTACTCGGGTACTCTGATGGGCTGGTGACAGGTACTCGGGTACTCTGATAGACTGGTGACAGGTACCTGGGTACTCTGATGGGTTGATGACAGGTACTCTGATGGGCTAGTGACAGGTACTTTGATGGGCTGGTGACAGGTACTTTGATGGGCTGGTGACAGGTATTCTTTATTTCAGGGCGCAATCAGTGTGCTTTGCTGTGTACTGTGATCGGTAACTAGCTGTTATTGCAATCTCCTCCTCACACACTATCGGTGTGATGAGGAGAAGAACCCGGTAACAGCTCATTACCGTGGCTTGTTTACATTCTGTGACGGGCTGTGATTGGATACAGCCAGTCACATGGTAAAGAGCCAATTTCATTGGCTCTTTAATGCGATCAGGGATGCACTGTGTCAGGGTGACAAGCCCCTAGGGGCGTGTAAGAGTGCAGTGCACGAGGAAAATGCATGTGACCGTCTGTGATTGAACACAGTCGGTCACATGGTAAGGAGACATTTTTATTGGCTCTTTACACTGATTGGGGATGGGCTGTGTCACGAGGGGACACGCCTCATCCCAATTGCCGTGCTGCAGCGAGAACGGGTGGACGTCATATGATGTCCACCCGGAGGCAGGAGATGTTCCTGCCGGCGTCATTTGTCTATGGCCCGGTACGGAAGTGGTTAAAAAATTAGTTTGAGTCACCTCCCGTGCACGTCATTTGCCTATATGGATGATGTGCACTGTGTGCCCTTTGGTTCCAGGGATATGCACATCACATATCCATAGCTCCCAACTGTCCCTGATTTGGAACAAAGTCCTTCTGTCACTCTTTTCCAAGTCATCTTCCAGGATGGCTTACAGAGAGAGAGGGGCTCCTCCCACCTATTACAGGAAACACATGATCCACATTATAAAAAAGGGCTTATCACCAGCAGTACCTCAGTATTTGTGTTTCCTCCGGCCAGACAGGAATTTTTTATTTCTGGCCTTCATACTAGGTGACAGGGGCCTCCCGGCTGTTGGATCCTAGTAACAGGGGCAGTGGACCTGGGGATACAGTACAGCTCGGGCATCCTAGGCTAGTCAGAACCAGGATGCTATAACAACCGACCCCCTCTCCCTATCTTGTGGCAGTGTATCCCCAGTGCTGGTTGTGCTGGTGTCAGGGAGGTAAGACTCATGTTTGATCTCTGTCCCAGGTGGTGCTCCATTATTTGCTAGCTCAGGCGAGCAGCTCAGCCTCCCCCTCATGCAGCATGTGTCTCCGGCGTCGGTGGGCGCAGGGTGATGACGTCATTTCCGCCACGGCCGTAAGTGATGTAAACGATGACTGGAAGTGCCTCAGCGGCCATTTCAGTAATGGGAAAATGTGGCCAGCATGCCGGCAGAGACAGAGGAGCACCACCACAGTTCTGGATGCACCGGATCCACAGCTCCAGTCTGGGACTCCCTGCACACACCACAGCACCTAAGGAAGCAGAGCACATGGTCCTTGGTCCTGCAAGTCACCATGGAAGCAGCTTCAGTTGGAGAGACATGTCTGGAGGTGCCAGCAGACTCCAGCTCTAAGGTAAGGAAAATGGGAGCTAGGGGGCTCCCTTTTTTCCTTTTTTCCTGCCTGGTGGAGAGGGCACTGGGGAAGAGGGGACAAGAGACCTCACTGCCTTCCAGGTGGAATGGTGAAGGGTCTCCATATATGTCACCCAATGGGAGGACCGGCACTATATGTATCTAGTTTACAATTTACATAGTGTGTTTTTATACGCAGCAAGTTGTTGTATTAAAATGCTGTTCTCTACCCTTTATGTTTGCATTAGGATAAAAAGGATCCTAAAGACACTAAAGGGGAGACACCTAAGAAAAGATGTGCGGTCTGCTGAAAGAAACTATCTTCCAGTTGGAAGAAAACACTTTGCCAGGATTGCATAGATCACCTGGCAAAGCACCTATTTAAAGCAGAAACAGGACCCCTGCTTAAATATTTTCTTGATTCAATGAAGAAAGAAATGACACAGACTTTAAAGTCATTTAAAGCACAAACAGTAGACACCCCCAAGGTGGATGCCCTAACAGCACCATCAAGGCTGGTCCCAGCAGACCACCCCCTACAGCAGTGCCTGACCGGATGGTCCCAGACCAAGTGTTTCTAGAAGAAATGGAGGATAATGAGGAGTAAGACTCCAAAACAGAAGAGGGGGAACTCGAGGACGAGAAGACGACTAAGTCGCAATAGTTCTTATTGCCATCTGAGGAGACGGAGGAGCTTCTGAAAGTCATTTATGACACACTAGAGCTAGAAGAGGGAGATGAATAGGAATTGTCAGTTCATGATCGGTTGTACGTGGGGTTACAAGTGAGAAAAACAAGAACCTTTCCTATTCACCCGTCTCTGAAGGACACTATCCTGCAAGAGTGGAGAAAAAGGTTTTCTTTCCTAGTAATAAAGAAGATATAGCAATTTGTAATAAATGCCCAAAAATTGACGCCTCGCTATCCAAGTGATCGAACAAATCTGAGTTGGCTTTTGAAGATGCAGGATCACTTAACCACTTGCCAACCACCGACCACAGTCTGACGGCGACAAAGTGGCTCGATACCGCAAACCGCCGTCATATGACAGCGGCTGCGATATCCCTCACTGTGAGCGCGCGCTCGCTGTGTTGGGGGGGGGCCAGGGAACAGGTAGGGCGGACTCAATCGCCGCCAGCTACCCATGATGGCCCTCCCGCAGTGAAAGAACGGAGGTCCGTGTAAGTAAACACGGATCTCCGTTCTGTTAGCGGGGAAAGCCGTGATCACTCCCTTCCCCCAGCCAGGCCAGCCCACATACAGTTAGAACACGCCCAGGGAACACAGTTAACCCTTAGAGCGCCCCCTCCAGGTTAACCCCTTCACTGCCAATGGCATTTACATAGTAATCAGTGCATTTTTATAGCACTGATCGCTATATAAATGCCAATGGTCCCAAAAAAGTGTCAAAATGGTCCGACATGTCCGCTGCAATATTGCAGTACCACTAAAAATCGCAGATCGTCGCCATTACTAGTAAAAAAACCCCCAAAAACCCAGAATTGAATTCTCATCATCCGTAAACGTGGCAACTTTTGCGCAAACCAATCAATAAACGCTGATTGTGATTTTTTTTTTTACCAAAAATATGAGGAAGAAGATAAATCGGCCAAAACCGATGGAAAAAAAATGTTTTTTTATTTTTTTTTGGATTTGTAATTTAGCAAAAAGTAAGAAATTTGTGTTTTTTTGCAAAATTGTAGCTGTTCTTTTGTTTATAGCGGCGATCAGAAATGAGGCAGAGGTGATCAAATACCACCAAAAGAAAGCTCTATTTGTGGGAAAAAAAGGACGCAAATTTTGTTTGGGTACATGTTTGTATGCAGTGCTGAATCGCAAAAAGTGCTCTGGTCCTAAAGTGGGAAATCCTTCCGGGGGCTGAAGTGGTTAAAGACCCCATGGATAGAAAAACAGAGGGATATCTTAAAAGGGCCTGGGAAGTCAGAGCGGCAAACTTCAAGCCTGCTTTAGCTACTACCTGTGTAGCTCGCACATTGGATTTGTGGCTTAATAAGCTTTGCTCTCTCTTAGAAAATGATACCCCCTAAGGAGGAAATTATAGAAGACCTTCCGGCGCTAAGTAAAGCCGTGGCATATATCGCTGACGCCTCAACTGAAGCAGTCAAAATTACTGCCAGGTCCACAGCCCTCATAAATGAGACAAGGATAGCATCCTGGTTAAAGTCCTGGAATGGAGACCTAGCGTCAAAAGCCAGACTCTGTGCCCTCTCCTGCTCCGGAGAGCTGCTACTCAGTAAGGAACTTGAATCAGTTCTACAATGGTCAGCAGACAAGATGAAGAGATTCCCCATCCCCAAAAGGCAGAAGGGATCCTTTCTCTCTCCATCCTCTTCCTGGGAAGGATCAAAAGGGAATTTTCGTACCTTTAAAGGGCAGATCTAGTAAGATCAGGATACAGAATAGAGGTGATTGGCAGACCCAAAACAAGGTTGATGATAACAAACCTACCCAGAGTCAAAGAAAAGGCGATAGTCATGTTGTCTCTTCTTCAGGAGATGTTGGATCAGAGAACGATCTGTTACATCCCGTCAAGTGAGAGAAAAGGGGGGGGGGGGTTCTACTCTCATATTTTCCTCATAAAAGAAAACATCGGGCAAATACCAACTTATCGTGAATCTGAAAAGCTTCAATGTACACGTAAAATACAAAAGATTAAAAATGGAATCAATTTATTCAACCGGAGAACTATTGACACAGAATGCATTTATGGCATCACTAGATTTAAGGGATGCATATCTGCACATTCCAATTCAGCAGGACTCAAAGACATACCTTAGGTGTGCGGTGAAGAATGGGGGAAAAACTCTTTATTTTCAGTGCGAGGCTCTACCTTTTGGGCTGGCCTCCGCACATCAAATCTTCACGAAAGTCCTGTCAGAAGCTCTGCAGGTTGTGAGATCAGAGGGGATTCAAATAATCCCCTACCTGGACGATCTACTTCTATTTGGAGACTCAATAGAGGAAGTAGAACAAAATCTGACAAGAGTGATTGTTACGTACCTGGGTTGTGAGCCTAACGGTAGAGGGAGACCTCTCATACAACTCCGGCTCCTGGACCGCTGGTAGTGGAAACAGTAGTCACAGGAGCACAGTGGGGTAAGAGGGCCTGTTAGTCCAGTAGCAGTAGTCAGCCAATGGGCTTCAGATGAGTTGGTAGAGATGTGCAGAGCTGGGTGCTGGGGCAGACTGGATGGACAGCAGAGCAGGATGCTGTAGCAGACTGGATGGACAGCAGAGCTGGAAGCTGTGGCAGACTGGATGGACAACAGAGCTGGATGCTGTAGCAGACTGGATAACAGCAGAGCTGGAAGCTGTGGCAGACTGGATGGACAGCAGAGCTGGATGCTGTAGCAGACTGGATGACAGCAGAGCTGTTAGCTGTGGCAGACTGGATGGACAGCAGAACTGGATACTGTAGCAGACGATGACAGCAGAGCTGGAAGCTGTGGCAGACTGGATGGACAGCAGAGCTGGAAGCTGTGGCAGACTGGATGACAGCAGAGCTGGAAGCTGTGGCAGACTGGATGGACAGCAGAGCTGGAGCTGTAGCAGACTGGATGGATAGTCAGACAGGCCTGGTTCGGCAACAGACAGGTAATCAGGTGTAAGCAGCAGGCTAAGGAAGGTCGGGTAACAAGCCAAAGTCAAACCGTGGATCAAACAGATAATCCGTAAGCAGAAGCAGGGTCGAGGCAAGCCGGGGTCAGGACAGGCGGCAGACAATCGTAAGGTAGGAGGCAGGCCGGATCAAGGTCACAGAGTATCACAGATTTCAGGGAATCACACACAGCTGCAGACCAAAAAGCAATGAGACTCAGCAGCAGCCTGGTTTAAATAGGCCACCCAGAGTGCTCATCAGTGACAGGTGTGCGTGCCGTGATTGCACTTTTGCTGTACGGGCTTCCTGACATTGCCCCCCTCCTACGGGCAACCTCCGGTTGCCTAATTGGTGCTTCTTTTGAGGGTTCCTGTGGAAAAAGGCACGGATTAAGTTAGAAACATGTACGTTTTGTGCTGGTTCCCAGAAATTCTCTTTTGGGCCATAACCTTTCCATTTAACTAGATATTGTATCTGACCTCCTCTTCTTCTACCATTAAGAATTGCCTCTACTTCAAATTCTTCATTCCCACTAACCATCACAGGTTCCGGAGGACCTGAGCTACGGTGAGGGAATGGATCTGGTACTGCAGGTTTTAATAAAGACACATGAAACACTGGGTGTATTCTAAATGACTCAGGTAAGGCTAATTCAAAAGAAATGTCATTAATTTTTCTCCTTACCGGAAATGGTCCTACGGATCTTGGTGCCAGTTTCCTTGATGGACACAACATCTTCAAATTGGCCGAAGAAAGGCAAGCTTGGTCTCCAGGTTGCAAGATCAGCTCACCCCTTCTTCTTTTGTCAAATGACCTCTTACTATCTTCCTGTGCTTTTGTGATAGTTTCCTGCAACGGGAGAAGAAGTCCACCGTGATCTGGACTGCCGGAACTGGAGATGCAATGATCAAATTAGGTAAGAAGGAGGGATGGAATCCGTAGTTGGTAAAACATGGAAACTGCTGAGTGGAGGAGCTGTTGGCATTGTTGTAGGCGAATTCCGCAAGGGGTAACAATGCTACCCAGTTGTCTTGGGCAAAAGAGGTGAAGCATCTGATGTATTGTTCTAGTGTTTGGTTAGTTCGCTCTGTTTGTCCATTGGTCTGTGGATGGTAGGCAGAAGAAAAGGAAAGTTCAATCTGTAGAGTTCTGCATAAGGCTCTCCAAAATCTGGATGTAAATTGAACACCACGGTCAGACACAATGTTTGCAGGGATTCCATGAAGTCTAACAATTTCTTTTACAAAGACTTGAGCAGTCTCTATGGCCAATGGTGTACCTTTTAGAGGAACAAAATGGGCCACTTTTGAAAAGCGATCCACTGCCATGAAGATCGTGGTACATTCTTCAGAAGGAGGGAGTTTGACTATAAAGTCCATAGAAATCATTTTCCAGGCCCTGTCAGGTATGGGCAGGGGTCTCAGCAATCCCCAGGCTTTGTTGCGAGAACTCTTACTCCGGATGTATGTAGCACATGTGTTCACATAGGCTTTGCAGTCCTTTTCAAATCCTGGCCACCAGAAAGAGCGTTGTACTAATTCTGTAGTTTTGTGGATACCGAAATGGCCCGCTAAGGGATGGTCATGGCAGACCCCTAAGATTAGGGTTCGAACTTGCTCTGGAACAAAAACCTGCCCTTCTTTCAACTACAGTCCATTCTTTGATTCTATGCGAGACAAGGCATCGAGTTTGGTGTTTTTGGATCCGGGCCGGTAGGTTATGTAAAATGAAAACCTTGAGAAGAAAAGCACCCAACGGGCCTGACGTGGTTTGAGACGTTTTGCAGATCATAGATATTCTAAGTTCTTATGATCTGTGTAGATCAGGATTGGATGGGATGCCCCCTCCAGTAGGTACCTCCATTCCTCTAGGGCTACCTTGATTGCCAGGAGCTCCCGATCTCCCACGTCGTAGTTTCTTTCAGCTAGTGAGAGTTTACGTGAAGAAAATGCCACTGGATGGGTCACCTCTTTGAGACCTTGTCGCTGTGAAAGAATAGCTCCGACTGCACTTTCTGATGCATCCACCTCCACAATGTAGGGTAGTGTGGAATCTGGATGACTCAGGACTGGGGCAATAATAAAACATTCTTTTAGTGTGTCAAAGGCCCTTTGTGCCTCTGGATTACAATGGAAATGGACACCCTGCTTGGTAAGCTGCGTGATGGGATGGATGATGGCTGAAATGTTTTTAATGAATTTGTGATAAAATTAGCAAAACCCACAAAGCATTGTATTCCCTTTTTGTCAGTGGTAGCTGGCCATTCCAGTATTGCTACGACCTTTTGCGGGTCCATCTTGACCCCGTCAATGGAGATGATTAAGCCCAAGAACTGGATGCTCTGTTGTTTAAAGTGACATTTTTCGGCTTTAGCACATAAGCCATGTTGGAGGAGCCGTCTCAAAACACTTTTGACATGCCCTTGGTGTACCTCCAATGACACTGAGAATATTAGGATGTCATCTAGGTAAACAACAACAAAAATGTCCAAAAAAGTCTTTGAAAATGTAATTAATTAAATATTGAAAGGTGGCTGGGACATTGCAGAGCCCAAATGGCATGACCAGATATTCAAAGTGCCCGAATCGGGTACGAAAGGCAGTCTTCTACTCATCACCTTCCTGTATTCTGACCAAGTTGTAGGCTCCCCTGAGATCTAGTTTTGTGAAGATGTTGGAGGTTTTAAGTCTCTGAAACAGCTCATGAACCAAAGGAAGGGGATAGCGGTTCTTTACTGTTATTTTATTTAAGTCATGATAGTCAATGCATGGTCTCAGGGAGTGATCCTTTTTCTCCACAAAGAATATACCTGCACCGGCTGGTGAGGTAGACAGGCGGATAAATCCCTTCTCCAGATTTTCATCAATATAGTCTTTTAACACTCCCAGCTCTCGTTCTGACAGGGGAAAAATGCGGCCAAAAGGAATTTCAGCCCCAGGCAGGAGCTCAATGGGACAGTCATATGCTCTGTGTGGGGGTAAAGTATCAGCTCCCCATTTACTAAAAACATTCAGAAATTCATGATATGAATTGGGTACTAGCTGACGTAACTCAGAATCTGTATCCATACATAGCAAGACTATAGGTGACTGAGCTAGCGTTTCTGTGCAGTGCTGTTGGCAGTAGGGTGAGGAAAAGTGGATGTTTTTCCAGATTCCCAGTCTATCTGTGGATTGTGGGCCTGTAACCAGGGTCGATCCAAGATGACAGGGAATAAGGGTGATGAGATTGTGTCCAAACGTAGCAATTCCTGATGATTGGTGGAGGTGGTAGTTAGTATAGGTGGGGTCTCCTTAGTGACCAGTCCTGATTTAATATGAGACCCATCAGCCAAAAAGACCATCAGGCTTTGTTCTTTGGTTTGCAAGGAAATGTGCTTGTTGGACCGCAAAGGACAGGTCAATAAAGCAGCTGCAGGCTCCTGAGTCAATAATTGCCGCCACGGGCATGGATCTTCCCGGAAGCTGGAAAGACAGAGGCAGAGTGATATGATTTGAACTGGCAGACATGACAGGTGGCGATGATTGGTTCAAAGAAGAAAGAGAAAGGGACTTACGCAGCTTGGCTGGACAGGTGCGCACAAAGTGACCCACTTCTCCACAATACATGCATAAGTTGTTGGCACGTTTGCATTGGCGCTCTTCAGGAGAAAGTGAGGTACAGAGCAGGCCCAGTTGCATGGGTTCAGGGGTTTCCAGACTAGTTGGAGTGGGGTTCCTGTGCATTGTTTTTGGGTGAGCAGAAGTGGAGACCCTTGACATCATCCAGGTAGGTCGGAACTGCTCAGAAGATCTTTTGGACCGGCGTTCTCACAGGCGACGGTCAATTTGGATGGAAAGGGTAATTAGAGCTTCTAGTGAGTTGGGTACCTCAACTCGAGCAAGTTCATCTTTCAAATTCTTTGACAGACCCAATCGAAACTGGTGGCGTAGGGCTGCATCATTCCAGCTAATGTCTGCACTCCAGCGTCTAAAGTCTGTGACATAGTCCTCGGCTGCTCTGCGGCCTTGCTGGAGTGCATGTAGTGCTGCCTCAGCAGTGTTGGTATTGTGGATTATCATAGAGCTGGGCCATGGTATCAAAGAATGTTTGCATGGTGTTCAACTGTTCATAGTTTTCCTCCAGTAACCGGTGAGCCCAAGCCTGTGGTTCTCCTTGAAGGAGGGAAATAATACACCCCACTTTGGTACTTTCTACTGAAAAAGTCCTTGGCTGAAGAGTAAAGAAGAGCTGACAGGCATTACGAAAAGCTCTGAATTTGCCCCGATCACCAGAGAACCGCTCTGGAATAGGTACCCTGGGTTCAGGGGGTACCATCACTACTGTGTGACTGGCAGACGTCCTGGCTTGGGCAGAGGAAGAAGTTGCGTCTGGTGCAGGGTTGGGAGCTGCTGCTGAGGGAGAGATGACCTGCACCCGCTCTTCCAAACGGGTATATCCAGCCTGTAATGACTGTACTACCTGGGTAAGAGCAGCAAGATGCTGGCAAATGTTGTCCATCTGAGAGGTCCCTCTTGCAGGCTCAGTCATGGCTGTTTGGTACTGTTACGTACCTGGGTTGCGAGCCTGACGGTAGGGGGAGACCTCTCATACAACTCCGGCTCCTGGACCGCTGGTAGTGGAAACAGCTGTCACAGGAGCACGGCGGGGTAAGAGTGCCTGTTAGTCCAGTAGCAGTAGTCAGCCAATGGGCTTCCAATGAGTTGGTAAAGATGTGCAGAGTGGGTGCTGTGGCAGACTGGATGGACAGCAGTGCAGAATGCTGTCGCAGACTGGATAGACAGCAGAGCTGGAAGCTGTGGCAGACTGGATGGACAGCAGAGCTGGATGCTGTAGCAGACTGGATGACATCAGAGCTGGAAGCTGTAGCAGACTGGATGGACAGCAGAGCTGGATGCTGTAGCAGACTGGATGGACAGCAGAGCTGGAAGCTGTGGCAGACTGGATGACAGCAGAGCTGGAAGCTGTGGCAGACTGGATGGACAGCAGAGCTGGATACTGTAGCAGAGTGGATGACAGCAGAGCTGTTAGCTGTAGCAGACTGGATGGACAGCAGAGCTGGAAGCTGTGGCAGACTGGATGACAGCAGAGCTGGAAGCTGTGGCAGACTGGATGGACAGCAGAGTTGGATGCTGTAACAGACTGGATGGACAGCAGAGCTGGATGCTGTAGCAGACTGGATGACAGCGGAGCTGGAAGCTGTGGCAGACTGGATGGACAGCAGAGCTGGAGGTGTAGCAGACTGGATGGATAGTCATACAGGCGTGGTTCGGCAACAGAGAGGTAGATCAGGTGTAAGCAGCAGGCAAAGGAAGGTCGGGTCACAAGCTGAAGTCAAACCGTGGATCAAACAGATAATCAGTAAGCAAAAGCAGGGTCGAGACAAGCCGGGGTCAGGACAATCGGCAGACAATCGTAAGGTAGGAGGCAGGCCGGATCAAGGTCAAAGAGTATCACAGATTTCAGGGGATCACACAGAGCTACAGACCAAACAGCAATGAGACTCAGCAGCAGCCTGGTTTAAATAGGCCACCCAGAGTGCTCATTAGTGACAGGTGTGCATGCCGTGATTGCACTCTTGCTGTACGGGATTCCTGACAGTGATGGGTCATCTTCAGAGCCAAGGCTGGATCATAAATCAAGAAAAATCCAATCTCACCCGATCGCAGGGAATGATTTTTCTAGGCTATATAATAGATTCCTATCTATCAAAAATTTTCCTGACAGAGCAGAAAATTCAGACTCTGACAACAGAAGTGTTCAACCTCTGTCTAAACTCCGAAACCTCAATAAGAGGTCTGTTGAGAGTACTGGGTCTAATGACAGCGGCCATCCCAGGGGTTCTGTGGGCACAGCTACACACTAGGCAGTTACAAACCTTTGTGCTATCAGTCTGGAATGGCCAGAACGAATCCCTCACACGGATGGTGAAAATCCCACAGGAAGTAAAGTCATCAATCCAGTGGTTGCTGAGAAGGGAAAACCTCACAGGGGGCACCTGTGGTCACAGCAAGATCCGATCTTAATTACAACGGACGCAAGTGCAAATGGCTGGGGTGCCCACAAATGGTCCAAGGCATTTGGAACAGCCGGCGGATGAGTCTCTCAACCAACGCCAAGGAGCTCAGAGCAGTGATAGAAGCAGTGTTGTCATTCAACCAAACCATAAGTGGAAGGCACGTGAAAATCTTTTCAGACGATATCACAACTGTAAGCTACTTAAACAAGGGTGTAACAAGGGCAACAGGGCTCATGAGCAGGGCAGAGAAAAACCTAATGTCCTTAAAGGCAGTTCATCTGAAAGGAGATCAAAACACCTTAGCAGACTTTTTAAGCAGAGAAAAGTTATGCAAAACAGAATGGTGTCTGAACCAGACTTTATTCAATCAGATCACAGCAACATGGTGGAATCCCCAAATAGATCTGTTTGCCACAAGAAAGAACAGAAAAGTGGAAACATTTTTCTCACTGGAAAGAGACCCACTCAGCTCGGGCCTGGATGCATCTCAGTCTTTCGACCTCATCCCCAAGATCATCAAGAAGATTCACTTCGCATCAGCAAAGGGGATCCTGATAGCACCCTACTGGCCGAAAAGGGCTTGGTTTACAGGATTACTAAAGCTCAGCATAGCAAAGCCGTGGCCTCTACATTGGATACCAGATCTGGTATCTCAGGGAGCAGCAAACCTTCCCAACGGGGGGCAACTTTATTTGACGGCCTGGCTTCTGAGAGGGAGTTGCTAACTCGGAAGGGTCTGTCAGAGAAAGATATAGACACTATACTTTCCAGTAGAAAGTCCATCACTAACACAATGTACAATAAGATCTAGAGAGTGTTCTGTAACTGGAAAACAAACCACGCAAATATACTGTAGAAGGACCAATGGTTCCGGCAATTCTAGACTTATTGCAAGAGGGAGTGGACAAAGGTCTTGCACTCAGTACACTGAAAGTCCAAGTGGCAGTGCTTTCAAACTTTCTGGGTTTCTGAATAGCCGAAGAACCTTTAATCAAAAGATTCTTCACATCAATAGGACGAAAATGCATCTCCAGTTCCGCTAGGTTTCCGTCTTGGGACTTGTCCATTGTTCTCAAGAGGTTTTGCAGTGAACCCTTCGAACCTCTAGAAACCTGCTCCATGAGACTCCTAACACTAAGAACAGCACTCCTGGTGGCATTGGTTTTGGCTAGAAGGGTCAGCGAAATGCATGCGTTGTCAGTTGCAGAACCATACTGCATTATTTCACAAGACAAAATCGTTCTCTCCTTGGATTCTGCTTTTCTTCCAAAAGTGGCAAGCAATTTCCATAGATCAGAGGAGATCATAATCCCATCTTTCTGTGGGAATTCAAGCAACGCTAAAGAAGAAGAATTTAATAGCGTGGATGTCAGTAGATGTATTATCGCATACATTGAACAAACTAAGGACTGGAGATTTACCCCTGGGTTATTTGTCCTCTTCTCTGGACCTCACAGGGGTAGAAAGGCATCAAAAAATACCATCGGTAGATGGCTAAAGGCAGCGATCTGTGAGGCGTACCAAGCATCTTCTCTGGTTCCGCCTACAACAATCAGATCCCATTCTACCAGAGTAGTGGCTACCTCATGGGCAGAAATGGCCGGAGCATCACCACTCCAGATCTGTAAAGCCGCTACCTGGACCAGCTTCCAAACCTTTGTGAAGCACTACAGGTTGGACCTACTCTCGAGCCAAGACCAGGCCTTTGGGAGAAAAGTGCTCCAAGCAGTGGTCCCGCCCTAATAAGGTAGTTTCTATGTTGTCCTATCTGTAAGCCGTCCTGGAAGATGACTTGGAAAAACAGAGTTATGACCTGATAAATCACTTTTTCAGGAATCTTCCAGGATGGCGACAATCCCCCCACCCTTAAATGATCAGCGTGTCTGATGTATGGTTATGGGGGTATAACAGTAATTAAAGATGATGGTTTACCAATAAAGTAATACTGTATGCATATATGAGCCTTCGGTTATTTGTTTAATACTGAGGTACTGCTGGTGATAAGCCCTTTTTTATAATGTGGATCATGTGTTTCCTGTGATAGGTGGTAGGAGCCCCTCTCTCTTTGTAAGCCATCCTGGAAGATTCCTGAAAAGTGAGTTATCAGGTAATAACTCTGTTTTCCTCCTCTTTTGCCCCTCATTTTGGTCTGATCTATATAGTTACATATAACATGCACTTTTTATCTTTCAAAAAGTGTCTCCCAGTGCTAAACCTTTCATTCAATTTCTAAATTGCTGCGTTTGTATATTTCCAAAGCCAGTATAAAGGAATAATAGTGGTTAAAAAAAAACGAATCATTTTTTTATAATTCTCCTTTAAGGGGGCATGGCAAGGTTCTGTGTCCTGTGTCGATATACTTTTGCTAATTGGTGTCCCTTGTTCCTATCTCAAAAAGTTGGCAGGTATGCATATCCCAGGAGGCATTGTCCCTCTATTATCCAGTAAAGGAGAAGGGGTGGCAGGTCAAGCGGCAAGTCATCGGTAGGCTGGCCACCTGAACCCAGAAAAGTTGGTGCCTACCGATGACATCACACCTGTACATGGTGGCGCGGGACCGAGCAGAGGCAAAACAGACATAGATCTCAGCAGGACAACACTGGATCGGCTGGGTGGGTGAATATCTGTTTTGTGCAGCCCATGATAAGCAGGGGTTAAAAAAAATGGGGGGGGGCGGTGAGGATCTACTTTAATACATATAAACATTCAGTAGTACAGCACATAGACAATGGTGCAACCATGAAATATGACTAGGTGTCAGGGAAATGAGGTGTCTCTAGCTTTGAAACCATAAAGCAAAAGGGAAGCCAGGAAGAATGTCAGAAGCGGTACTGAGCCCTGCGTGTGATAAATGCATAATATGCATAATATGAGGTAGGCCACCTGGAGAGAACTTACACATACAGTATGTTAAGGGGTAGGCCCAGAACAGCCTAGAACAGGGGAATCTCCACACTTTCAGATAGTTAACAGTGTTTGGTTGTTAGTGAATTCGGTGTAAATTAACCATGTTTGCCAAACTTTGTTCTCATAAATACCATGAATCTGCCCTTTAACTTCCTCAAAGCTCAATGAGGTTTTTTTTCAGACTTAAATGGCTATTTTGGCGACAGTAAATATATGCGTAAATTATATCTTCTCTGTGCAAAAAAACGCTGAAATTGACTTTTTAAGCAGTGCTTCCAATGGATATTTGATCAAGTTTGTATGTAGGACTGAGCAAATTAAATTGTATACTCTTATCCATAGTCTTTGCATGTGGGGGCTGGTCCACTAAACATGTGTCATCGTGCCTGCTTCCAAACAGCCTTTGAAACAAACTGGTAAATATGTAGGAGTTGCAGCAATGCGTCGGGCAGAGTCTGAGTGTGACGTCTTCACACACCAGCGGGTTGGCTGACACCACGACCCGATCGCTTTACCATTGCTGCTTATTTTTATCTGCCTTTATGTTAATACAAGCGCTCCGTCCAGATCCGCGCTATAGCCAAAGTACGGCTCCAGAGCGGATCTGAAATGCCGGGTGGACGTCCATGGACGTCCTGGCCATGTGCGCGCTCCTGGCGCGCACTCATAGGCGGCAGCGGCGCGTGCACGTGCCCGCCGCACGCTGTGTGGCCGTGCCCGCGGGTCGGGTGGACTCGATGTCCGCCCGAGACCCGCGATCCCCTGTCAGACCTGCAGAACGGGGAACCGCCGATGTAAGCATGGCGGTTCTCCCTTCTGTGACAGGGGACCTACCAGATCTACTGATCCATGTCACTGGGATCAGTTAGATCTGTTATGTCCCAACCAGCCCCGGCCCCCCACAGTTAGAATACACCCAGGGAACATATTTAACCCCTTCACTGCCCCCTGCAGGTTAACCCCTTCACTGCCAATGACATTTATACAGTAATCAGTGGACATTTACATTTCTGATCGCTGTATAAATGTCATTGGTCCCAAAAAAGTGTCAAAAAAGTCCGACATAACAGCCCCAATATCGTAGTCCCGATAAAAATTGCAGATCACTGCCATTACTAGTAAAAAAAAATTAAATAATAAAAACGCCATAAATCAATTCCCATAGTTTGTAGACGCGATAACGTTTGCGCAAACCAATCAATATACGCCTATTGCGATTTTTATGTACCAAAAATATGTAGAAGAATATAAATCGGCCAAAACTGTTGAATCATTTTTTTTTTATTTTTTTATTTTTTGGATATTTATTATAGCAAAAAGGAAAAAATATTGGCTTTTTTTCAAAATCATCTCTCTTTGTTTATAGCGGCGATCAGAATTGACGCAGAGGGGATCAAATACCACCAAAAAAAACCTCTATTTGTGGGAAAAAAAATTATATAAATTTAGTTTGGGTACAACATTGCATGAACGCGCAATTCTCATTCAAAATGCGACAGCGCTGAAAGCCAAAAATTGGTCTGGGCAGGAGGGGGGTTTAAGTGCCCAGTAAGGAAGTGGTTAAATAAAATTGTCTTGATTTTACTGCACTATGAGGCATCTCTCTGTTTGTACTTTGCATATGCCTATGCGGAGAGTGGCATTCTGATCTCAAGGGGCTTGTATATATTCCATTGCTGAAGCTTTAATTATCAAAGGGTTGTAACAGTGGGAGTGCCCGTTTTGGATATGGAGACTGTGCACTTTTGATCTCTGTAACTCTAGATCATATCTATTTGGTTAGAGGCCCCTCTTATTTTCTAAGGAGCACCTCTGAGCATTGGAGCACTTTGGTTACGATGTTTTTACAAGCACTGAGCACTTTGTCACCATCAATTTATTATGGGCTTTTTTTCCACTTTTCCACTGATAATTATTGTGTACAATATTGGAATCCGAGTTTTCTATATTTGCGTATTTTCACATTTTTCGGATTAGATACTCATTTGTTCTTTGTGGGATTTAGTGACAGTGCAAAGTGAAAGTGAAAGTGACAGTGCATATTTGCTGTTTGGGTTGTTTTCATATTTGCTCATTTGCACATAATCATAAATTGTTATTAAATATGCTTTGATACTTAAAGGGACATCACACTTTTTGTTTTTAATAGACCTCACGGTGTCTGATTTTTCATTTCTCTTACTTTTAAACAACACCTCTTGTCTCATCTGGTTCAAAGCCCTCCTGTGCATGAATATTTTCTCATCAACAATCTGCCCCTCAATGCATCTGCTTTGTGCTTAAAGTGTATGTCACTGGAATAAATGCATCTCAGTCTCATATATTGACTGTATGTGGATGCTGTGCACAAGAGGTCTAGGATGTGCAATGTCCCTGTGTAGTATAGTGTTAAGTGTGGTGGGCTTGCGATATACATTTGCCTCAGTTACAGTATCTCACAAAAGTGAGTACACCCCTCAACATTGTTTTTCTTGTGAAATTCCCAATAAGTTTGATGTGTCACATGACCCTCTTCCTATTGAAAAAACAAAAGTTGGATTCAAAATGGCCAACTTCAAAATGGCCGCCATGGTCACCACCCATCTTGAAAAGTTTCCCCCCTCACATATACTAATGTGCCACAAACAGGAAGTTAATATCACCAACCATTCCCATTTTATTAAGGTGTATCCATATAAATGGCCCACCCTGTATATCCATGCAATGCTATGATGTCTACATTTGCCAATAAAATTGGTTTAATTTTACACTTCTTTTTGTGTGTTGACCTTATGCATCCCTCACTCAAAGTCCCATGGGGCATTGAATCCTTTTGTATATGATATAGGGATGGAGGTATGCATAAGTAGAGGTTACACCAGACCACCCCTTTTCGTTTATGAACCCGGGTGGAAGAGACCCATTAGTCCCCTTCTCGGTCTGGTGGTTATTCTCGGGTCTCACACTTTTTCTAGATATAATAGTTTATATTGTATTGTGTATCATGCATTTGTGTTTTGCCATTGTTCCAACAGCACTTTATAATTCCCTGGTTTTGGTTGGCTTTTGTTCCTTGGCTCCTCTTGAGCTGTCCCCTGGAGTGGGCCGTGGTCTGTGTCTTTGATCTGGGAGCTGCGATGTGTGCTGCCCCCCGTAACCCTGGATGGGCGGCCACTGCACATCGGCGCCATGCTCTGCGCCTGATCGAGGCTCCCGCTGCCCAGCGGGGCCTCCGGTCCATGGCTTGGTTTTTCCATCCAGCGTGACACCAGGGGGAGCGCGCAGGTGTCTTTCCATTCACGGTGGACGTGGTGCATGCTCGTACCACAGGTCGGCTGATGCATGACGCTAGGGACGGAGCTGGTGACACTCACAGGACACATAAGGGGGTCGGCATGGTGGGTCTGCTTTCTTGCACGCTAGGCTCATCCACACATGGACATTGTCACTCAGGATTGGTAAGCATCTTATACTCTCCACATTATGCTCATTACGGAGCCATCCACTTGTATTTTCATTCCCACTAAGCCATCCACCAGTCCATGCTGCTCACACATGGACATTGCTACCCGGCATTGGGTAGCACTCTTTACTCTCCACACTATGCTCATCACGGAGCCATCCATACTTATCCTATCATCCATCCATACTCTCTATTCATTTTAGCCATACCATTCTATTCACTTATAGTCACAATGCAAGCACCTGCACTCCATGCTACACTTTTTAATACTTTTCTTTACTCATTTCTTTCTTTTCCATTTCCCTCCTTTGTGTTTCTTTGGTTTCCTTTCTTCCCCTTCTCCCCTGTGTCCTATTATTGGCCATTTGTCTCTACTATGATCCAAGTGATCCTTTTTGTACACACATACAGTATTTCAAAAAAGTGAGTACACCTCTCACATTTTTGTAAATATTTTATTATATCTTTTCATGTGACAACACTGAAGATATGACACTTTGCTACAATGTAAAGTAGTGAGTGTACACCTTGTATAACAGTGCAAATTTGCTGTCCCTTCAAAATAACTCAACACACAGCCATTAATGTCTAAACTGCTGGCAACAAAAGTGAGTACACCCCTAAGTGCCACCGTATTAAAGGGGGCTTCCAGATTCCGATAAGCCCCCCACCCACAGACCCCCACAACCACTGGCAAGGGTTGTGGGGGTGAAGCCCTTCTCCCCATCAACATAGGGACAAGTTGCTTTGGGGGGACCCCAAAGCACCCTCCCCATGTTGAGGGCATGTGGCCTGGTATGGTTCGGAGGGGGGGTGCTCACTCACCCCACTCCTGCTCTGCCAGGCTGTGTGCTTGCATAAGGGTCTGGTATGAATTTTGGGGGGACCCCCACTACATTTTTAAAAATAAATTGGCACTGAGTTCCCCTTAAAATCCATACCAGACCTGAAGGGCTGGTATGGACTGAGGGGAACCCCCCATGCAATTTTTTCCCAGTAATTTTTATCTATATTGCCAGGAACCGACAAAACAATTACAGCCATGAGCGATTTTAAATAACAATTTTTCCTTTACAAATGTCATTTTGCGGTGGCACTGTTCTAAATATCACTCAGATGTGCCACTTTACAGGCATACTAAGGGGACCCCGCAGGCATGACATTTAAAGGAATATTTCATTTTTATTTTTTCACTTTAATCATTATTAAAATCACTGCTCCTGAAAAAACTATTCATTTAAAAACTTTTTTTGCATTGATGCATGTCACCTAGTGCAATACCCAAGTCCCCATACACTTTTTATGGCAATAACTTGCATATGAGCCTTGCATATGACCACTTTTGATTTTTCATGTGCGAGTCCCATTGATTTTAATAGGATTCGCGTGTTCGCACAAACTTATTGCCAGTTCACGGTGTTCTGGTGCGAACCGAACCGGGTGGTGTTCAGCTCATTCCTATTGACTATATGCCCAATTTTGGTCCCTCTAAGAGAGCTTTTTTCTACCCTGATTCTGGAAGAGTTTGAAATGCTGCTATATAGCGCTTCAATGTCTATTGCTTCTAGTAGAATGTTCGGGGGTACCTCAAGACCATCTTATTTATTTATTTTTTTATTTTTTTTTCAAACATAGTGTATTTATCAGGCAGTACAAAGTAGATTAGACATTGTGTAAGCAAAGAAAAACAATGCTTACAGAAAATCAGTGAGTGGCTATGTGGTCACTA
The DNA here is from genome assembly GCA_018402905.1 of Glandirana rugosa. NCBI lineage: Eukaryota > Metazoa > Chordata > Amphibia > Anura > Ranidae > Glandirana > Glandirana rugosa. The sequence goes on along the minus strand of BLSH010025113.1, from coordinate 277,652 downwards.
ATCAGCTAAGCATTTTAATAAATCCTGGGTATTGTGAATGTAAGAAGGTAAAGAAATTACGTAAGGACATAAATATGTATCAACCGAATGGCTCGCTAGTTCCGTTTGGGAACCTATACCTGATACAGTCAGTCAGGAGTTTGCTTTGAATCCTTATGTGTCTTTGATAATGCATAAAACGTTAGTGTCTTAGAAAACTTAGCAAAATAGCTCCGTAGGTCTCCTTATGCAGGGTACCCTGTTGGAATGCATCCAAAATTACTTCAGAAAAATCCTTTTGAAAACGCTCAACAACACTCTCTGTAATTGGTTAATACAATTTGCGGTTCTTAAACATTAAGGCACAGCATTTTATACTGTTCTCTATTCATGATCACAAGATTTTCGCCCTTGTCCAAAAGCTTGATAACATGTTTTCATTGCGACTCAAATCGCGTAACGATCGGGACTGTGAGGGGACAAATTGCTAGGAGCATATTTCTGAATGATTTCTTGTTCAATTTCCACACATAAATGCCCGTATGTCCAGATTTGTCTGCGACAGTGGAAAATCCTATCAATAGGAACACTTTCTTCTTCTGTTGTTTATTTAACAGCCACATTCTTATCCAAAGGGGAATTGGGCCTTCATTTTCTTCTAAAAGTTGCATTAGATCCTTCAATGCACAGAAATCTCTAATCGTTGTACCATAAGTGCCTTGTCACTCTTTTTCACATTACGATCTTTATCAAAGAGGAACTTATAGGTTCATTTTCATTTCTTTACTAGCTCAAAATGATCAATTTCTTGGGTAGAGCAATAAACGAGTCCTAAACTCCTTTTCTGCCTTGTTATCATGTGAGGATAGATTTATAATGCTTAGACCTACACTGGCTGACTGATTTTAACTACAAATTGATGCATGCTTCCCATTACTTTTTTGTTTTTGTTTCCTGGTTCTAGAGGAGGCAGAACCACTACATGTCCTAGGAATTATGTTAGTGCTCTGTAATGGTGCTTCTACCCAAATACTAGGTTCAGTTTGTGACATATCAATGTTAGGGAAGAAACCATTGCTACTTGATTTGATTGTGATTGCGCACCTGCAAGTGAAGAATTTAAGTCACTCTGGGCTGATCCTGTGCCTAGGATCCCACCACCACCACCACCATGTGCTATAGTCCCATCAACATATTTTGGTCTTTTTCTCAGATAGCAGTTCCTCCAGTGACCTTTACCCGATCCCTGTGATATACGAGAGAAAGCAAATGTATTAGATTAGGTAGATTCAATCTTTTAGGTGCAAACCCTAGTGCCAATTTCTTGTTATTCATCAAAGTTCTCCTAGGACCACCCTGTGACCACTTGTAAGCTGTATGATTACCAAAGACCATATTATTATGAATACATTTCTGCTCTTTTTTTCTGAATCAAATCACTATTATAGCACTTTCATTTTCTTCAAGCAATTTTGCAAATTTGTCTCGCATGAGTTCTGAAATTTTGGGGTAATATTGTGTACATGTGTGAATATCTGGATCCTCAAACCTCAGATTCAAATCCTCCCCCACATATCACACAAAGAATCTCATGTGCCAATAAAGGCTACGGTTTCTTTGCAACACCTTGCACAACTTTTGCATAACTACATCCAATTCAAGGGATACCCCCTGGTCAACAGAACAATTCTTTTGAATACGTAATATAAAGCAATCCCAAGCTGTATCTGTGTAGTCCAACACCATTTGGATTAGACACAACTACTGTATGCACAAAAAAAAAAATATCTGAACAAAAAACTAAATATATTTACAGCAAAGGATAATGTTTTAATTGTAACACAGAGCTACACCTCTATGTCCCTAAAGATGAGGTGAAAAGTGTAGAAGTTTGCAAAAGGGGTATTTACTACCATTGATCGTTTAAAGTGGAAGCCTAATTTGGTGTTTTGCCAGTTACCGTCCATATTTCCTGCCAGTCTTCATGTGTTATGACTCAATGGACCACTTGGTCTCTTTTATGCAGTCACTCTTCTATGTTTCTATGTTATATTTTGTCCTAGCATTGTCTCCTACTAGGTTTGGTATAGTGTGAAGTTGGAAGTAGCAGAAGACGTTATTGTTGTGTAATCTTGATGCAAAACTAAATTTCTGCTGTTACAAACTTCAAACATGCAGGTTCTTTATTGCTTTTCTGCGAACATTCTCTACAAAACATCCAATGTGTGGGCAGGCAAGGTTGCACTTACTGCCTGATTTACCTATAAGCCAGAGTGTGCTGTGAAATTGCCAAGCATTTTAAAAAAGATTTGAAAGAGATACATAAAGGGAGTCTGCATTAGCAGAATATCGGCAAACAGGGAGAGCATATGATGAATGTCTGCAATTCTGACTGTATTTTGTGCTTCATCTTAATAGACTCAACTAATAGGGCCAACACAAATAAAACCAAGGAATGGGGGCATCTTTGTCTAGTGCAACAAGTCAATTGGAAAATGTGTAGATTCAAAGCCATCATACCAGAGCTCAGCTTGCAGATTAGCATTAAGTGAAATTGCCAAGCATTTTGAAAAGGTTCAGAAGAGATACACAAGGGGAAGTTAGCATTAGGAGAATATCTTCAGCTTATAATAAATGTCTGCGATTTTAACTTCTTGTATATTATGTTCATCCTAATGCTTTTAGCTGACAGTCCTAGGGCCAACACAAATAAAACCGGGGGGGGGGGGGGGCATCCTTATCTAGTGCCACAGCCATTCTGGAAAAGTGTAGTTTCAAAGCCATAATACAGCAGCTTGGCTTGCAGATTAGCATAAAGTAAATAGAGCCAGGCCTGAAAGTTCACTCTGAACCCCCCAGTGCCGCAAAATCTTGAATAGCTAGGGCCAGGATAAGGTATCAGATGCTTTGTTAATGTCAAGAGGCAGCAACATTAGTTGCAAGTCTTGGCTAAATGCATTAGATGCATTGTTCTACAGATGCTGTCCCCTGCCAGATATTTAGGAATCAAACCCACCTAGACTCTTAATTAATTGGCCTAGCAAGGTATTGATCTTTGCTGCAAGAGTTTAGGAGAGTATTTAAATATCAGTATTAATAAGTTATATAGTCTGGTAATTTAGCCCAAGAGTGTGGGTCCTTATGGGGCTTAGGGGCCATGACCACATTGGCAGCAAGCATAGGGGGGGGGGGGGGCTGTATCTTTGCTTCACTCCATCTTTAATGACTCAGCAGACCTCCATTTCAGTTATTTTCAATTCCACATGTTCTCAACCTGCTTGGGGAGTGAGGGGAAAGAAATGTCTTCTAAAAATTGTCAGTACTGATCAAGAGGTAAAGAAGGAGGGGCTGCATACGTTTGGTGTTGAAATTCTGTGAAAGCTTTGAATGGTTTGCTGGTGAGAGAATTACATATTTTTTAAAGGGTGTTTGAAGGAGAATGTCCTCAGCCTTTGAGCTTAAATTGTATCTGCCTTATTATGATCTGCATAATATTTCTGTTTTGTCAAACACAGAGATCACTCAACTAAATCTGCAAGGCAAAAGTTCAGAGCTGTTCTAACCTTTTCTAAGATTTTAGGGTTTAAAGGTGGCAGAGGCCTTGTCCAGTTCACTACTAATGTATTTTAACACCTTGGGGCTTCTTGCCACAAAATTTAAAGTGCATCTATGTTACTTATTATTTATTATTATTTATTTTACCTATAACTACTTATCTTCCCTGCTCCAGCATCAGCTCCTCAGTGATCTCATGCGGGTTTTGCCCAAAGTGTCTTGGCTGCATCATATGATGCGTCACATAGTTAGTCTGGTTGAAAAAAGACACAAATCTATCTAGTTCAACCAATACAATTACATGACAATTACTTCTATTTAAACTCAAGCAGGATATGCTGTCACCTCTTAAGTATAATGTCTGAACACTCCCTGAGCTACAGAAGTTTTTTTAATAGTGTGTTTCCTGCTTCCCAGCTTGGTCTCCACTGTATCTGTGGCCCAGCCACTACTTATGCTATAGCCTAAGCCCCTACTGCACCCCACAATGATCAACACTGCTTCAGGAGCCCAAGCTTCTGCTGCAATTCAGCTTAATCTCTGCTGCATCCACAATGAAGCCACTGTTGGGCCCACAGCCAAAGTATCTGCTACAACCCAACTTGGTTCCTGCTGCATCAGCAGCCTAAGCCTCTGCTGCACCCCGGTCTGGTCTCTGCTGCATCCGCAGTCCAGCCATTGTTGCATTTTCCACCTAAGCCTTCACTGCACCACAGCTTGCTCACCACTGCATTCCACAGCTCAGCCACTTCTGCACCTGTAACCAAAATCTCTGCTGCACTCCAGCCCTGTCTTCATTGAACCCTGTCACCACTTCAGCCTAGTCTCCACTGCATCTGCAGTCCAACCACTGCTGCACCTGCAGCCTAAGCCTCTGTGAAACCACAGCCTAGTCTGCATCCTCAGCCCAGCCATTATTGCACCTGCAGACTAAACCTCTGCTGCACCCCAGCTTGGTATATACTGAATCTGCAGCACAGCCACTGCTGCACATGCAGCCTAAGTTTCTGTTGCACTAAAGCCTGGTCTATGCTGCATCTGCAGCCCCACCACTTCTGCACCCACAGCCGAAGGTTCCACCACTTTCATAGCTTCATTCTTCACTGCACCACTCCACTGCATCCATAGTCTTCATGGCACCTTCACAGCACCCGAAACCTCTGTTGCACCTCATCTGCAACCACAATGTCAGCAGCACTCACATCCTCAACCTTGCCATCTCTGCACCCACAGGCTCCACTGCATCTACAGTTTGAGTCTCCACTGATCCATCTCTGCACTTACAGCCTACAGCCCCACTTCTACACCCAGCTATTCAGTGCCTCATGCAGCAGCAGCACTCCCCTAGATCTGTGAGTACCCAAAGAGTGTGGAGGTAGCCCACAGCCAAGCTGAAACACTTATGAGGGGATTCCTGGCAAAACCCCACCTGTCCCTTAGGCTCAACTTGCAGTGAAAGCCATCACACAGAGGAGCAAGGTCCACCCCTCGGTTTGTATGGCTGTCTTCTGAGGGGTCTTCTGCGGGTTTTCTGCGGGGTCTTCAGTTCTTTTGCTCTTTTGCTGCTGTCTCCCCGGCTAGCTTCTCCCGCCGCTGCTTCTTCTTCTTCTTCTTCCCCTTCTTCTGGAGATGTTGACTCGTCGCTCTCTTCCACTCGAATGCCGGGTCCGTGCTGCGCGGGTGCCTTATATTGGCATGGGGCGGGGCCACACGATGACGTCATCTTGAGCCCCACCCTCATGATGTCACATCCTGGGGTGGGGCTGTGATGCCCCGCCCCAGGATGTGACATCATGAGGGTGGGGCTCAAGATGACGTCATCGTGTGGTCCTGCCCCATGCCAATATAAGGCAACCGCGCAGCACGGACCCGGCATTCGAGTCGAAGAGAGCGACGAGTCAACATCTCCAGAAGAAGGGTTCCCCTTTAAGACACCTAGCACACAAGTCGCTCCGCAAGTCGGATCACCATGATCCGACTTCTGGTGCGGCTTCTATTCAAATCAATGGGCTCCCATAGGGAACCATTGATTTTGAATAGAGGCAGAAAACGCCGCAAAAAGCTAGCGTGAAAAAACGTGCATTGACGTCAATGCAAAACGCCAAGCAAAACGTCAGTCTTTTCCCCTGACGTCAGGCCCGGGGTTTTGCTTATTTTTGTGCAAACGCCCGTGTGTATGAGTGTATGAGGCCTTAGAGTCAAGTGAAAAAGCAAGCACATATCAAGGAAACTGTTGGCTTTTTCAATATATTTAGACAGGCAAACATTAGCTCTTCATTGAAACATTACCTGCAGATAAAGATCATTCACTTGAAAAAATGAAATGAAAAAAAATTGAATTTGGTTTGTTTCATTTGTATAGGTGCGGTATTCGTTATTATTGGTAATGCGGTATTTTGGAAAAATTAAAATTCGGTTCATTCCATTCGTATATATATATATGCGGTATTCGTTATTATCGGTAATTCAGGAATTTGGAAAAATTTGTTCACTAAGGCCACTTTCACACTGAGGCGCTTTACATGCGTTTTTAGCTGAAAATAACGCCTGTAAAGCTCCTCAAAACCCCCCCCCCCCCAATCCACCCCAATGTGAAAGCCTGAGTGCTTTCATATTGGGGCGGTGCGCTTGCAGCACGTTACAAAAAGTCCTGCAAGCAGCATCTTTGGGGCGGTGCGGTGATCGGTGTATCCACCGCTCCTGCACCACCCCTGCCATTGAAAACAATGGGCAGCGTTTCCAAAGCACCTGTGCGGCGCATTTAACCCCTTTTTAACCCTTTCATGGGGGTTAAAAGTGCATCGCTGCTGCCCATAAACTAGCAGCGTTTTACCGCTGCCGCTCGGGCGGCTTCAGTGTGAAAGTGGCAGGCAGACAAATTTGAAAGGAAATTCCAATACCTAACTAATTTAAAAGTTAATGACTATTATTATAGTTTTATTATTATTATTTATTAATAATAAATAATAATAATGAAAAAAATATAATAATTGTTAATAATTAATTAAGTTCACTAACAGCAAAATTTGAAAGGAGATTCCAATACCTACCTATAATTTAATAGTTCATAACTATTATTATAGTTTGTATTATTATTAGTATTAATAATAATAAATAATAATAATTATAAAAAAACTATTAAAATGGCTATAAACTATTAAATTATAGGTAGGTATTGGAATTTCCTTTAAAAGTATATTATTATAATAATAGTAATTACCCAAATGTTTTTTGTTCTTTAGCATTTTCGAATGTTCGGATTTCCGTTAATATTTTCGGATTTTCGTTCGTTCAAATTTTCGTTCTTATTTTCGGATTTTCGTTCTTTTGAATTTTCGGATTTTCATTCTTACTTTTGGATTTTCGTTCTTTTGTATTTTAAGATTCTCATTCTTATTTTCGGATTTTCATTCTTACTTTCGGATTTTGGTTCTTTCAAATTTTCATATTTTCATTCTTCTTTTCGTTATTTTGAATTTTCAGTTTTTTGAATTTTGGATTTTTGTTCATTCGGATTTTCGATTTTTTTTGGATTTTCGTTTTTTTCGGATTTTTGTTTTTTCCGAATTTACGTTCTTTCCAAAAATTTGTTTTCAGAAAAATTTGTTTCTGAATTTTGGCGAAAAACAAATGCGGAATGAAACAAATTCCACATCTCTAGCTCAATTTAAACCTCAGATAGCTAGATTCTAGTCTTTTCTTTGCTATTGAGTTGTGTGGTGTCACCATGCCAAGTTCAAACAAGCTCTCTAGAGACCTCATAAAACGGGTTTGGGATGCCTATGATTCCAGCCAGGGATTTATTAGGATAATCAGCTTATTTGAATTGAATCATTACACTGTAAGGGGAATAATTTACAAGTTGTGTAGATTTCAAATGACTACTAATTTGCTCAGGGCTGGCCAGCCAAGCATATTCATCCCACAAGCTAATCCTTTAATGCTAAATTAATTCTTTAAGAATACCAACATTGCATTGCAGGATCTGCAGGTACTCTAACTCTTGCAACAGATTATCAAAGTGTAAAAAAGAACTTTAAAGCAAGACTACAGTTTGAGATTGAACTGTTGTCTATTCAGATATGTGTGGGGATTAGCTCATGGGGATCACTTTTCAGAGGAAAAGACTCAGCATGGAGGTCAGGTTCTTTAAAATCTGGCGGCCTGCCAGGTTTATTATTACAGGTTTGTAGGCTCAAAAATACATAAAAAACAGAAACCAAAACCTCGCCATCCGGTGCTAAACTAAACACTCAGGTTCCTCTGTATACAGTGTGGGGCTGTCTCTGACACCCACAAAACATAAGTACAGTGCAAACCTTGCTCTTTGAGTCCAAATTAGCACACAGAGCTTATTCAGCTTTCTCCCTCTGAAATCCAAGATAGAGCCCGTCTCTGCTCTCTTCCTGGTCATTAAATGCAGGTGGAGAGGGGTTTAAGTGGACCATAAAGACCAGGCCAGAACCAGCTCTGCCACGGTGGCTGGCAAAACCCATGTCCGACTCCGGCTAGTCGCCACAAAATGATCGCATGCGAGGCGGCAAGTATCGCCCAACCATTGTGGTGCCTCTCATAACGTCATATACCCCCCCCTCTGCTCAAGCCCCTTGGGCAGAGCAACTGTCCCGAACATGCAGTGGGTCCGGGAAAGACCATCTGCGTTATTTTGGAGCCTTCCAGTCTGGTGTTGCACTGAGTACTTAAACGGCTGTAGGACCAGGAACCACCTAGTCACCTGACTATTTTTCTCCCGGTTGTTACACATCCATTTAAGGGGGGCATGGTCGGTGACTAGCCTCAATGACTTTCCCAGCTGGTAGTATTTTAGAGCCTCTAAGGCCCACTTGATAGCCAGGCACTCGTTTTCCACAATGGCATAATTCCTTTCATGTCTATTAAGCTTCCTGCTTAAGTAGACGACTGGGTGCTCCTCACCGTCTCTGATCTGGGACAGAACAGCACCTAGTCCCACCTCAGAGGCATTGGTTTGAACCACAAATTCCTTTGGGAAGTCTGGGGTCACGAGCAACGGCTGTACACAAAGGGCTTGCTTCAATTTCTGGAAGGCCTTCTTAGCTTCAGGATTCCACTTAACCATTCCTGACCCTCTACTCTTTGTCAGATCGTTCAGAGGGACGGCAATGGTGGCAAAGTCGGGGATGAAGCATCGGTAATACCCTGTAAGCCCCAGGAAGGCCCGAACCTATTTCTTGTTCACCGGTTGGGGCCACTTTTGAATGGCCTCAATCTTATTGGTCTGGGGCTTAATCAGACCCTGACCAATAACATACCCAAGCATTTGGCCTCCTCTAGACCTATGGCCCACTTTTTCTGGTTGGATGTTAAACCTGCTACCCTCAGGGAATCTACCACTGCCTGCACCCGGGGCAGATTTGATTGCCAATCTGGACTGTGGATGACCACATCATAAACATAGGCAGCTGAATAGAGCTGATGCAGCCTCACAGTTTTGTCCATCATCCTCTGAAAGGATGCAGTAGCCCCATGCAGACCAAACGGCATTCACTTGTATTGGAAGGACCTCTCAGGGGTAGAGAAGGCAGTTTTTTCCTTTGCTGACTCCGTTAGGGGGATCTGCCAGTATCCCTTAGTTAGGTCTAGGGTTGTTATGTACCGGGCACCTCCCAACCTATCCACAAGTTTGTCAACCCGTGGCATCAGGTATGTGTCAAACTTAGACACTTCATTCAGCTTCCTGAAATCGTTACAGAACCAGATAGTGCCATCGGGCTTTGGGACCAGTACTATAGGGCTCGACCAGGCACTGTGGGACTCCTCTATCATGTCTAACTCCAACATGGTTTTTATTTCTCTCGCCTCTTGTCTACCCTCAGGTATTGGGTAGGGTTTTACATTTACACTGACCCCTGGTTCCGTGATTATGTCATGTACAGTACAGTGGTCAGTCTGGGTAGGGAAGAGAAAAAGTCTCTATTTTTACTGACAAATTCCCTAACGTTCTTTTGTTGTGTCAGTGACAAGGACTTGGTTATGGGTACATCTGTGGTCAGGGGTAACCTGTACTTTTGGGAAGTAGGCACTGCCAATAAGCTCTCCCTGTCCTTCCACGCTTTTAGGAAATTAACATGGTAAATCTGCTCTGGTTTCCTTTTCCCAGGCTTATAAACTTTGTAGTTTACTTCCCCTAATCTTTCCCTAATCTCAAAGGGACCCTGCCACTTTGCCAGGAATTTACTTTCGACCGTGGGGACTAGCACCAGCAGTCCCCGGGGTTAAAAGTTTGGGTTTTGGCACCCCAATTTTAAACCCTTCTCTGAGCTTCCTGGGCTCGTTCCATATGCTCTCGTACCAGGGGCGGGACAGCTGCGATTCGATCCTGCATCAAGGAGACGTGCTCTATGACGCTTCTATATGGGATGGCCTCTCCTTCCCACGTCTCTTTTGCGACATTTAGCAGCCCCCTGGGATGTCTACCATACAAGAGTTCAAAGGGGGAATACCCCGTAGATGCCTGTGGAACCACTCGTATGGCAAACATGAGGTACGGCAGCAAAAAATCCCAATTTCACTCATCTTTATTCACCACCTTTTTTAGCATACTCTTGAGGGTCTTGTTAAACCTTTGCACCAGACCGTCAGTTTGGGGTTTGGTAAACAGCGGTACAGAGATGGGAGATTTTGTACAACTTGCACAATTCTCTGGTCACTCTGGACATGAATGGGTTACCCTGATCCATCAAGATTTCTTTAGGGATCCCCACCCGACTAAACACCTGGACCAGTTCCATGGTGATAGTCTTAGCAGAGGTATTCCCCAAGGGTATGGCTTCAGGATAGCGGGTCGCATAGTCCAGTATCACCAGGATGTGCTGGTGTCCCTGGGCAGATTTTACTACTGGTCCCACGAGATCCATGCCAATTCGCACAAATGGCACTTCAATTATGGGAAGTGGGACAAGGGGACTACGAAAATGGGCTGACGGGGCCGTTATTTGACACTCAGGGCATGATTCACAGTATTCTTTGACGTCTGCATACAACCCAGGCCAGAAGTATCTCTGGGTTATTCTCTCCCTGGGTTTCTCCATACCCAGATGTCCCCCCATTACATGCCCATGGGCCAGATCTAGCACTATCCTGCGTGAGGGTTTGGGAACCACTAGCTGTTCCAGTTCATCCTCCCCGGGTTTCAACAGCTGATACAACAAATCATTTTTAAGCGCCATGTAGGGAAAAGACACCCCCCAATAAAGGTCCACAGGTTCCCCATCCATCTCCTTCATGTTTTCTCTGGCTCTGAGGAGAGTGACATCCCGTAGTTGTTCTGTACAGAAGTCCTCTCTCTGGACCTCTAAGTCAGGGACTACACTTGGTTCACTCTCACCATTAGGGACAGAGACATGGTCTGGGTCATTATCCACCCGCTGGGAGCTATCGTTTGGCTCCCCAGCCATTACAGGAAAAGGAAGAGGGTCTCCTTCTTCTTCGGTCCTGCCACCAATCTCTCCTTCCATTTGGCAAAAAGGGTCTGGTGAGAACTCCTGTGTCACCTCAGCAAGGGGAGCTCTTTCCTTCAGGCTCTCCGTGTCTTCCCACAACCTCCAAAAATGGGGAAAATCCCTCCCCACTAGGGCTTCATGAAGCAGGAAAGGTACCACTCCCACTGAATGGGTCACTCTGCCACAAGGGGTGTCAATCTCGACCAGCGCCGTTTGGTAGTCATGAGTGTCCCTATGGATGCAAATGACCCTGACAGTGCTAGGGTGTAATCTGGCCGGATTTACACAGCTGCTTTTGACCAACGTTATCACATTACCAGAGTCAAGCAGCGCAGTTACAGGTTTCCTGTCAATAGCGACCACACACATTTGCTTCTCTATGCGACTTGAACATAATGCTGTAAATGCGACCTGTGAAAAAAGAGAAATGTGTCTTTTTATGTAAGCATTATCACATTGCATGGGTTCATCATTCAGGGGACAATTGGCAGCAACATGGTCCAATGCATGGAATCAGTAGCACTGTATGTGTTCTATACCAATTGGTTGGCAGTTTTGGGATTCCCATGACTGACCCACTTCCTCAAAGCAGCAGGGAGCGCACGCAGATACCAGTCCATGACCACACGTGCCACAATCTGGAGGCCTGGCAAGGTCTCGGGTTGCAGCCACTTCCTTGTGAGATATATAGTTACATAGTAAACGAGGTTGAAAAAAGACACAAGTCCATCAAGTCCAACCTATGTGTGTGCTTTTAATGTCAGTATTAAGTTGTATACCCCTCAATGTTTTGGTCCCTTAGGTGTGCATCTAATAGTTTTTTGAAGTTATCTAGACTCCCAGCAGAGACTACTGCTTGTGGAAGAGAATTCCACATCCTCACTGCTCTTACCGTAAAGAACCCTCTACGCTTTTTAAGGTTAAACTGCCTTTCTTCTATTTTTAGTGAATAGCCGCATGTATTTGTGTGCTCCCTTGCGCTGAATAGTTTTGTACCTACTGTGGGGTCACCAGTATAGTATTTGTACATTGAAATCATATCCCCTCTCAAGCGTCTCTACTCCAGAGAGAATAAGTTCAGTGCTTGTAATCTTTCCTCATAACTAAGGTCCTCCAATCCCTTAATAAGCTTTGTGGCCTTTCTCTGTACCCTTTCCAATACTAGGACATCCTTCCTGAGGACTGGTGTCCAGAACTGGAAGGCATATTCCAGGTGCGGCCTCACCAGAGACTTGTATATTGGGAGAATTATTGATTTATCCCTGGAGTTTATCCCTTTCCTGATGCATGCCAACACTTTGTTAGCTTTGCTTGCAGCAGATTGGCATTGCATGCCACTGCTGAGCCTGTTCTCCACTAGGACCCCTAGGTCTTTTTCCATCCTTGATTCCCCCAGAGGCTCTCCCCCTAGTGAGTAGTTTGCTTTCTTGTTCTTGGTACCCAAATGCATTATCTTACATTTTTCTACATTAACTCTCATTTGCCACTTGTCTGCCCACCCCATTAATTTATTCAGATCTTCTTGCAAGGTTTCCACATACTGTGGAGAGTTTATTGCTCTGCTTAGCTTGGTATCATCCGCAAATATTGAGATTAAGCTGTTCACCCCATCCTCCAAGTTGTTTATGAATAAATTGAATAGGATTGGTCCCAGAATAGAACCTTGGGGAACACCACTTTCTACACCAGGCCATTCTTCTGAGTACTCCCCATTTATCACCACCCTCTGGACTCGCCCTTGTAGCCAATTTTCGGTCCAGGTGCTCACCCTTTGATCCATGCTAAGGGACCTTAGTTTGTACAGTAAACGTTTATGAGGAACTGTATCAAATGCTTTCGCAAAATCCAGATACACCACGTCTACAGGCCTTCCCTTATCTAGATGGCAGCTCATCTCCTCATAGAAGGTTAATAGATTGGTTTGGCAAGAACGATCCTTCATGAACCCATGTTGATTACCACTAATGATACCGTTCTCGTTACAATAATCTTGTATGTAATCACTTATTATTCCCTCCAAGAGCTTGCCAATTATTGATGTTAAGCTAACTGGTCTGTAGTTCCCAGGGATATATCTTGGTCCTTTTCTATATATTGGTACTACATTGGCTTTCTTCCAATCAGCTGGTAGCATACCAGTCAGAAAACTGCTCTTAAAGATTAGGTACAAGGGTCTTAAGGACCCTCGGGTGTAAGCCATCTGGTCCCGGGGACTTATTAGTGTTCAGTTTTTCAAGCCTATTCCTGATTTTAGCCTCAGTTAGCCATGAGAGTACTTCCTTTGATGTGCCATGAGGATCAGCATTGTAGTTCTGAATAATTGAGCCCTGTTTCCTTCGTGAATACTGAGCAGAAAAATGAGTTTAACACCTTTGCCATTTCTCCATCCTTTACAACCAGATTACCTTCATCATTCTTTATGTGGCCAATATGATCTGACCTCCCTCTCTTACTGTTTATATACTTAAAGAATTTTTTGGGATTCTTTTTATTCTCCTCTGCTATGTGTCTTTCATGTTCTATCTTTGCTGCTCTGATTGCACCTTTGCATTCCTTATTGCGTGTTTTATAAATATGAAAATCTGACAGGGACCCCTCAGCCTTGTATTTTTTTAAGGCCTTCTCCTTTGCTTTTATGTGTGCCTTTACGTCGGAGTTAAGCCATCCTGGTCTTTGATTAGCTCTTTTAAATTTATTTCCCGTTGGGATACACTGGCTGATACCTTTATTTAGTATGTTTTTGAAGCACTCCCATTTTTCCTCCGAGTTCATTGTTCCTAGAATTTTATCCCAGCTAACATCTTCCAGCAAGGAGCACAGTTTATGGAAGTTGGCTCTCTTAAAATTCAGTGTCTTTGTATTCCCCTTATGTTTCTTATTTGTGTCATTTATACTGAAACTAATTGTCCTGTGATCGCTATTTCCTAGATTGCCCCTTACTTCCACGTCTGTGATCAGGTCTGTGTTGTTAGTGAACAGAAGGTCTAATAATGCTTTTTCTCTTGTTGGTGCATTTACTATTTGACCCATGAAATTGTCCTGCAGGACATTTAGGAAATGGCGAGACTTAGCTGAATATGCAGTACCTTCCTCCCAGTCAATATCTGGATAATTAAAATCCCCCATTATAATGACACTTCCCATCCTAGCCGCTATTCCAAATTGCGATAGGAGGTCCGCCTCCCCCTCCTCCCTCCTATTTGGGGGCCTATAGCATATACCCAGTATTACTTTCCCCCTGGTATGCTCCCTTTGTAGCTCTAGCCATAAGGCTTCAACTTCCTCCCCAGATCCACTAGTAATGTCATCTCTCACATTTATTCTTATGTAATTTTTTATATACAGGCATACCCCTCCCCCTTTTTTTCCCACCTGTCCCTGCGATATAGGGAATAACCCTGGATGGTAGCCAGCCAATCACGAGAGCTGTTGAACCAAGTCTCCAAAATTCCCACAAAGTCTAATTCCTCCTCGTACAGTAGCAACTATAGGTCTCCCATCTTGTCTGCCAGACTCCTGGCATTAGTGAACAAGCCACGTAGTTTTGTCTGGACACCTACTGTTTCCTTGCTGGGTAATCCGCTTTTGTATATAGGATTTGTTACACTACTCACCTCGATTTAAATTCTTTATTCGGCCTATCGCTCCTCCCACCAATACTGCCCCCTGAACTCTGTTCTATTCTGGCTATTTCTAAGTCTGGACCCTCCCCCACGTTGCCTAGTTTAAAAGCCCCTCTAACTTTTTGGCCATCCTCATTCCCAGCCGGTGTGCACCTTCCCCATTTAGGTGCAGCCCATCCCCATACTGGTTGAGAAACCCTCCTTTCTACACCAGCTCCTCAGCCACTTGTTGACTTCCCTAATCTCCTGCTGCCTCTCTGGTGTGGCTCGAGGTACTGGTAGTATTTCTGAGAATACTACCTTGGAGGTCCTAAGCCTCAATTTTGCTCCTAGGTCCCTGAAATCTTTTTTTAGGACACGCCACCTACCTCTAACCTTGTCATTGGTGCCAACATGCACCATGATAGCCGGGTCTTCCCCAGCCCCTCCCAGCAATCTGTCCACTCGATCCATCATGTTCCGAACCCGAGCTCCCGGTAAACAGCATACAGTTTGGTGCTTCAGGTCTTTGTGACAGATTGGCCTCTCTGTGTTTCTAAGAATCAAGTCCCCTACCACCACAATCTGTCTTTCCTCTCCACTGGCTTCATCCCCACCCTCGCTGGAGGAGTTACTCCCCTGGCAGCTAGGGGTGCCACTCTGCTCCAGCGATGCTGATTTCTGGCTGGTTTCTGCAATATCACACATCGGAGTGTACCTATTGGGATGCTCCAGCCCAGAATCAGCCTCCCTGACTCTCTCCCTTCTACACTTCCTAACTGTCACCCAACTACTCTGTTCTGGTGTCTGCACCTCTGTGTCTCCACCCGCCTCTGTGCTGGCCCCTGCTGGCACCTGCCGAATACAATCCCAACTCTCCTTAAGTATGGAGAGTCATCTCAGTGTTGACAGCTGCTTCGTTATATTCAGAACCTGGGCTTCCAGGGAAACAACGTTCTTACATTTTGTACAGCAGTATTCACCCTCGATCGCATGATCAAGGAACGCATACATGCGACAAGATGTACACCGAGTCCCTTCTCCACAGCCGCTGGGCATCATACCTATTGATTTAGTGCGTACTGGGAATTATGCCCTATCCAATTAACTAACCGCTGGCTGCCTGCCTCTAATACTCACAGTACACGTGTCCTCACAGCACTTGGTACTCACACCACACTCTGGTACTCACGCCACACTTGGGTACTCACAGAACACCCAGGTACTCACACTATATTACTCAGGTATTCACCAAATACTCAGGTACCCACACCCTATGTTCAGGTACTCACACTATATTACTCAGAAAGGAACAGGTCAAACATTTGCGAGCAGGGTGGCTTGTTCATGCAGTAAGACCACTGATGCACCCGTTGAGCCCGGACAGCCATGGTGACCCCCAGGCGTGCGAATATCTCCGTCTTTAGAGTCTCAAAATCCTGGGCCTTTACTGGTTCCAAATCAAAGTAGGCCTTTTGGGATTCACCTGTCAGGAAAGGTGCTAACAGTCCCGCCCACTGCTCTTTTGGCAATCCTTTGTGATCAGCGACTCTTTCAAAGGTTGTGAGGTACGCCTCCATGTCATCTGCAGATGTCATCTTCTGCAGGTGGTAGTTGGCACGTACCATCTTTTGTTTCACTGGCACAGGATTTGCGGACCTCTTCTTCAATTTCACCAGGGCCTCCGCAAACTGATGGTTCATCTCCTGTTGAGCCGCTTGTTGTGCTGCGGTTGCCTCTGCGACTTGGCGGTTGGTTTCCCGCTGCACTCTTTTTGGGGCACAGTGGCTGTAACAGGGCTTTTACCACATCCTCCATCTTCCAGGAAGATGCCCGCTGAGTCCACCACTTGAGGGGATTAGCTCATGGGGATCACTCTTTAGAGGAAAAGAGTCAGCATGGAGGTCAGGTTCTTTAAAATCTGGTGGTTTGCCAGGTTTATTATTACAGGTTTGCAGGTTCAAAAACACATAAAAGAACAGAAAACAAAACCTCGCCATCCGGCGCTAAACTAAACATGCAGGTTGCTCTCTATACAGTGTGGGGCTGTCCCCGACACCCAAAAAACATAGCTACAGTGCAAACCTTGTTCTTTGAGTCCAAATTAGCACACAGAGCTCATTCAGCTTTCTCCCTCTGAGATCCAAGATAGAGCCCTCCTCTGCTCTCTTCCTGTCATTAAATGCAGGTGGAGAGGGGTTTGAGTGGACCAGAAAGACTGGGCTGGAACCAGCTCTGCCACGGTGGCCGGCAAAACCCGGGTCGAACTCCCGCTAGTCGCCTCAAAATGATCGCATGCGAGGCGACAAGTATCACCTGTCCATTGTGGTGGCTTGCATAACGTCACATATGTTAAAAAGTCAACACTTTCTATGGGGTGTACATACTTTTTAACATGACTGTACATCAGCATAGATTCACAAAAAAGAAAAAAAGAAAAAAAAAAGGTTTTTAGTTTCAAACTGCTTTTGAAATAATTTTATTGTAAACTCTATATTTGAAATCTACATGAATTATATAATAAATCAACTATGATGTAATATAGGCTTTGGCAATATTAAGTCTTTTCTCATCCGTGCCAGCAGTGTCCAAACGTTTCAATTGGTTAGCTTTCAATACTTGATGTCCAAGAGATTAAAATTTTCATATCATCAAATATGTAGCTACTTTAGCAAGTATGGGATGGAGGAAGACCTTTCTTCCCACACCCTGTGCTTTAATGAATTAATTATTAGCCTTGGGATCAATTTATAAATCACTGAGAGATGCAAATAGACAAGATGTTAGGCGACTCTGTCAAAGAAAATGGATTAGTGAGGGTATATGTTTGGAATGACTAGAGGAGGTAATTGTGGAACAGTCTCTATGGTAACTATTAGCTCAAAGCCTAGAGAACTTTATGTTCATTGACAAAGCATATAACTTTTATTACAATATTAGGGCAGACAGTACAATTACAATACAATTCAATGTGCGCGTGTGTGCGTGCGCGTAAGCGCCGGCACTGGCGCCAAATGGCCCATTTAAGCTGACAGCACCCTGTAGTCGGTGCTGTCCATTCTACAGCGCCTGTGTACCTGTGAGCCCCAGCTCTGTTCCTGTTCTGTTCCTGTTGATTGATCCTGTTTCCTGAAAGACCCAGCTTAACCTGACCTGCTGATATTTGCCTGCACTGACCCCCGTCTATCCACGACCATCCGCTTGCCTGACCCCTTTGTACTTCTGCTGCCAGCCCGGTTACGAACTCTGCTTGGACTTGACCATTCTTCTGCCTGCTCCTTTGTACTGCACCACCAGCCAGTTGCCGACCCAGCCTGTACCACCTCTCTTCTGAGCTGCACGAGCTGCTCTGGGATCTCACACACCAGCATCAGTGACTATCCAGCCCTCGTGCCATCCTGCACTCCCAGGCCACCTGTTTGCTCTACCATGGGTCCCTGAATCAGGTGCGCCAGAGTGGTTGTTCCCTGCACAAGTCAGACTCCACCACCAGGTGCGTGATATAACCACAAAAACCAATGGACACTACTCTGTACTCCTACTTCTGGACCTTTCAGCTGCCTTTGATACTGTTGACCACCCCCTTCTCCTCAAAAAACTTTACTCCCTCGGTCTCCGTGACTGTGCTCTTCAGTGGCTCTCGTCCTACCTATCCCATCGCACCTTTAGTGTCACGTACAATTCTACCTTCTCCTCTCCTCTTCCTTTCTCTGTTGGGGTCCCCCAAGGTTCTGTTCTTGGACTTCTCTTATTTTCAATGTACACCTCTTCCCTGGGCCGGCTGATAGCCTCCCACGGCTTTCAATATCATTTCTACACTGACTACACTCAAATCTACCTCTCCACCCCTCAGCTCACTCCATCAGTCTCCTCACGCATCACTAACTTATTAACAGACATATCAGCCTGGATGTCACACCACTTCCTCAAACTCAACTTGTCCAAAACCAAACTCATAATATTTCCTCCCCCACGTGCCGTTTCCCCAGACTTCTCTGTCAAGAGCAATGGCACAACCATCCAACCATCCCCACATGTTAGAGTGCTTGGTGTTATCCTGGATTCTGAACTCTCCTTTTGGCCCCACATCCAATCATTCTAAGGTTTGCCGCCTCAACCTCCGCAACATCTCTAAAATACATCCCTTCCTAACCAATGAAACCACAAAGCTCCTGATTCACTCCCTGGTCATCTCTTGCCTTGACTACTGCATCTCCCTCCTCATTGGCCTATCTTTAAATAGATCACCCCCCTCCAGTCCATCATGAATGCCGCTGCCAGACTCATACACCTTAAAAACCGTTAAGCGTCTGCCATCCCTCTCTGCCAATCCCTCTATTGGCTGCCACTCGCCCAACGAATTAAATTAAAAATACTCACTATGAGCTACAAAGCCATCCACAACTCTGCTCCCAGCTACATCACCAGCCTAGTCTCAAAATACCAACCTAATCGTCCTCTTCGCTCCTCTCAAGACCTCCTGCTCTCCAGCCCCCTCATCACCTCCTCTCATACTCACCTCCAAGACTTCTCCTGAACCTCTCCCATCCTCTCAAACTCCCTACCCCAATCTGTCAGACTGTCCCCAAATCTATCCACCTTCAGGCGATCCCTGAAAACTTTTCTCTTCAGGGAAGCCTATCCTGCTACCACCCAACAACTACACTTCTTATTTTCTCAATGAGCTCATCCCCCACAGTTTTGCCCTTTCTTATCACTTAACCCTCCATCCTAGATTGTAAGCTCTAACGAGCAGGACCCTCTGATTCCTCTTGTATTTAATTGTATTGTAATTGTACTGTCTGCCCTAATATTGTAAAGCGCTGCACAAACTGTCGGCGCTATATAAATCCTGTATAATAATAATAATCTCTTTTGCATGGGGTTAAAAAAATAACAATTTTTGGGGGGCGTGGCCTGCAGGGAAGCATTGTGAACATTTCTTTCCAGTGCTCCTGATCTCTGCAGCTCCGTCCAGGATCATCCAGCCTTTTGGAGGACGGGTGAGACACTAAAACTCCTCAGGAGTCCTCACCAACACCCTATCCACCCTCACGGACAGCACTTTGGGTGAAATTCACCCCTGACACCCAGCGATCCCGCGGCGCGGCCTTCACATCCAGATCAGGCCACCATCCGCTGGCAATTGCAGCCTTACCACCGAGGGAAACACCCTTGCCACACGGGGACAGCACCAACCAACCCCCCTACAACCTACAGGGTGCTTTTTGGCCCATAACACTCACGGCCGCCGCAACCAGTCCGGGCCGCAACAGCAAATCAAGGCCGCGGCTTCAAGTGCGGCCTAGTCGGCGGTGTATAGTCACTGCCATCCTGCGCCTAAATGGCACACAAACGCCCAAAACAACATCCCAGACCCAGGAGCACCATAAAGCAGCACCCCACAGGTGCAAGGGCCCTAAATACAAACACAACCTGCTGACAACCCTCCACTTATAGCCCAGATACTGAGGACTATGGCCGCTTAAGCACTCCTATTCTGCTCATTGCGGTCCATCTCACAGCATAAGGGGGTCTTACTGATACAAGGAATGGGCAAACCCAAAGGTGATCAATCTCCAACCCGCTCTCGCTCTCCCAGAAAATCATCAAAGGAGCCACAAAAACAAATTGCGGAGATATTTAGGTCACGTTTGCGCGACACCATGACAGAGCAACAGACCTTAGAGGGAACCACTAACAGAGACGGCAGCAGCCCAAGAAGTGAGGAGGCACAACACACAGCAAGAAACCCGCCACCACCCAGAGAACAGGTGCACTAAACCCTGAGCCTAAATGACCTTCACACAGTGGCAGCCAACATCAAGAATGCCCAGTCGCAATCGCAGACCTTAAACATGACTTCCAAACAATGATGAATAGGATGGAGGAAATAGAAGAAACCACCACACGCCATGACATAGAAATACACACCTCCAAATGTGCTATAGACGCGCACACACTACAACTGAGAGACATGAGGCGCCACTTGGAAGACATGGAGAACAGAGGGCGCAGACACAACATCAGAATTAGAAACCTGCCTGAATCCTATGAACCAGATACTCTGCGCAATACCCTCTTAGCCATATTCAGTAATATGCTAGGAAGGCCCCTCGAAACACAGATCGAGCTAGAAAGGTACCACAGGGCACTGAGACCCAGGGGAAAAGATAACGAACCCCCCCCAGGGATGTTATCTGCAACATAGTCAACTTCCAATTTAAGGAGGACATCCTCCGCAGGGCCAGAGCTAGAGGGCGCATCTCACAAATGACACTGCAACAACGCAAAGACCTCCGCCCCCTACTGGATCTCCTGAAGGAACATAACATCCCATACAGATGGAAATTTCCATTCTGTCTTTCTGCTGGACCTCCTAACCGGCCTATTCTCCTAAAAGTACCGGAGGACCTACCCCTATTCTGCGAAAAAACGAAACATCCCCCTGGTAGATCTCCCTGGTACGCAGACCTCTGCCCGGCTCATCATCAACCAGAAGAACTCATGGATATGCAACGCCAAGGCGAGCCCTCAACACAGAGACAACGCAGACTGTCCTCCAGATTCTCCCCACCTCCAGCCAACAGACGGTCTCCAGGAGAAGGGAGTCTTCCAGGATCGCTGGCTCACCGTAAACCCAGGAAAGACTAAGGCACTCGCGTGAAAAGCACAAGTGGAACAACCACGACCACATGGAGATCTCCATCTCCTATGCTCCTTCCCTCTCACACGTGGGAGAACGAGAACGTGAGTGTGTACACTAAGCACTCAACGCAGGGTCAATCACACTGTACGATTCGCAACGACCAGCTCAGAACTTTACCAACCTTCTCTACTTTAGATTACCCACAGTCTACGCAACCACACTGACTTTAACGAACCTGACTGAAGTAATCAACGCGCGCCAGATGTACCTGGCATATGAACTCCTGACTAACGCTAAGCAAAAGACAAAACTCCTACCCCGGCAGAAGGGGATACCATCTATAACTCCCTAAAACTATTAAGCACTCACAGACGCCATAATGTGAACCTCATGACCATGCAAGACATTGTACCACAAGAAGTACACCTTTGTTTTTTTAGATAACCCCTTACAGTAACTGAGGAGACACTTCGGTCTGGAATCTCCCACCCTTGGTGATCTCCTCTGACCAATGGTCTTAAGGGGTATTCGCAAGATAGATGCTGACCACCCATCCAGACAGGCCTTTCCCAGGGAATGCGTAAATAAATGATAAACGAGCTAAGATAAGTTCCATCACTCACCTGTAGCAACGCAGAAACAAATCCCTTTAATTACAAACCTTTACCCTGACGCTTCACCTGAGAAAGGTCTGTTTACTGCAAATGTTGTTTACTGTTATATACTGTTATTGTTTCGAGTTTTGGAACTGTATCCAAACCAACCTGGAGTTCATAATAGGCAGAACGCGCATTCTTCTCAGGTATACCTAAAGGCCTGGAGCCCTCGCTCAAAATAGTAGATATTGTAATATGACAACGAGTGTAGACACTAAGATTTAACAGAGCCCAGGTCTTGAATACAGCGCCAAATTCTCAACTCGTATCTAATTATAAGTAAGAGTTATTTTACCCTGCAGCCCTAAGCATAGTTGTAGGATCAACATCAAAAATTTAAGCACATAGAGGTGGAGTAAGTCTCTTGCCGATTACAGTATGAGAGATACCTAAGGCACCAAACCGTCCTGCACTACAATCAACACATTGGTTATGAAGAAAGGTGTGGGAACCTTAAGCAGCGCTTGTCCTCTAGTGTAGGATAATGTGAACTGTTGGGTGTGTGTGCACATGCTGCTGTAGCCCAGTTGCTATTCAGTGGGTGAATATGTGAACAGGGTAGTTTTTGTTCAGGCAGCGCTTGCACTGTATAGTGCTCCCCTTATTTTTCCTTTTTGCGTAAATGTAGTTGCTACATGCAGTCTCATATAAATACAATAATATTACATGCAAATAAACAAAATATTTTCAATAAGAACATGCTGTGCTCTGTGCAAAGTTTTTCTGGTGTACAGTCCGTATTTCAAAATATAAAATATAAAAGTGCTAGTACAGTCCCATGGTAATGCCTTTTTCTCAGAAGATTCTTCAGATTCTTTTAATTATAAAGTGCTCATGCTGTATTTCAGTGCTGAGTGGTGAGAAGTAATAACTCAGGGTGTTGTGCCCTGCTTACCAGATTCCTTTGACTCTCCAACCATACGGTGTGGAGAAGTCATGCACGCTTTAGGTCTACAATCCGACCTATGGATATTGGTGTCCTCTGCTTCCTCTCCCTCTCTCCTCGGTCACCATTCCATATATAGATGAAAAAAGGAAGAACTCATCGTGTACCTCTTAAAAACGATTTATTGGCCAAACCTTTCACAGTTCATAGGCACTGTGAAAGTTTTGGCCAATAAATAGGTGTCCTCCTATTCGCTTCATACTGACACTTGAACCCTTTCTCAGACAACTCAGAACCAACGACTCCATTAAAGGAATAAGCATTGCCAAGAAACAATACAAACTAGCAGCATTCGCGGACGACATCCTCCTATTTCTAACAGACCCCTTAATTTCAATTCCAAACCTCCTAAAAGAGTTCAATACGTTCCGTTACATTGCCCACCTAAAAATAAATTTCTCAAAATCGGAAGCCCTAAACATATCCCTCCCCCCGAATCAGTTGAAAATATGTGAAAACAGTTTCTCCTTCAAATGGCAAACCTCCGCCATTAAATACCTAGGAATATACCTAACAAATCATACATCTGATCTCTTCAAAAAAAATTACCTCCCTATCCTCCACAACATTAAGGAAGATCTCAAGAGATGGAGTAAACCACACTTTTCCTGGTTTGGAAGAGCGGCCATCATTAAAATGAATATACTTCCGCGCATACTATATTTATTCCAAACAGTCCCGGTCGCGACTCCCCCCCTCATTCTTCCGTAACCTTAAAGAAATATGCTCCCAATTCCTTTGGCACTCCAAGAAACCAAGAATCAGCCACGGGCAAATCACCATCCCCAAATCCAAGGGAGGCCTAGGGGTACCAGACATTAGACTCTACTACTGGGCCTGCCAACTACAGCGTATAATCGACTGGAACGTACACGACACAATCAAAGATTGGATCACTTTAGAAAACGCAGTCTCAGATACTCCTATTCACACCACGCCGTGGATCCACACAAAACACATCCCAGCCACCCTCAAAGCCCACCCACTCATAGGCCCCACGATAGAAAGCTTTAAAAAAGCCATTAAATCAAGAGGTATTTCAAATATCCCAGGCCCCATGACCCCTATACTCTACAACATGGATTTTCCCCCAGGCATGGACAAAGACTTCCTCCGAACCTCAACCTCTATGCCTGACCTACGTATACTCCACTTAACCTCCAATGGAACTACTTTACCCCTGGACACAGAAATGGCCTGAGACATCAAATAAACTTCTGGAAATATTTCCAACTAAGACACTTCATACATAATATTCAAAAATCCTGCGATCTCTCTAAACCACTATTACCATTTGACAACATCTGTGCTACCAAGAAACCCATACAACACACAATATCCACCATATACGCTCTACTATGGGCCAACACACCCAACAACACAAGCAAATTCTGTGCGGCATGTAGAGTAGAGATCTCGGTCTAAACATTACAGAAGAACAATGGACACAAGTCTTTGAGAATACCCACAAGGGATCAATAAATGTCACGATACAAGAAAACAACTTCAAACTACTTACATGCTGGTACCGAACACCAATTATCATCAAAAAGTACAACCCTAACACAACTGACCAGTGCTGGCGATGCAACCAAGAGTCAGGCAATATCCTACACATATGGTGGGAATGCAAAGAGATCGTCCCCTTCTGGGAGAAAATATGCGAGCAGATCAATAAAATTAACTCACAAAATCTAACTCTGAAATCTGAACAATTCCTACCCCATCTTCAATCCCCCAGAACCAACAAATATTGCAAATCACAAACCATGAACATGATAAATGCAGCCAAACTTTGCATCCCCAGATGCTGGGGAATGCCTAAAACTCCCTCAATCATAGAATGGTACAAACAAATCCAGAAAATAGCTGAAATGGAAGAAATGATTGCTATGGCCAATGACACGCCTACCAAGTACACAAAAATTTGGGCTGAGTGGATTTCTTTTATATCCACAGATGAGTTCAACAACATAACAGACGCCTAACTTGTTCTTTAATCGAGATAGAACCAAGTCCTCTACCATAACCCATAAAATGCAGATAAAGAGCTTCCCCTATACCTCCTCCCCGCCCCCTTATACTCCCCACCCCCCCTCCTACGCTCTCATCCTTCCTGACACATCACCTGAAAGCGCTGGTCGCATGAGGGGGTTAGGAAGGGCAAAAGAGTGGAACTAAGTCCTAAATCACAGCTACGAGATACAGAATCCACCAAATATACATAATGCACCCATAACTACGCCTATAGAGTTCAACGTACGCAATGAATGAGCCTCAGCGCAACCTATGTCCTAAGAGAATCACGTGTGAACCACCCTCTTCTTTACACGTACCTCTGGCTCCCTCACCATCTCCTACCCCCGCATTACATGTGCCCCACAGGTCTTCACCTTCCAATCTGAGAACGCATTTAATGCTGATGCACACAAAAACGAAGTTGAAGCAGTGGAAGTCTTACGCAATGATGATATGGAATACTCTTGATTTTGATATATTAGGCTTTTAAACTGTTGCACCTGTGTTATATGTTATAAAAAAAAAATAATAATAATAACAATTTTGCTTTCAGTTTAGCTCACAGGAATTGACAGGGAAACCACTTTTCTGGCAAGATCAACAGGTGTTTTATTATACATGCTGAATATGTGATGAAACTAATGTGGTCACCACATCTATAGATTGGTTAACTTTATTATATTACGTTTTTGTTCTTGTGTTTAGTTATATTTTATTATGCCTACAAGTCAATTACATCCCAGAAGTAATATTATTTATGATCTCTCCCCCTTCATTTATGAATTATACCATCCTGTTGGTCCTGATTATCGTTATAATAATCCCAACTGTGCTTAAAAATATTATATATAAAAATAGCAATACATGAAATAGATGAATTCCACGTCACATGGCTACTGATTACTGTTTAGACAGAAGTTTTCAGACATACTCATACAGTATAATCTCAGCGTACTAGGCTTAGGAGTTGATTCGAATCAGAGGAAACTGTGAGCCTGCTGCATTTTCTATATGTACTTTTGTAATTAGAAGTGGGTTCTCCATCAAGCTAGGTCTGTGACTTAAAGTGTTACTAAACCCAGCAATATGGAAACAGATCATCTGCCCGAACCCCCCCCCCCCCCCACAGTGCCAAGAGCTTATAAATCTTCTTTTTACATTACAATACTGCCACTATATACCTTTTTGGCTGATCTATATACCACAATCACGTGATAAACTGCAGGGTTTGCCCAGTGCTCAGTTTTCAGGTAGGATAAGGTTTCCATTACAGCCTGTATACACGCCCATGTGTGTGATGTCAATATCATGTGACCTGGCTAACGCAGAGAACAAAGAAATGTGCTCTCCAGCAATAGAGACTAAACTGAGCATGTGCAGGAAGACTACCCTCATCGTGTATTTTCTGGCCTTGCCAAGAGAGACAATGCAGGAGGGGAAGGATCTGTTCATAAAGGATAAAAGAGCCTTTTTACACAATACAGAGGATTAACCGTTTAAGTTCCACAGTTATAACAATCATGCTCTTCTGCACATATGGACAAATTTTACTGTTGTGGGTTTAGTAACACTTTAAGCAAGACATACATGGATTGAAGTTTGGCCTGTTCAGCAGGGCCGGCCAAATTTCAATCCATGTATGGGCAGGCTGGTTGTACAGAAGTCAATCTATGGACCGGGTTCACTGGGATTTCATAAGGTTTACCCTCCAGCAGGTGTGCATTGGGCCTTCATAAAATACTAGCCCTTTATAGTTGTTCATCGCAAAGGTCCATTCTAATGGCATTCTCCCGGTTCCTATTGAGATTCATAGTGGTACCTGACAGGGCTGTCCCCTCTCCCCCTTGTTGTACAACCTTACCATGGAATATCTGGGCATAGCCCTCTGACAAAACCTGGATTTTCAAGGGATTATGGTGAGCATCTTTATATGCAGACGATCTATTACTGTACGTGACAAACCCTCACATTTCTCTCCTTTCTCTAATCAAGGAGTTTAAGGAATTTGGACTGCTTAGCAATTCTAAAGTAAACGTCTACTTGACCCAACTTGTTTTGCCTGAGATCTAATCTAATTTCCCCTTTAAATGGCGACAGAAGGCAGTCAAATACCTGGGAGTCTATATTTCCACCTCTTTCATCCTCCCTGTCAGACACCAATTATCAGCCTTTGCTTTGAACAATGCTCTCATGTCTTAAAACTTGTGATAAACCTTCCCTTTCCTGGCTTGGCCGAGTGAATGTTCTTAAAATGGACATCTTGCCCAAATTATTGTACACATTCCAGACAGTCTCATACACCCCCGGCTGGTTTCTTCCCCTCCTTGAACAAAGCTATACATTCCTATATACTGTATAGCACTATAAAAAAACCTAGGATAAAGCTTACGACTCTGTCTTTACCTAAGAACTGAAGTGGGTTGATGCTCCATCTGTTCTCCCTTTACCATTATGCGGCAAACCTTACTCCGAATTCTTGATTGGTACCATGAGAAAAATACCAAGCTATAGAACACATTGAAAGACGATTTGTTTTTCCCTGATTTAACCTCCTTACCTTGGATGGCCTCCAAAAATAGGCCACCTTCAGACCATTTACCCATCCTTACTGTTACCACCCTACAAGTGTGGGACTTGTACCTCTCCAGAGGTCTCCTGTCATTCCAATCTAGTCCATTTACCACCCTCTTTGGAAGCTTTGCTTTTCCACCGACATTGTAATGATTGCAATTTCTCTCATGAACAAGAAGTGCCCATCCTTTGTTGGGACACACTCTCCATAGGGGCAACATAATCCCCTTATCTCAACTCCTACTGAACTGTCATAACACTTCCGGAGCTTGGCTAGAATACTCCCAATTAAAACATTATCTTGGAACTATAATCCCCCGTGACTCCTTGACTAGACAATACTCGGTATTCGACTTGTTAGACTGGAACAACCGCTTTCCCTGAACGCTGATTTTCCCTGTGGTTTTTTTAAGAATCCTTTCCTCAACCTCCACGATTTCTTGCCAAATGGGGATGGGAATTGGCTGCATTGCCAGAGGAGAAGGGGTGGGACAAAATACTGTCTTTTAAATATAAACTGTCAACTTCTTTACTTGCTCTAGAGCAAAACTAGGAAACTAGAAAGATATTGTCGAGGTGGTGCTGATGCTCTTCAACCGCACCAGATGGACCCAACTAACCCTGACGTGTTGGAGCTGCCACAGGCTCCGTTTAATATGACACACATCTGGGGTACTTGCCCTGAGCCTGTTCCCTTTTGTAATAAAATTCTGAAACTCTACGGAAATTTGATAGGAGACGTTTACCCAAATACACCTCAAATTACAGTCTTCTGCAGTCGATGCTTCCAGGCTCTTACAAACAAATAAAAAAGACATTTTCTAGTAGCTGCCCCTGTGGCGATCACTAGACTGGTGTAAACCCAACCCTCTCTCACTAGCCAAATGGGCATGCAAAATGGAAAACATTAACCATATTGAATGTATGGTTGCTTGGGATGTTATATGTGCACATAAAGGTGCCTGTATACTGAGCACGAGGGCAATGGAATGCAAAAGAGAAGAGTAACTTCCCTCCCTCAATCCCCTGCCTATCTACCTTATTTCCTCCTTCCTCCCCTCTCCCTTTTTTTGTCCTGCTTGTCTCTTTTTTTTTTCTACTATTTTTCCTTCTTATGGTATAGGCTCTTTCTGTCTACACATTAGGCGTATATGATCAAGTATACTTACTGTTTGTATCTTTGGATGGATATATTGAATGCATATTGGCATGTGCAACCACTATCTTGTGCATTGTTAAAACATTTTAATAAAAAAGAGATTAAAGGCTAAGTTCACCTTTTTTATTCTAAAACTCCTATGTACCAATATACTAGTAATGCACCTCAGTTGCAGAAAAATAAAATCTTTTTTTGATTTTAAGAACAAGGCCTTACCTTAGCCCTTGCTGTGTTACTTAGAAAGTTTCATCGCTTGCTGGTATGTAGATTTGGGACAGAGAAACCAGTAAGACACAGGAAGGAGTTTATCAGCTGACCTCATTAGCACACACCCTTCACCCATCAGCTATGTTTGTACAGCATCCCGCCACACATTCATCTACCTGGCTTCCCCAGCGTCTCTCAAGATGGGTTCAGGGCACATGCTAAACTCCCTGGGGCCTCATGCAGCCCACATGACACCCCTGATGTAGTGCAAAGGTCTCCTGTTATATAGTTTTGCTAACTCTAAAGGGGATTATAAAGAGATTGTACAATCAGATTGTATAGTGTATGGCCACATTTATACACCTAATATTACTTAGTTGCACTTTCAGTGTCATTAGTTGTTAACGGCACACCAAACACAGAAGCAAACACACATTTTTCCACATGAAAACAGGTTGAAAAATGAAGGCTGAAGAAAGGAAGAGCAAAAGAGTCCTTGTGGTTCCAAGAGTGCAGTTGTCTGCAGGGGATGGCTGGGACTGGTGTCTCACAGGAACATAGTCATTTAGATGTGCAGATGGGTCAGTTCAGGCCACAGGCATAGACATGGCCAGCAAACAGGCAAAGGACTGGACCCAGGCACCAGGCAGGAACATGTTTTGTAGAAATTTAGGATGTGTATTATGTATTGTCACAGTGTCTCCCAGTGTCGGTTTACCGATATTCGCTGTGTACAGCGAATATGGCTTTAACCGATATTGAGGAAAGGCCATTTACAATGGAAACCTTCCATTATTTGGGAACCACACGATACCTGCCTGATCATCCCGGCCAGCAGGCGCCCTGAGCGGTTAACGCTGGAGCAAACGCCGGTCCGGATCTTTGAGGTGCAATGCACGTTCTGTGGCGCGGGTGTATTACCGTCATTCAGGGGGGCCCTGTATTATGTACAGATTGATCTGCTTGGTGGCGGTTTACTTGCGTTATGGAAGGTATTGCCTTTTATGTAAGGATAATGATCTGTAAGCTTTCTGTCGCATCTGATCAATGTGACAGAAATCTACAGCTATATTCCTTCATGCATAATTTACCCTTTAATGGAACAGTAGTATAATCGCTATGTAGTATAGTTCATAGAACTGTATTTGATAGTGGTTCATTAGAATGGCAGCACAAGGTTTGCATGTATGGTGTTTTGTTTGGAGGGCATTTGTGGGACGGTGCTTTGGGTTTCAGTGGAAGCCATGTCTCCACATGGCTTCCATTGTCATCTGGAGACAGCTCTTTCTCATACAGGCCAGCCAACCCCCCCCATGCATGCATGCCTCTCCTATTGTATAGTTTGAATATAAACAAGTGTGTCATTGGTTGGTGGTTTTGTATTGAGCTCATGTCATGTGACTGTGCCTTGGAGGCTGATTGGCTGATTGTGAAGCCATCAAGTCCTATTGTTATCCCTGTTTGATCCGTATAAATAAAACCTGAAAGCGCAGTTCAGAAGGACAATCCCGGTGAGCTGCGATGTGAGAAAAGCGATCTGTGTCTGCACTTGCTTTAACACGAGTGCACTCAAATGCATTATGCAAAAGAGCTGAAAAGTGCACTTATTAGCGCAGGCAAAATATAATGCATACAAGGTATTATAATTTCCCTTACACATGGTCAATAAACAGACCAGGGTCAGTACAGGTAGAATGCAGAGGAAACACTTCACTGGTGTGGCATCAATTAGGAGCACTGCTGCTGACTTACACTGATCAGGTGACACTTTGACTGTGTGGCGACAATCAGAGACATTGTTGCTGGCTTACACTGGTATGGTCACACTGTGACTGTGTGGTGGTAATCAGGGACATTGTAACTGGTGTGGTGGTGATCAGGGACAATATGACTGGTGTGGCGATGATCAGGGACACTGTAACTGGTGTGGTGGAGATTAGGGAGAATATGACTGGTGTGGGAGTGATCAGGAACAATATGACTAGTGTGGCAGTAATTAGGGACAATATAACTGGTATGGTGGGGATCAGGAACACAGTAACTGGTGTGGCGGTGATCAGGGACATTATGACTGGTGTGGCAGTGATAAGAGACTTATAGACTGGTGTGGTAGTGATTAGGGACGTATTGAATGGTGTGGCGGTGATCAGGGACACTAGGACTGATGTGCTGGTGATCAGGGACATATTGACCGTTGTGACAGTGATTAGGGACACTGTAACTGGTGTGCTTGTGATTAGGGACACTGTAACAGGTGTGGCAGTGATTAGGGACACTAACTGGTGTGCTGGTGATTAGGGACATATTGACTGGTGTGGCAGTGATTAGGGACATTTGACTGATGTGGCGGTGATCAGGGATACTGGGACTGGTGTGGCAATGATCAGCCACACTGTAACTAGTGTGGCGGTGATCAGGGACATTGTGAGTGGTGTTGTGGAGATTAGGGACACTGACTGGTGTGGCCATGAGTAGGGACACTGAAGGGCAGCACTGGTCTAGTGACATTGTACTGCTGTGGTGGTGATCAGAGATGATGGCTGGAAACACTGACATACAGTGATGTCAGGTGACCATAGTGACACTGCACTTGCTCTGGTGACAGTGTGTAAAAAAAAAAAAAAAAAAAAAAAGAAATATATATATATATATATATATATATATATATATATAAATATGTACACTATATTGTCAAAAGTATTGGTCCGCCTGCCTGTACACACACATGAATTTTAATGGCACACCTGTCTTAGTCCTTAGGGTTCAATGTTGAGTTGGCCCACCCTTTGCAGCTATAACAGCTTCAACTCTTCTGGGAAGGCTCTCCACAAGCTTTAGGAGTGTGTCTATATGAATGTTGGACCATTCTTCCAGAAGCACATTTGTGAGGTCAGGCACCGATGTTGGATGAGAAAGCCTGGCTTGCAGTCTCCCCTCTAATTTATCCCAAAGGTGTTCTATCAGGTTGAGGTCAGAACACTATGCAGAACCAGTCAAGTTCCTCCACCCCAAACTCGCTCATCCATGTCTTTATGGACCTTGATTTTTTCACTGGTCCAAATAATTTGGTGGAGGGGGCATTATGGTATGGGGTTGTTTTTCAGGGGTTGGGCTTGGCCCCTTTGTTCCAGTGAGGGGAATCTTACGATATTAGCATGCCAATACATTTTGGACAATTTCATGCTCCCAACTTTGTGGGAACAGTTTGGGGATGGCCCCTTCTTGTTCCAACATGACTGTGCACCAGTGCACAAAGCAAAGTTCATAAAGACGTGGATGAGCAAGTTTGGGGTGGAGGACTTTGACTGGCCTGCACTGTCCTGACCTGAACCCAATAGAACACCTTTGGGATGAATTAGAGTGGAGACTGTGAACCAAGCCTTCTTGTCCAACATCAGTGCTTGACCTCACAAATGCGCTTCTGGAAGAGTGGCCAAACACTCCCATAGACACACTCCTAAACCTTGTGGACAGCCTTCCCAGAAGACTTGATGCTGTTATAGCTGCAAAGGGTGGACCAACTCATAATTAAATATATAATATACTATATATATATATATATATATATGTATATGTACAGTTGTATGCAAAAGTTTAGGAATCCCTGACAATTTTCATGATTGTCATTTATACATATTTGGGTGTTTGGATCAGCAATTTCATTTTGATCTATCAAATAACTGAAGGACACAGTAATATTTCACTAGTGAAATTAGGTTTATTGGATTAACGGAAAATGTGCAATATGCATCAAAACAAAATTAGACAGGTGCATAAATTTGGGCACCCTTGTCATTTTGTTGATTTGAATACCTGTAACTACTTAGCACTGATTAATTGGAACACACAATTGGTTTGGTGAGCTCATTAAGCCTTGAACTTCATAGACAGGTGCATGAAATCATGAGAAAAGGTATTTAAGGTGGCCAATTGCAAGTTGTTGTTCTCTTTGACTCTCCTCTGAAGAGTGGCAACATGGGGGCCTCAAAACAACTCTCAAATAACCTGAAACCAAAGATTGTTCTATATTATGGTTTGGGGGAAGGCTACAAAAAGTTATCACAGGGATATAAGCTGTCCACTGTGAGGAACATAGTGAGGAAATGGATGACCACAGGCACAGTTCTTGTTAAGGCCAGAAGTGGCAGGCCACATAAAATATTGGAGAGGCAAAGGTGAAGGATGGTGAGAACGGTCAAAAACAGCCTACAGACCAACTCCAAAGACCTACAACATCAACTTGCTGCAGATGGTGTCACTGTGCATCGTTCAACAATTCAGCGCACTTTGCGCAGGGAGAAGCTGTATGGGAGGGTGATGCGAAAGAAGCCTTTTCTGCACACATGCCACAAACTGAGTCGCTTGAGGTATGCAAATGCACATTTGGACAAGCTTAATTTTGGAATAAGGTGCTGTGGACTGATGAAACAAAGATTGAGTTATTTGGTCATAACAAGGGGCGTTATGCATGGCGGCAAAAGAACACAGCGTTCCAAGAAAAACACTTGCTACCCACAGTAAAATTTGGTGGAGGTCCCATCATGCTGTGGGGCTGTGTGGCCAGTGCCGGTACTGGGAATCTGGTTAAAGTTGAGGGTTGCATGGATTCCACTCAATATCAGCACATTCTTGAGAATAATGTTGAGGAATCAGTCACAAAGTTGAAGTTACGCTGGGGCTGGATATTTCAACAAGACAACCACGCAAAACACTGCTCAAAATCTACTTGGGCATTTATGTAGAGGAACAAGTACTATGTTCTGGAATGGCTATCCCAGTCCCCAGACCTGAATATCATTGAACATCTTTGGGGTGATTTGAAGTGGGCTGTCCATGCTCGGCAACCATCAAACCTAACTGAACTGGAGATGTTTTGTAAGGAGGAATGGTCCAAAATGCATTCATCCAGAATCCAGACACTCATTACAAGCTATAGGAAGCATCTAGAGGCTGTTATTTCTGCTAAAGGAGGCTCTACTAAGTATTGATGTGATTTTTCTGTTGGGGTGCCAAAATTTATGCACCTGTCTAATTTCGTTTTGATGCATATTGCGCATTTTCTGTTAATCCAATAAACCTCATTTCACTACTGAAATATTACTGTGTCCTTCAGTTATTTGATAGATCAAAATGAAATTGCTGATCCAAACACCCAAATATTTATAAATGACAATCATGGAAATTGTCAGGGGCTCCTAAATGTTTGCATACAACTGTATATACACACACACACTACCCATCAAATGTTTTAAAACAACCCCATTTTTCCAGTTTTTATTGAAATGTATGCAGTATAATGTCTCAGTGTACTCTGAAAAAAAAACCCGACAACAAATAAACAGTTACATATGAAAAAAATAAATCATTAAATCATTTTCTTTAACATAATGTAATTTAAATGTTTGACTCATCAAAGTAGCCATATTTTGCAGAGATATAACAGCTAAATACACATGTGACATTCCATGATTTAAAGCCTACTGTCTTGTTCTTTTCTTCTAAGGTATGTCTGACAAAGCCTTGAGGTATGTTTTGGGTTTGGTAGGTATCTTGCTGTAGGATGAACCCCTTACCAATAAGGCATATTCTAGAGGGTATTAAATGCTGCTGCAAAATGCTGTCATTTTGGTTCAGGTTGTCACTCCCTCTGTGCAAGTAGCTAACCTTGGATCCAGAAAATGAGTTCCAGATCATACAGCTTCCTCCATATTTGACGTTTGGTGTCACGCATCGAGGAACCATCCCTCCGCCTTCTTGACGGCATACAAAACCCCTGATGAACCAAAGATCTCAGATTTTGATTTATCGGTCTATAAGCCCTTCTTCAGTAGTACACTGGCAGTGCTTCATGGCCCAGACAATCTTTTTTTTTCTTATTTTGCTATCTTAGTGATGGTTTTCTTACAGCTGCAGTTTGAAGTCTTCTCTTCACGGTTAAAACTAAGACTTCCTTACTTTAATCAGTATTACTCACACAAGCTGTTGACTCTTAGAAAGTTGTCTTCTGATTCTGTTGTGGCTTTTGGTCTGACAAACCTACTCATGGCAGAGTTTCCTCCAGTTTCCAAGTGCCTTTTGATGATGTAGGAAATTGTACTCACTGACACCTTTGCTTTCTTTGCAATTTCTCTAGAGGAAAGACCTACACTTTTAAAGGTTTTAATTGTCTTCTTAAGTGCCCTTTTCTTGCCATTTTGAGAGCAATATACTGCTTTTTGTAGTACAATACTGTACAAATATTGCTTAAGAGGGTGTATTCTGTTTCAACACTGCTTTTATACAGACAGAGAGCCTGTAAGTAATCAAGAAAATTTGAGACACCTGTAGGAATTAACATAAACTTCCAAGGCTTAAATTAAATACATTGCTAGTAATAGGTTGTTAACCTATTACTACTGCCCTAAAAAAAACCTTTTTGTATAACTCTGAAATGTACATTATTTTTCAGTTTGTGTTAACTTATTTTTTTTTTCACCTCTGGCAGCTCACTGCTTCTCTTTGTACCATTTCAAGTTGTTCACTGGATTTAAACTTTTAAACTTTCAATAAAAACTGGTAAAATTGGGGTGTTCTAAAACGTTTGACCAGTAGTAATAGACACTTTCTGCCTGCTTCCCTGCATTAAGGGGAGAGTGCTGATCACAGCATCGACACAGCTTGACCCTCCCCCTCCTTCCACTCTTTCACTGTCAGGGCTAGGCTCAGTCCTCCCTTCTCAGAGCAAGCTGCTCAGTTGAGGGTTAATTGTCTGTCTCACCTGATGTCCATATCCTGCTCGTTAGCCAGCTCTCCTAGCTATATAAACTGCCTGGATCAGAGCTCAGACGCCTTCGCCTTGGTCAACATCTCTGGAGAAATCTCTGCTTTGTTTTCCTGTGACAGACGTTGCCTGTTTGATGTTCCCTTCTGGTTCCTGTATTCAAGACCCTGCTCAGCTGACTCTCCTCCTGGCTACTGACCCTGCATGCCATTTGTTTGACCTTGCTGACCTCCGGACTCCTGTTTCACTGGCTTGCTCTGACTATCCACTCTGATTACCGAACCCTGGCTATGGTTTGACCACGTTTACTCTGTTTATGTCATTTTACCTTTTTATTAAAAAGTGTGATTTTACTGCACTTCTGTCTTGGCCTAAATCATGGTTTCCTGACATCCACAAACTCCCTTCTTACCACGAGTTGTGTCCTTCTGCTCCTAGCCTGGCTGTCTTAATGCAGGGTAACTGCAGGTAGCGTTTAACCAAACAGCCTGGATTCTGACCCTTATCTTTAGCAGTGAATTTTAGTCTTAATTATATAAATCATACATTAGAATGTCTACCTAAAACTTCATAATGGGACAGGTAGCAAAAGGTGCCTAATTAAAATTAATGTGTGGACCAGCAGTATGTGCTGGTGGTGGAACATACAGTATGTCATTATGGCATCCTTATACAACATGCCCAAGAGAGTGATGAACATCCACCCATCATTTACCATGCATACAGAAAGGATTTGGGAGAATGCTCCAAAAGCTGTTTGAGGCTGCTGAACATCATTTTATGTTAGGTGGACATTGCTTCTTTAAATGCTCTGTATCGATATAACATCATCATTCATTCTCATTATCATTTTAACACCATAACACAAATTATCTAACAAAACAGCCTCTCTAATGATAGCACTTTCACATACCTGGTGGAGAAGCTTGATGTGATGAGGAAGGCCTCTCTTACACCTCTGCCTCAGGGCAACTGATAGAGTGGACAGGTGGCATAGGAGTACGGAGTGTCACAAGTGCCTGTTGATCTTGCTAGCAGCAGAACCCAGCAGGATGTTCAAGCTAAAGCAGAAGGTAGTTGACAGGGGACCACAGTGGAATACACTGGCTAAGTAGCATGGTGGAACAGGCAAGTACTAGCTGTCAGCAGACAGGCAATCAGCAGGTACTGGCTGGTAGCAGGTAAGTGCATTGAGCAGATTGCTAGGCAGCAGGTATATAAATGGGGGAGTCCGACATGCCGGGTCAGAGGCTGGTAATCGGATCAGGTACAAGTACATAGACAAAAGCATGGTTAGGATGCAGGCTGGAGACAGTATTGTGATGATGTCAAACCACTGCCCTTCTCAACAACTCATGATAAAGGACTGGCCAATCTCACACCACGCTGTCATTTATGTAACAATGCCACTCTTAGCCTCACCCGGCACAAACATTTTCCAGCTCGCTGGACTACAATCTAAGTGCTAACAGACTGAGAGCATTTGTCACTGGGTTAAGCTAACTAAGCTATTGACGCTTTAAACTGCCACTACCAATTTTTCACTGAGAAGGCATGAACTCACAATCTTAGCAGTAACATTTATGAATTTAAAATAAATGTCTGTACATGCACTGCCACCACAGACAGGTACAGTATATTCAGAGATTTATCATTTAAAGTAGCGCTCTTCAAGAGACAGGGATTCTTATAGCTTGCATTAGAGCATTGGAGACAATTTCAATTCTTTTTAAATAAGGGTTTAATAATGAAAAGGTCAAGATGGTGCAAATAAAATATTTACAAAACTTACAAAACTAACAAAGAGACAACAATACAACAGAGAAATAAAAGGGAGTTGAAAATGAAGAATTCTTGCAAGCAGGGGCGTTGCTAGGTGGGAAAAAGCCCAGGGGCTAAAGCCCGAAGAAATGCGGCGCGCGAAGCTCGTTGCTCCGAAAAATGGGCATGGTTTAAACTAAATTGTGGGCGTGGCTTTAAGGGGGTGTGGTTCGAGTCTGAGATGAACGAGGGATGGAGGAAGGAAGAAAGAAAGAGATAGGAGGCCCAGACCCTATACCACAATATATGTATCCCAGAAAGTTTAACAATCAGCAGATAAAGATACTCCAAACACCTGGTGTTAGCGCTTCAGTCATCCCGGCACCATGGTTGTTATGGTGTCAGGATGATTGAAGCACATTATTTCTATTATTACATTGTAATATAAAATGAAATCATTCAACTCACCATAAAGCTAAATCAGTGGGAGCCCCAGGCATGTCACTTGCCACGTGGTCTGCCACCAGATGTCATCAAGTGTCCCCAGCGGAGTGCCTCCTTCCATCAGGTGTCCCCAGCAGAATGTCTCCTTCCATCAGGTGTCCCCAGCAGAGTGCTCCCTTACATCGCTTGTCCCCAGCAGAGTCCCTCCTTACATTAGGTGTCCCCAGCAGAGTCCTCCCTTACATCAGGTGTCCCCAGCAGCGTGCCTCCTTACATTAGGTGTCCCCAGCAGAGTGCCTCCTTATATTAGGTGTCCCCAGCAGAGTGCCTCCTTATATCAGGTGTGGGGGGGGAAGAGAAAGAGAGAGCGGGGAGAGAGCACAAAGGGCCAACAACTCCCAGCATGCCAGAGAGAGAGGGGGAAGGGGACAGCAAGAAAGTATGAGAAATAAACAGAAATAACAGAGGAACTACAAGTAACAGCATTTCAGAGAGAGGAGAGGGGGAGACTCTCCCCCTTCCTCTCAGAAATACTGGTACTTGTAGTTCCTCTGTTATTTCTGTTTATTTCTCATACTTTCTTGCTGCCCTCTTCCTCCTCTCTCTGATGTTCTGGGAGTTGTAGTCCCTATGTGCTCCCCCCTCCCTGTACCTTTCTCTCTCTCTCCCCGGGAGAGAGAGAGGGCCAGAGAGGGGGAGAGAAAGCACAGATGGACTACAACTCTACAACTCCCAGCGGCCAGTGACAGAGAGACACAGAGAGCAGGGTGCCAAGCGCGACTGGTCTGAATCTCCCACGCACGTCACACATCCCACGCTAGCATGGGATTGGCTAAGTGTGACATGCCATCCATCATAGCCGCCCAGCGCCGCCCCACAGTGTCACTCCTTTTGGTTGCAGCAATGGACGTCACATGTCCCGCGCCAGCGGGATTGGACCAGCACCAGTATGGTGACGTCCATTATAGGCGCCGCCACATCTGTTAATGGCCGCTCGAGAGGCTCTGGGCTAATAATGGAGTTAGACTGCCCTGAGCCCCGGGGCTTTTCGGGGGACCACCCAGGGCTCTAGCCCCCTCAGCCCCTCCTCCCGATGCCCCTGCTTGCAAGTCCTGTTTCAGCACATTTCAGTCAATGAGCAAGGTGGTAAATTGGCTTTTATAAAATGAAATGTTCTTTTGCTTGATGGTACATGAGAGCTGCCAAAATGTGGTTGAATTCCACTTTTCTTCACATCAAGGGGGATGTTGACATATGGCCAATCATCTGGTCTAAGGGGTGTTTGCTGGGATGTCACCAAGTTTATGACCAAGTCCCAGATACAGTTTGTTTAAGTATTAATACCTCTAAATATCAAGCACGCGATTGCACACGCAGATACATGTGTGCATAAACATGTTCTCATTTTCTAAGTGGATGTGTAAGTAGTGGCGGTTGGTGAAATTTTAAGATGGGGGGCGCCAGACCTCGTCCTTCCTTTTTGACCCATCCCACTTCTCATAAGCCCCACCCCTTATAGTTTCCCCCCCTTGTGTCAGGAGTATACAGCCCAGCATCACCAGATAGCATATAGCAGTATACAGAGTCACCATATAGCAGTATACAAAGCCCCATAACGGGTATACAGGGTCCCAGATAGGGTATACAGAGCACCAGATAGGGCATACAGAGCACCAGATAGGACATACAGGGCACCAGATAGGGTATACAGGGTCCCAGATAGGGCATACAGAGCATCAGATAGGGCATTCAGGGCACCAGATAGGGCATACAGAGCACCAGATAGGGCATACAGGGCACTAGACAGGGTATACAGGGTCCCAGATAGGGCATACAGAGCACCAGATAGGGCACACAGGGTTGTATATATGATTTAACTATATGTCACACAGGGTCCATGTTACACAAAAGAACCCTAATTTTTAAATAAAAATACTTTTTGATATAATTTTGACCCGTTGTGGTGGTTTGCTGCCTATGTAAAGTCCCACTAAGGGGGATAACTTTCTTGCTACTTAGATAGGGCACACAGGGCCCCAGATAGGGCATACAGGGTGCCAGATAGGGCACACAGAGCACCAGACAGGGCATACAGAGCACCAGATTGGGCATACAGGGCATCAGATAGGGCATACAGGGCATTCCATAGGGCATACAAAGCACCCGATAGGACATACAGGGCACCTGTAGTGCATACAGGGCATCAGATAGGGCATACAGAGCAGCAGATAGGGCATACAGGGTATCAGATAGGGCACACAGGGCACCAAATAGGGCATACAGGGCACCAGATAGGGCATACAGGGCATCAGATAGGGCATACAGTGCATCTAACATGTTTTTGGGAATTTTTGAAGCTTTTAGTTGCGCATTTTGTAGCACGACATCGGGCATTTGTGAACGCAGATGTTGCGCTAATATACGCGCATTTGATGCTTTTCCATTGATTTTATGGCAATAGAAAAGTATCAGAAACGCCGGAATATGCTCTATTCGCATGACAAAAATACCTCCGGGAGTAGTTTGAGCGTAGGGCGTTTGGCTTCAGGTGTTTTTTAGTGGAGATGTGAACCAGCTCCATAGAGAATCATTGATTTTTTTCCCCTCCAGCGTTTTGTAGCTTCATGCTTCAGGCATATTTGAGCTACAAAGCGCTCAGGTGTGAATGGGCCCTTAGGGGTTACATATATTTTATCAAGCCACTCACACAATTCTTTGACTCAATATCCTGCATTTCTCAATTTTATATTTTCTCTATACACAACTCCAACTGCTGTGTGTGTAGAAATGCCCAAATTGGTCAGATCAACAAGAGAACTATTTCTAGTCCAACAAATAAAGAATCAGCAGGAGAACTATATACATATAAACCAACAGGCACATATATATCTGATCCTCAGTTCAATTGAGGCCTCCTCCTCTTTTTTTATTGATCAACAGGTACATATTTAATGTTTTAGGTATTTTTATAATTTTACAATACTCTCTGTTGTACTTGTATTTGTTTACTGGAATACCCCATTTTTGGTGAGTGCAAGTAAAATAAAGGTGGATCTTATCATTTTCTAGACCACACAGCTGCTATGTTTCTTTATTCTACTGTATATATTCTACAATTATCAATTATATGATAAATTGAGTCTGGTGATCTAAAAAATAATATTTTTTGCTCATTAACCAACTAAGTGGATACCAATAAATGTTATCCCTATTTTACATTGAATTCCTTTCAGGACATATAGCGTAGGCCCTTGTTTCTTATAGGTAGGTATCTTGTTTCACCCTTAGCAAAGTTGGTAAACCTAATCAATTCTCATTGTTAATGATGAAAGGTCTGACAGTCCATTGCCAGCCCTACATGTCCAGTGTATCACAGAAAGGTTGTGCATGTTTAAATGTGGCTATACAACACATGTGTGCATGTCCTTTTACATCAAATAGAACAAAAAAGGTATCCCATAAATAAATAAATGTATCTAAAAAAATCAGTTCATATAGAAAATGTAATAACTATAATTAAATATAAAAAGTCCACAATTCATATATATAGAAAGTCCCACCTCTAGCAGCATTGTTACATCTAGAAATAAGTTGCTCACAGTGCCAATCTATTAAAAAGTGCCCCAGTGCTCAGGTGCTGTCTTTCATGCACAGCCTCTTACCTGACACTGAGATCTCAACAAAGGGAGATCAACTGCACTTTTAATTGTAACCAATCAGAAACTCCACTGTCTGGCTCTAATGCTTATATCACTACAAAGATGTCCAGGCTGGGTTCTCTGCATTACATCTGAATCCAAGCTGCACACCACATAGCCATCAGAAGATAAAACACGGGAGAAGCCTCATGGTGTAGTGCATTATAAAACAAGTTTAATAAAAAGATATTGCACTTACATAGCAGGCAGTATGACAAGCAGAATAAACACTCCTAAGCACCACCGGGGGACCTGCTGGTGTACATGATGACATCACAGAAACAGCTCCACCTGACGTGTTTCCCCTAAACAGGCATCATCAGGAAAGGAGGCTGGTGTGGGATGTCAGATGACTTAAATAGCAGCTGCAAGCCCAGAGCAGACCACTAACCACCAATGAAAACAACATTAATAACAACATAAAAAAAGAGAACTGAACCAAAGGCTTATGAAGTTTCTGCTCTGACCAGAATGGTTTCATTCCTGTGGGAAGCTGTCACCATCCCTCTTGCCTGAGAGCAATTCCAAAAGGAATAATTAGGAGGAATTGCTCCAATCAGGAGGATTATGTTGTTCATGTTAATAATTTGAAGGGTAGATTCCTTCAAAAAGGATATCAGAAAGAGATGTTGGAGCAGGTAACTCAAACTGTCTTTAACATTAAACCTAATTATTTGCAGACACCTGGGATTAAAATGGAAGTTGAGTCTAACAATCATGAATGGGCTTTTTCGACCACATTTTCCACACAGCATAGGTGGGTAAACAGAGTATTGAGAAAACTCTGGAATGTTTTGAAAAATAGTAAAATCTTGGGTCCTTTTCTT
The DNA here is from genome assembly GCA_018402905.1 of Glandirana rugosa. Taxonomy (NCBI): domain Eukaryota; kingdom Metazoa; phylum Chordata; class Amphibia; order Anura; family Ranidae; genus Glandirana; species Glandirana rugosa. Next base: position 235,338 of record BLSH010025113.1, on the reverse strand, counting down.
CCTGACAGACTGAATGTAATATTCACGAAAGGACACACATATAAGGATGCTATTGCCCTAAATTTGGTTGATAAACCTCCCAAAGTTAAAATGTTTGGTGATCTGAAGGGATGTTACCTATGTAAAAAATGTAAGGTCTCTGGAAATGTTGATGCTGTCCGAAGTGCATCCTTTTTCTCTAATGTCACTTCTAAACAATATGCAACACAGGACTTTATTACTTGTTGTACCAAGGGTGTTGTGTACCTTCTTCAGCACGCATGTGGCTTGAAAAATGTGGGCTGTGGTACACGGGCACTGAATGTACGGATTGGTGAGCAATATTTGTAATGGATTCAAGGGACATAGCCTCCCCAAGCATAATCTTCGATATTGCTCTGCCTCCAGCTGAATATATTTTTTTTTAAATCAGATTTTATTTTTGAAATTTTTTTTATAACTAATTACAATCAAAACAAATATTAAACAACAACAAGAAAGAAAAAAGGGCCTAACAAAAATTAAAGCAATAAACAGTTTCTTTCCTTTCCTTCTTCCTTCCCTTTAAGCAAATGTACCGGGAGCCCCACTCTGTCATCTGCAATCTCTCCAAGCTGGCTGGGGTGAGTACACAGGTTTTCACAGTGGGAGAGCTGCCTGTCAGCCCTACGTTGGATTTCTCCCCCCTCCCTTTTCTTCACTGACTGCATGTTAACACAGGCATCTGCCCACTCTGCTCTCTCACCTGTGTCTCTATTGGCAGGAGGCAAGAGAGACAGTTATATAAGCCAGAACAGGAGCCAATCAGAAGGACTTTAGCAGCAGCAGCAGATGCAAAGGATACTGGGAGATGTAGTCCCTATCAAAAATGGTCCCATAGCTTTTTATGGAGCTAGAACTACAGGAGCCAGGCTGGGGGCAAAGGGGCAAAGGAACTAGAGACTCCATCTTGCTGAGCCAAGGAGATTTTTCAGTCAGCACGAGGCAGGGGAAAAGACTGAACCTGCAAGGGAGAGGGTCTGCATCCCAGGTCAGTACCCCTGTGTTTCAGGCATCCCCAGCCAGTCGGGACATCCAGCCTGAGAGAGGAGGATCCGAGGTGCATATCCAGACACACCTGCACCGACTGTGTGAAGCATTCTGGTGTGAGGTGATCAGTTGGGTCTCTAGAAGAGCCTGCCTGTTCCAGGGCATTCTTTTGGGCCTTGAGCGCAGGATTGGGTGAGGGGGCTTTTGTCTATTTGCAGGAAACAAGGACACTGCACACAGATAGAGTTGTATGGACACTGTATACAGACATCATTGCATACCTTGCTGACACTTGAATTTAGATACAGAGAAACTGTATACAGACACCATTGTCCCTTCACCATTGTCCCTTTGCCCTGCTGAGGAAGATCCTGCATTCTTCACTTGACTTGATAATCCAGGCCATTTGTGTTGTTTGGCCCTGCTATTCAGAAGTGTAAGTGCACCAACGATAGTGGCTAGCTGAAGACACAAAACCTCATCTTTCTTCAAAGAGACTGAAGTTATTGGGGCCATATGAGCACACATGTTCAGGGCTCTCTATATGTAGTGGATGTGCGGGATAGATTATCTGGGAAGCTAATTAAATATTGATTTGAATACAGTGTTTGTAGTTGGGCCTGTAGTGTCAGGGGACAGAAGAGAGAGGCCTGACATAAAGAGGGTCAGTCTTCTGCTCTCCTCCTGCCTGGACAAATGTGAGTAGAGGTAACCAATTCAATATAAAGTGTCATATTGTGATCTATTTGCCATTTAAGTGTGTCTCTGCTCTTGGGGTTATTCTTAAATTTGGAATCCCCTGAAAGCAGTCTGAATACAGTATAGAGTTACATTGCTCTTGACCTCAGTTATTGCTCTCCAGTTGCATTACTTGAATATATACTGTTATTGTCTGTTACCCTTTTCCACAGAAATATTGCAGTAAAGATAATTTCTGTGTTTCTTACACTATTGCCAGGTGTGTCAGAGGGGCTGAGGCCATTCTTGGGGTTGAGAGACAGAGTACGGGACTGAACATACTTAAGCGACTCTTGCGCGGGTAGCGCTACACAAATATATCAGCATTAACAACAGTATTTTTCTTCTTTCCTTTTAGTTTGCTTATTGTCCACTCCCTTGAAATATATTCAAGAGAGGGTAGAGAAAGAAACAACCCAAAAAAAGATGAGAAAAAAGAGAGAATCCTCTCCCCCATATCATCCAACATTAAAGTGGTTGTAATCCTTGTTACACCACTTTTACCTACAGGTAAAGCTATAATAAGGCTTACCTGTAGGTACAGGGAATATCTCCTAAGCTTGCACAGTTTAGGAGATATTCACTGCATCCGCATGTGCCGACATCATCAGCACATGCGCACGGGCCCATGTCGTGACTGGCAGCTCCCTCGCGCATGCACAAGAGTGACATTGTCGCGGCTCCAGCCAATCACAGCACCAGGGCCCACAAACCCCGGAAATAACTCTGGGAGACATGTAGCCAGTCACAGCGGTGTGTGGGGACCGCTGCAACAGCTTTTATTTAACACACTTTACATCCGGTGACGTGAGGGAGATCTTAATCCACAATCCTGATCACAAGAGGAGGATCTGCAAAAGAGGTAGTGGAGAGACCATACTTCTCCAGAGGCTAAAGCGACCAGCCTGTCATTTGGCAGTCAACTCCATCTGGTGAGGAGCCATCCTTTTCTACCTCACTGGGTGTTGGCTTGGTGGTAGTCCTTGAGTGGATTGAAGTTATGATATCAATATCTGCACCTACTCCCGTGTGATCTGCTTCACCTAACTTTTCTGCACGAGTTTTGGACTGTTCTTTTTCCTGTTATCCATTGTTATCCTGTTATTACCATTATTTTTTTGGGGACTGAATTTCAATTTTAGTATCATCATATCCTATTTATTAGCACTGCACTTTTCTGTTTACTATTGTTTGAAAGTCTGACTTTTGTGCTGACAGCTTTATCTATACTGTGTTTTGCCTGAGTGCAGGGTATACCTCGTATTTTTTGACAGAAAAGTTATATTAAGGCAAAAATTGAAGTATACAGAATCTCCAGTACAGTAGGAGGCATTCAGGTGATCATACGTTTGCACTGATATTACATTCATGTACTATTATTACATATAAACATCATGTACATGCACAAGTAGTAACAACACTGTTATCTCCATCATTAAAAGTCCATCAATGACGCATAGTCAGTCTGCGTGAAGAGATAAGACACCATGAAGTCCTGTATAGTCCAACCGGATACCAGACACTCTACAATTCCTATTATTGTACTGTTATAAACATCGAATACACAGGATCATAGGGGTGTAGGGGGTTAACATCTTTAGGACCATAGGGGGACTTGTAGGGTCACCTTCTGCAGCCACAAGGAGACATCAACTTGGCAACAACCACTCATTGGTCTGTTGTTCAATGCCCGTCCACAGCTCCTGCGCAGTGTGGGGTTTATCCCCCAAACATATCAGTTTTAAAACAGCCTGCTGTCGTTTCACAACGGTTCAACTACAGAGGAACACCGACGTCTTCCACTGGGATGTTCAGGGGGATACCAGGATTTCTACAATTGGGGGATGTGGGGATACTAGGACACATAAGCTACAAATATTGTCATGTTATTATCCTTAACATCTCACAGACCATAGGCCAACCTGATATGTCCTGAAGTACCACAGAATAGAGAAGTGCGTCTGACTGATACGCAGTAACTACCTGAAAATTACTACCTCTATTGTCACAACAATGATGAACACGTACATGTACTACAAATATACATTATTATCATGTACTTACATTATAGTCACGTTTGCATACTAGTGGACTTACGGAG
>BLSH010025113.1:194506-229106 GCA_018402905.1 Glandirana rugosa | reverse complement strand
AAATCTCTAATTTCTGCTATCTGTCCTCAGAGCAACAGCACAGACAGCAGTAGTAAAGTAATCTATCTCAGGATGCAGGATCAGGTCTTAAAATGGCTGAAATCTGTCCCTCACGCCGTCAGCTACCTTTCCCTACACTAACCCAAGGAGCATGTGACTGCAGCACTGTGACTCCAGCTTATAAAGAGGCTGGGTCACATGATGCACCGGCCAATCACAGCCATGCCATTAGTAGGCATGGCTGTGATGGCTTCTAAGGGCAAACCAGTGAAACGCTTGTTGATTGGCTGCCCTGCAGCTTCTCAACACGTGGAGTAAAATAGCAGAACCCCGGACCGAACCCGAACGATTTTTGAAATGTCCGGGTCCGGGTCCGTGCCACGGACACCCGAAAGTTCGGTACGGACCCGAACGTTACAGTCCGGGTTCGCTCAACACTAGTTATCAGCCCTCAGTAGGGGAAGCTCCCTATAAGCCGTAAGCATGTCATTATGAGTGTCATGGTCTGGGGCCCAAGAATACCTGGTTTCAAGATTCCTTGCTCGGAGTTCCGCGTCAGCCAAGTGAATGCGGGACTCCTTCCTAATTTTAGAAATATTATGTTGGTATCTACCTTTCGAATACGCCTTAAAGGCATCCCACACCATGGCAGGAGACGCAGAGCCCTCATTATGTGTCCAGTATTCCCCTACCTCCGGTTTCATCAAGGGCTCTAGTTTCTCATCTGTCACCCAGAACCCCGACAATCTCCATAGCCCAACTCCCGCCACCGTGTCAGTGTTAAGGCGGAGCAGGACTGGGGCATGATCGGAGATACCACCTGAAAGGATAGAGACGTCCTCCACCCTAGGGAGAACAGGGTCGGTTACATAGATGAGGTCAATACGGGATAGCATAGCATGTGTCGATGAGTGGCATGTATACTGTCTATCGTAAGGATGTCTCCATCTCCACACATCATGGAATCCAAACGTGTCAGCCCATCGGGACAACCCAGAGTCTAAGTCTCTCCCGGTGGGTAACCTATCCACACCAGGGGAAGGTGCCATGTTGAAATCCCCAGCAATTATAATATTAGTAGTGGGATACTGTGCTATGAGCGCCTGTATTTTACGAAGAGAGGCCACATGGGCAGGCGGTGGGAGATATAGGCTAACCAAAACCATATCAATACCATCACATAATGCATGTATGATAACATATTGACCATCAGGATCGAGGCACAGATCGAGGAGAGAGAAGTACACAGTCCTATTTATAAGAACACTAACCCCCCGTGAATAGGTGGAGTATGTGGAGTGATAGTATCGACCGCTGGGCCCGATCTGCGCTTGCAGTATCAGTTCTTGCAGGCCCAGTAGCTGAGAGCAAACAGTACGCTGTCCGCATATGGGATGCTTCCCGTAGACAGCAATATATGGCACCTGCGGGGAGTTCACACCCAGATAATACTGGGGGCACATATCTTAAAACTGTTGCAAACTATAAAACAAAAAGAAAGGTCTAACACAGCTCTTGCAATAAGGAAAATGGTACAGGAGAGGGGCGAGCGATCTAGTCCCTGGTGTCTCCTTCAGACCAGGCCCGCGTTTACCCAGCTCTCCGCCATTTGGGAGTTGGGCCTGCAAAGCTATGCAGTATCCAGGATCTGTCCAGTGTCCGGGGACACTGTGTGGTCCCGGTTCACTCAAAGGTACTCCCTTGGAGGTGCGGGGACCCCAGCATAGCTTGGTAGTCAAATAGAGGTAGTCTACAGGAATGACTAAAGGGTCCCAACCAGAGAAAGGAGGAGAAGACCACAGGGTCCAGGTCATACCGAAGTATAGCCTAGTCATGAGTTGGAAGAACAGGAGAAATCACTCACGTCTTATTTTGGTAGATAGGAGAATACGGTCACCACTAAACTTGGGGTTGTGGCAAGGAATCCAGCCAATTGGAAGCCTCTTCTGGCGAGGTGAAGAATCTGAGAGACTCGACATCTTGGACGCGGAGGCGGGCAGGAAAAAGCATGCTGTACTTCATGCCCCTCCGCCGCAGGTTAAGCTTCACTTGGTCAAATGATTTGCGCTGCTTCTGCGTTTCCACTGAAAAATCCGGGGAACATCAGGCCGGTGCCTTCAAACTTCAGTGCCTTAGCCTTCCTGCGTTCCTGTAGCACCAGGTCTCAATCTCTGAAGTTAAGGATCCACAGAATGAACGTGTGCGGTGGAGCCCCAGGGATGCCGTGGGCTGCCGGCATTCTGTGGGCTCTCTCCACTGCAAAGAATGGGGAGAACACTGCCTGTGGAAGTAACTGTCGGAGGAGATTTTCTGTAAAGACTGGAGGATTGGGATCTTCCGTCCCCTCGGGTAGGCCCAGGATCCGGAGGTTGTTCCTCCGGTTCCGATTTTCAGAATCCTCGGCTCTGTATTCCAGGTATTTCACCTTCGTGGCGAGGGTGTGGAGCCTTGCTACATGGTCCCGCACCGCATCCTCCACGTCTCCAACTCGGCCCTCCACCTCCGCTATGCACGCCCTAAATTTGTCCATATCCTTTCTAATGATCCCCACCTCCAGCTGTACTGTCTCGATCTTACTGGTTAGAATGGTCTGGCAAGAGGTTATGGCTTGCATGAGGGCATTAAAGTTGCCCTGCGCCTCGGAGAGAGATAGCGGAGCAGCCTCGCCTGTCTGCGACGCCATATTGGACCGCCTGGCAGGCCCCCCATCCTCGCGTCTTTAGGCCTAGTGCTGACGGGTGTCAGAGAGCCTCGATGCCGCGATGCTGTGTATTTCTTTCTGGGCATAGCTAGTCAGAGTACCTCTGGGAGTATTTCTGTCCCGTTAAGAGCTCGCCCCCCGCAGGGAACAGGATAAAGGCGGGCAGGTACATGGAGCTCCCAGCTTAAGCGTCTGGTCCAGTCGCCATCTTGGGCACGCCCCATACCTCATTTTTTAATAATACATTTAGTTTGACCCCTTGCATATGTCAAGTATTTGGGATAAGAGGAAGCAGCCACTCATAAAAACCAGAAAGCAAAAATGTGTGGCACATATTCCCCACTCTCCATTTTCAACCCAGATTGGAATATGGGGCGTCTATCCATTTTTTCCATATTTTCTGAAATTTCCAAGATGCATTACATTGAATATAAGTATATTTCTCAAATAATACATGTTTATCCGTTTCCTGTATCCAGTCCCCAAGGGTAGGAGGGTTAGGTGATATCCATCGAGAGGCTATTAATTTACATGCCAGGAAAAGCATTGTCATTATGGCCACTGCCTCATCATATTCTAAATTATTAGAGTTTATATACCCGAGGAGACATAGGACAGGATCAGGAATAAGTGCCGTTTTGGGCATCTCCAAAACAAATGTATAAAAGATCGCACATCTTGGACATTCAGAGTTTTCCCTCCTGCCTACTCTATGCAGCAGCTCCAGAGTACGATGTGCCCTATACAAAATAAAAAGTTGGGTCATTCTGTACGTTGGGGATATCAAGACTAGCTGAACATTCTTCATTATTTGGTCCATATATCCTCTAGGTCCACATCACTTTCCATCTCCCATTTTTGTTTACATGTTTACAATCAGAAATTTAAGGAGCAGTTCAGATAGTAATTTCATATATACTTTAGAGATAAGTCCCTTTGTATTATTTGCTTGGACTACACTGTCCAAAATCAGGATTTTGTGGAAAGGGACAGTCAGGGCCATACCTTGTTTTTTTTAAGCATGTCTTAATTTTTAAGTATTGAAAGAAACACCATTTAAACAAACGATAGCCCGTACAAAGCTGCTGATAAGTTTTCAGCACTCCAGCAGGATGTCAATTAAGTTGTTTTGCCTGAAATATCAGATTTGACCACAAGATGGAGTCAGTGGTAAATATACTGTTTTTGCAGAAACTAAAAACTCTTTACCTTTAACAAAAGTTCCCATCATTATTCACTCTAAGCAAGAGACATAGGTGAATCCTGGGAACTCGGACTCCATCTTAGAGACTGAAAGAGGGAACCAGCTATCAGAGCACATGTTGGATTAAAACGTGCACCTGCTTGCATCCCCTAAATGCAGCATCGCTGGTGAGAATTACTTATCGCCATCTAAAGCATAGCTTATTCATTGTATTTCTGTATAATTCATATACTGATTATATGTATCTGTATTTGTTTTTTCTCAGTAGTTTCACCCATCCTGTTTTGTTAATAAGGCTTCAAAATGACATTTAGTGTGCCTTATTTCAGAATAGGAGGGTTTAGCTCGAGCTACACACAGGGAAACGTGGGGCTGCCAGAGATACAGCAGCTACCAAGCGGGATACACAGAGACTACACAGAGGCCTGCTACACTGTCAGCACAGCCACTTGCATACGGCAACACAGCAGTTTCTAGGTAGTCAAGCACCCCCGCAAGCAACAAGTTGAGCATCTTCACTTAAAACAAGGTTCCAAGTCCTTGGCTCCTCTAGATCAGTGTTTCTCAAATCCAGTCCTCAAGGCCCACCAACAGGTCATGTTTTCAGGATTTCCTTCAGATGAAATGGCTGTGGTAATGGCTAAGGCAGTGAAACAAATCAAATCACCTGTGCAAAATAATGGAAATCCTGAAAACATGATCTGTTGGTGCACCTTGAGGACTGGAGTTGAGAAAAACACTGCTCTAGATCTTCATCTCAAAGTAATGCACTGGCTATTGCTCTTGCAAACGTTGAAGCGGTAAAAGCCAGAGCAGCCTTTGTCAACCACTTCAGCCCCAAAAGGTTTTACCCCCCCTTCATGACCAGGCCATTTTTTGCGATATGACTGACAATTGCGTGGTCATGCCAAGCTGTACCCAAATAAAATTGATGTCCTTTTTTTCCCTCAATTAGAACTTTCTTTTGGTGGTATTTGATCACCTCTGTGGTTTTTATTTTTTGTGCTATAACCAAAAAATGACAGACAATTTTTTACAAAAACAAAATTTTTTATTTTTTTCTACTATAAAACATATCCAATAAAAATATGTAAAAAATCAAATTTCTTCAATTTAGGCCAATATGTATTCTGCTACATATTCTTGGTAACAAGTTCCAAATAAGTATATATCGATTGATTTGCACAAAAGTTCGCAAATCACATGTACAAACTATGGAATACAGTATCTCACAAAAGTGAGTACACCCCTCACATTTGTGTAAATATTTTATTATATCTTTTCATGTGACAAAATTGAAGAAATTACACTTTGCTACAATGTAAAGTAGTGAGTGTACAGCTTGTATAACAGTGTAAATTTGCTTTCCCCTCAAAATAACTCAACAGCCATTAATGTCTAAACTGTTGGCAACAAAAGTGAGTACACCCCTAAGTGAAAATGTCCAAATTGGGCCCAAAGTGTCAATATTTTGTGTGGCTACCATTATTATCCAGCACTGCCTTAACCCCCTTGGGCATGGAGGTTCACAGATTGTCACTGGAGTCCTCTTCCACTCCTCCATGATGACATTACAGAGTGGTGGATGCTAGAGACCTTGCACTCCTCCACCTTCCATTTGAGGATGCCTCACAGATGCTCAAAAGGGTTTAGGTCTTGAGACATGCTTGGCCAGTCCATCACCTTTAACCTCAGCTACTTTAGCAAGGTAGTGGTTATCTTGGAGGTGTGTTTGGGGTCGTTATCATGTTGGAATACTGCCCTGTGGCCCAGTCTCTGAAGGGAGGAGATTATGCTCTGCTTTAGTATATCACAGTACATGTTGGCATTCATGGTTCCCTCAATAAACTATAGTTCCCCAGTGCCGGCAGCACTCATGCTGCCCCAGACCATGACACTCCCACCACCATGCTTGACTGTAGGCAAGACACACTTTTCTTTGTACTCCTCACCTGGTTGTCACTACACACGCTTGACACCATCTGAACCAAATAAGTTTATCTTGGTCTCATCAGACCACAGGACATGGTTCCAGTAATCCATGCCCTTAGTCTGCTTGTCTTCAGCAAACGGTTTGCGAGCTTTCTTGTGCATCTTCTTTAGAAGAGGCTTCCTTCTGGGACGACAGCCATGCAGACCAATTTTATGCAGTGTGCGGCAAAAGGTCTGAGCACTGACAGGCTGACCCCCCACCCTTCAACCTCTACAGCAATGCTGGCAACACTCCTTTCCCAAAGACAACCTCTGGATATGATGCTGAGCACATGCACGCAACTTCTTTGGTCGACCATGGCGAGGCCTGTTCTGAGTGTAACATGTCTTGTTAAACTGCTCTATGGTCTTGGCCACCGTGCTGCAGCTCAGTTTCAGGGACTTTGCAATCTTCTTATAGCCTAGGCCATCTTTATGTAAAGCAACAATTCTTTTTTTCAGATCCTCAGAGAGTTCTTTGCCATGAGGTGCCATGTTGAATTTCCAGTGACCAGTATGATAGCGTGAGAGAGATAACACCAAATTTAACACACCTGCTCCCCATTCACACCTGAGGCCTTGTAACACTAATGAGTCACATGACACCGGGGAGGGAAAATGGCTAATTGGGCCCAATTTGGACATTTTCACTTAGGGGTGTGCTTACTTTTGTTGCCAGTGGTTTAGACATTAATGGCTGTGTGTTGAGTTATTTTGAGGGGACAGCAAATTCACACTGTTATACGAGCTGTACACTCACTATGTTACATTGTAGCAAAGTGTAATTTCTTCAGTGTTGTCACATGAAAAGGTATAATAAAATATTTACAAAAATGTGAGGGGTGTAATCACTTTTGTGAGATACTGTATTTTTATGGCAATTTTTTTTTACTAGTAATGGCGTAACTCAGCGATTTTTAGTCGGACTGCGACATTGCGGCGGACAAATAGGACACTGAGTGACACTTTTTGGGGATCAGTGACACTAATACAGTGATCATTGCTAAAAAAAATGCACTGTCAATATATAAATAACACTGGCAGGGAAGGGGTTAACATCAGGGACGATCAAAGGGTTAAGTGTGCTCCTAGTAAGTGCTTTTACAGATTGAGAAGCACAGTTAGAGGCTGAGAAAGTTCAACAACAGGCACAATACGAGAGAGCACAATATGAAACGTCCTTGGAAATGCAGAAAGCCCTACTAGATGCAAAAACAGAGAAGTTTACTGTAGAGGAAGAAATGGTGGTCGCTAAAGCTGAAGCAGAGGCCCTAGAATTAGCTGTATACCCCAATAGCGAACACAGTAGACTCAACAGTCTCGGTCCAGAAGCTAAACCTCAAGATCCTCCACAATGCATTTCAGACTGTCTATTAACACTCCAGGCCAGGCAGCAACAAAGACTACGTTGAGGGGACAAACGAAGGATGCTACATAGCACCACTGCAAGTCAGTGGTAAGTCTCACATCTGCAAACAAGAGGACAAGCAAAGTGACGCCTCTTACATTAGACATCTTACATGCAAATTACCAGAATCTACAAATTATCCTTCAGGTCCTGCCTTCACTTCAGAACGGTACGCCAAGGACTGGATTAACCACTTCCGGACCACCAGCCGTTGTTATACGTCGGTACTTTGACATTGTCTACCGTTGTTATGGCAGCAGATAGCTGCCATAACCCCAATATTTTTGAAAACCGCGGGCAGTCTGCGTTGAAATAAAAATGGTTTCCACAGTGGATTCGCCACAAGATCACTTTTATCGGTGGTGGGAGAGGTGCCTCCCTGCCACGGAGATGATCCTCTCCCCTGAGAGGCAGGAAAGCGAGTGAGGGAATGATGGCCCCCACTCGACTCCATACCAATGGATAACGGAAGCAAGGTCAAATGTCACTTGCACCCAATGGTCTTAAAGGGGAATTTTTTTTTTAACCACTTTAGCCCCGAAAGGATTTCACACTTTAGGACCAGAGCACTTTTTGGGATTCGGCACTGCGTCGCTTTAACTGACAATTTTGCGGTCGTGCAATGTTGTACCCAAACTAAATTTGCCTCCTTTTTTTCCCCATAAATAGAGCTTTCTTTTGGTGGTATTTGATCACCTCTGCGTCATTTCTGATCGCCGCTATAAACAAAAGAATAGCGACAATTTTGCAAAAAAAAACAATTTTCATTACTTTTTGCTAAAATACAAATCCAAAAAAAAATATATAAAAAATTTTTTTGCCGATTTGTATTTTTCCTCATATTTCTGATAAAAAAAAAATCGCAATCACCGTTTACTGATTGGTTTGCGCAAAAGTTGCCGCGTTTATGAATGATGAGAATTCATTTCTGGGGTTTTTATTTTTTTTTATTTTTTACTAGTAATGGCGGCGATCTGCGATTTTTAGCAGTACTGCGATATTGTGGCGGGCATGTCGGACCATTTTGACACTTTTTTGGGACATTGGCATTTATACAGCGATCAGTACTATAAAAATGCACTGATTACTGTGTCAATGCCATTGGCAGTGAAGGGGTTAACCTGGAAGGGGCACTCTAAGGGTTAACTGTGTTCCCTCAGTGTGTTCTAACCGTAAGGGGACTGGGCTGGCAAGGGGAGGGGAGTGATCACGGCTTCCATATACAGGAAGCCTGTGATCACAGCCCTTCCCCCTCTGTCAGAATGGAGATCCGTGTTTAAATACACGGACCTCCGTTCTCTCGCTCCGGGGGGAACGGGTAGCCAGTGGCGATTGAGGCCGCCCTACCCGCTCCCTGGCCCCCCGGAACACAGTGAGCGCGCCTCACAATACTAGTTATCGCAGTTTGCGATAACGAGCCACTCTGCTGCTTTCATGCTGTGGTGGGCAGTCGGCAAGTGGTTAAAATACTTTTTTTTATTGCTTTTAGGTGTAAATGTGAGATCTAAGTCTTTTTAATCCCAGATCTCACATTAACCACTTGACCACTGGGCACTTAAACCCCCTTCCTAACCAGACCAATTTTCAGCTTTCAGTGCTCTCACATTTTGAATGACAATTCATGCAACACTGCACCCATATTAAATTGCTGTCCTTTTTTTCACACAAAGAGAGCTTTCTTTTGGTGGTATTTAATTATTTTTTGCACTATAAAAAAAAGACCAGGACATTTTGTAAAAAAAAAGAATTTTTCTTAATTTCTGTTATAAAATTTTGCAAATTAGTAATTTTTCTTCAGAATTTTTTGCCAAAATTTATACTGATACACATCTTTGGTAAAAATAACCCAAATTAGTGTATATTATTTGGTCTTTGTGAAAGTTATAGAGTCTACAAGCTATGGTATCAATCAGTGAAAATTGATCACACCTGATGTACTGGCAGCCTATCTAATTTCTTGAGGCACTCCTTGCAGGAATACACGGGTAGAAAATCTGCCGATCGCTCAACCGCCGAGTGGTCGGTGGTCGAAAACGTTCCGCTTATGCGTGATATGTTCAAGAGATTTTTTGCTGCCGACCTTCACACCCATGCATAAATTTTCCATTTTTTCAATTGGTCTTTTTCATTCATGATATCGATATTGGGTATTACTTGCTGGGCCTCAACGGTTATCGTCCGCAGAACTGAAATTTTCGGATGATATTCTTATCGTGTATTCCTGCCATTAGGCTGGCCATGTATGTTAGATTTTCTGTTCAATTTTCTGTCCAATTTTCTTTAGATGTACCATAAACCATATAATATAAGGTCAAAACTAAACAACACTTTCAATTTCATCCAATTGGGCAGGCCCTTGTACTACATAGTTAAAGGTAAATCTAAAGAAGATTGGACAGAAAATCTAACATGTATGGCCAGCCTAACAAGCCAGGAAAGTACAAATACCCCCAGATGACCCCTTTTTGGAAAATAGACATTCCAAGATATTTAGTAAGAGGCATGGTTAGTTTTTTGAAGATGTCATTTTTTTCCAACAATTCTTTGCAAATGAAAATTTTTTTCCCACAAAATTGCCAGGTTAACAGGTTATTTCTCTTACATGGCATATGCATACCACAAATTACACAGCAAAATACATTCTGCTACTCCTCCTGAGAATGGTGATACCACATGTGTGAAACTTTTACACAGCCTGGCCACATACAGAGGCCCACCATTGAAGTAGCACCTTCAGGCATTCTAGGAGCATAAATTACACATCTCACTTCTCAACCACCTATTACACTTTTGAAGGCCCTGGAGCACCAGGACAATAGAAACGCCCACAAAATGACCCCATTTTGGAAAGCAAACACCCCAACATATAATCTATGAGGCCTAATTAGTCTTTTGAACATGTCATTTTTTCCACAAGTGCTTTTAAAATGTGGAAAGAAAATGAAAATGCATTTTTACACAAAGTTGTCCATTTATAGGATATTTCTAACACATAGCATGTACATAGCAAAAATGACACCCCAAAATACATTCTGCTACTCCACCCGAGTATGGCGATACCATGTGTGAGACTTTTACACAGCCTGGCCACATACAGAGGCCCAACATCAAAGGAGCACCATCGGGTGTTCTAGGAACATAAATTATGCATCTAATTTCCTGACAACCTATTACATTTTTGAAGACCCTTCATATTTCTAACACATAGCATGTACATAACAAGAATTACACCCCAAAATACATTCTGCTGAGCAAAGGGTAAACAAAAGATTACCTGTGGTTTTAGTAGTGCAGCTATCCACGGGAGGAGAGCCCTGATCCAGGCAGCAGGCAGGGACGTGGTCATCAAATTGTCCAGGCAGCAGGCAGGAATATTGTCCATAGTCAGTACAGGCAGGGATACTGTCCATATACAGTCCAGGGTCAGTGCAGGTAGAGATATTGCCAGCAGTGCCAATATTGGTCCTGGTAGTAGGCAGGAACATGGTCCATAGTACAGGTAGCAGGCCAGGAAAGACTGGGGACAGGGGTAGAGGCTTCTCCCACCAAAATCTCTTTGAAGCTTCTGAGTCTCTAGGCACTAATCTAGTTAGGGTCTGGAAAAACAATTCTGGAGCCCCTCACATATGTGAGACCCCTGTGTTATGAATCCCACTACTTCAGTAGCAGGGTAAAAGATCAGTCCAAGAGGCAGGCAAAAAAACTTGCTCAATAAACAGTCCAGGGTCGGTTCCAGAGCAGGCAGAGGTATGTTTACCGCTAGGCAGAATTGTTGTCATATAACAGGCCAGGATCAGTTCCAGAGCAGGCAGAGGTATATTTAGCGTTAAGCAGAAGCATTGTCGTATAACAGGCCAGGGTCAGTTCCGGAGAAGGCAGCAGAATGTACAGTTTAGTGCATTGGCATAAGGGGTGTGGGGGAAAATTACAGGAAATGAGAATTACGTTTACCATACTTCTCTAATAATGTAGAGAAGTATGGCAACGGCGGACACATTCACCTATACAGAGGCCTGGTTGGGAAGGACATTGTTGACAATAATATACAGTGTCTCTTCTAATTGCTCCTCTGGAGCACACCCAGAAAAAATAAATTGAGACTTTTTATACCAATGGCAACTTTTTCTTGTGGGAAGGTAGGGTTCGATCATTCAATCATTGAAATCGACTCCCCCCATGAACAAATTACAGTGATGGACACATGCCGGTTGCTCAATTGAGCCATTTCTTCTGGGGATTTCCACATAGGTGTGGTTATGGATCGATGTGAGCATGTGGACATTTCGTCTATCCCTCCACCTGACAGCCAATATCTCATTATTTCACAAAGACGCCATCTCCCATTTTCGTAGTCTTTCAGTAATGAGCCTTTGCAGGAAGCCCTTCTTATTGTCTCTCACTGTGCCACATGCTGGGGTGCTCCGCCGGTGAAGATTGCGGAAGAGGGTCAAGCTTGTATAGTAACTATCCACATAAAGGTGGTAACCCTTCCCAAGGGGTGGATAGATAAGCTCCAAACAACTTTTCAGCTGGTTCCAATGTACTCTGGGCATTCTGAAGGATACAGCTGAGTGTCCTTCCCTTTGTATACCAGGAAGGCGTAGATGTACCCGTGGCTCGGTCACATAGCTTGTACAGGTTAACCCCATATTGGGTCCTTTTGCTGAGAATAAACTGCTGGAAGCCAAGCCTGCCTTTGAAATAAACAAGTGACTCATCCACAGAGATATTTTGGTTGGGAGTAAATAACTGGGAGGATTTCTCAGAGAAAAAAATTTAGGAGTGGCCAAATTTTAAATAATTTGTCATATGATGGTTCATTTCGGCGAGGGCACTGGGTGTTGTCATTGTAATGGAGGAACCACATAATCATAAGGTATCTTGATCTTGGCATAATGGATGAATAGATTGGCATGTGGTGGGTGGGGTTGGTGGACCAAAAGGAGTATAATTCATTTTTTTTCTCCCATGTTGAAAGTTACGCCTAAAAATATTTTAAATTCCTCCACACTCAATTCTCTCCACAGGCGTAACTTGAACCAGGGTTGCTTGTTATGAACTGTTGTGCATAGAGGTTGCACTGGACCACGATGTAAGATAATAGGTCTTGGGCAAAAATTGAATTAAAAAAAATCAATAAAGCCAAAATTCTCTGTTCACCTGGACACCTGGCTGGGCGGTGAAAGGTGGGATGTTTGCTGCTCCTGAATTAGGAGATAGCCACAGAGGGTTTTCAAGAGCATATGGAAGGCTGGCATGGGTCCTAACCCTTTGGGGCTGAGATAACCCCCGCTATTGCTTGGCCTTTGTTGGTGGATGGAACTGAGCTGCTGGTTGATGCCACTGCATTACTGGTGGATGGCACTGAGCTGCTGGTTGATGCCACTGCGCTACTTGTGGCAGCCTGCTGCTCCATGCCAGAATGCCTTTGTTTCATGGACACACTTTCCTCTTCCTCCGATTCTGTAGCAGACCTACTGCTTACAACGGGATCATATTCTGAACCAGAATCAGACTCAGAGAGTTCCCCGCTGCTCTCTTCTGTCAAACTAAGAAGTTGGTTTGCCTCCTCAGTGGACATTTTTTTTTCCGTATTGGTGACTGTGGGCTGTGGAGACAAACTGCTGTAGTAGGGACACTCGGACAGATGTGGCTGCACTAATGGGTGCTGATCAGGCTATTCTAATTAGGCTGCACTGCTGGGTGCTGAAGAGGCTGCACTGATGGCTTAGGATGAGGGTGCACTGATGGGTGCTGATGAGGATGCACTTATGTGCACTGATGAGGTTGCACTGATGTACACTAATGCACCACACTGAAGCTGCACTGATTAGCTGGCACTGATGTGCACTGATTAGGTGGCACTGATGGGCGCTGATGAGGATCCACTGATATGGTGGCACTGATGAGCACTCACTTATGGGCACTGATGTGCACTATTGGGCACTGTAGTGGTACTGATGAGCACTGTAGTGGCACTGGTGATTGCTGTAGTGACACTGATGGGCACTGTAGTGGCACTGATGGGCACTGTAGTGCACAAATGAACACTATAATGGCACTAATGTGGCACTGAGGAGCACTGTAGTTTGATGAGGATCCACTTATAGGGTAGCACTGATGAGCACTCACTTATGGGTACTGATGAGTGCTGTAGTGGCACTGATGAGCTCTGTAGTGGCACTGATGAGCAATGTAGGTGCCCTGATGGCACAGATAAGCACTGTAGTGGCACTAATGTGGCACTGATGTGCACTGCAGTAGCACTGATGAGCACTGTAGAGGCACTGTTGGCACAGATGAGCACTGTAGTGGCACTGATGAGTACTGTAGTGGTGCTAATGTGGCACTGATGAGCACTGTAGCACTGATGAGTGCTGTAGTGGCACTGATGAGCAATGTAGGTGCCCTGATGGCACAGATGAGCACTGTAGTGGCACTAATGTGGCACTGATGAGCACTGTAGTAGCACTGATGGGCACTGTAGGGGCACTGAAGGCATAGATGAGCACTGTAGTGGCACTGATGAGCACTGTAGTGGCACTAATGTGGCATTGATGAGCACTGTAGTGGCACTGGGCAATGTATGGGCACAGATGAGCACTGACGTTGCACTGATGGGCACAGTAGTGGCACTGATGGCACAGATGAGCACTGTAGTGGCACTGATGTAGCACTGATGGGCACTGTAGTGGCACATGTGGCATTGATGGGCACTGCAATGGCACTGGTTGCACCAATGTGGCACTGATGGCACATATGAGCACTGTAGTGGCCCTGTAGGGCACATATGAGCATTGTAGTAGCACTGTAGGGTACAGGTGATCACTGTAGGGCATAGATGAGCACTGTAGTGGCCCTGTAGGGGCACAGATGATCACTGTAGTGGCACAGGTGGCACCAATGGGTACTGTAGTGGCACTGATGGGTACTTTAGTGGCACTAGTGGCACTGTAGGGCACAGATAAGCACTTTACTTGCACTATAGGGTCCTGCTGGTCACTGCTGAACGCTGAAAATAGCAATTACACTCAGTTTGTCACTTGATATATTTTCTCTCTTCGCACGCTGTATAGGTGTAAGGAGAGAAGAGAGCTGGACCTCTGCATGACCCCAGTTTGTTTACAATGTGATCGCTCCCTCATTGGAGGGAGCGATCATGTGGTAAAGGGCCACTGTCATTGGCCCTTTACCGTGATCCGTGTTGCGCTGTGTCCCGTGAACCTAGTGAGCACGGACATGGACGTCCTCCCAGAATAAGCTGACCACGCTGTAGCCGTCTTTCGGCTATGGCGCGGTTGGCAAGTGATTAAAGAGGCCCTGCCCTGCTTATTTCTATTACAAGAAATGTTTACAGTCCTAGTAATAGGAATAAAAGTGATCACAGTTTTTTTAAAGACAGTGCAAAAGTAAAAAGTAAAATAAATAAGAAAAAAAATATAAAAAATGTTAAAGCCCCCTGTCCCTCCAAGCTCGCGCGCAGATCAAATGCATACTCAAGTCACGCCCACATATGTAAACGGTGTTCAAACCACACATGTGAGGTATCACCGCGATTGTTAGCACGAGAGCAATCATTCTAGCACTATATCTCCTCTGTAACTTAAAATTGTAACCTGTAGAAAGTTTTAAATGTCATCTATGGAGATTTTTAGGTACCAAAGTTTGTCACCATTCCACGAGCTGGAGCAATTTTGAAGCATGACATGTTCAGTATCAATTTAATTGGCTTAACATTATCTTTCACAATATAGAAAAACATTGGGCTAACTACTGCTTTCTTATTTTTTAATGAAAAAAAGTGTATTTTTTCCCCAAAAAAATTGCGTTTGTAAGAGCGCTGTGCAAATACGTTGTGACGTAAAGTATTGCAACGACGGCCATTTTATTCTCTAGAGTGTTTGAAAAAAAATGTAATGTTTGGGGGTTCTAAGTAATTTTCTAGCAATAAAAACTGATTTTAACTACAACAAGTTTGAAGAATATTCCCTGGCCTTAAGTGGTTAAACCAGAAACTCTCAAAAGGTATGATCACACACCACCTTTCCATCACTGCAATACACAGCCAGCTAATCATGCCACAGTAGACTTTGCCAAGTTCTTTGCACAACGTGAGTTAGTCACAAAGAGGCTTGAAAAGTTTAATGATCACCCTGAAAGCTACAGAGCCTTGCGATCTTCTTTCCAAAACATCATCAGAGGCTTAGACATGTCATGCAGTGAAATGATAGACCTCCTGATCAAATGGCTTGAAAGCAAGTCAGCCGAACATGCCGGGCGAAACACTGGTCTTAAAATGATCTGGGATAGACTTGACGAATGTTATGGCTTAGCAGAAGCAATAGAAAATGCACTGTTAAGGAAATGTGATAACTTTCCTAAGATACCTAACAAGGCTTATCAGATACTCAAGGAAATAAGTGACTTACTAATGGAACTTCAGGTAGTCAAAGCCGAAGGGGACTTACAAGGACTTGCCTTCCTTGACACAGCAAGAGGTGTCAACCCCACTGTGCAAAAGCTACTCCATAACTTACAAGAGCAGTGGATCACACATATATAGAAGATAGTATAATGTTACATCCCCCCCCCCCCTCTCTGTTTTTTTGTGAACTTTGTAAGCCAGCAAGCTAGAACAAGAAATGATCCTAGTTTTGACTTCACATTGTCATGTGCTGCTTTTACAGGACTGAACCCTCACAAACCTCCAGTAGCAGTATACAAAACGAATGTGCCTTCTCCAGATTCCTTTAACAGGTCTGCCAGCTCCTCTAACTCAGAGACGAAGGACAAAGATCCTGGTAAGCAGTGTCCTTTGCACCAGTAGCGGCTGGTGAAGTTTTAGGATGGGGTCCCCAGACCCCGTCCTTCCTTTTTGACCCCTCCCACTTCTCATAAGCCCCACCCCTTGTAGAATCCACCCACTCTGTCCCCAGTATTCCACTTGCTTCCACCCATGGTGTCAGGAGTATACAGCTCAGCATCACAGGGCAGAGTATATAGCCCCAGAATCACAGAACAGGAGTATACAGCCCCAGCATCACAGGACAGAGTATACAGCTCAGCCTCACAGATCAGGGTAGATCGCTCAGCCTCACAGATCAAGGTATATAGCTCAGCATTACAGATCAGGGTATACAGCTCAGCATCACAGATTAGGGTATACAGTTCAGCTCAGCCTACCTTTATTACCGCACCACTCAGCTGGTCAGAGCTTCCACCACACGTCAGTCCGGTCACAATCAATCTCCACAGTCTGCACACCCCACTCTGACTCCACACAGCACAGTGAGCCAGCCAGGAAACGAAGTGACGGAAGTGTGGGTAAAAGCACCGCCCAGTCGTCCTCCGGTCCCCACCAATACAAAAAAAGCGACTGGAGCCATAGACAAATAAGTGTAGAGTAAGGATGGGCTCGGGTGTGTTCGCAAGTGCACGTGCCCGAGCCCGCCGGGAAGTGAACCCTGCACCGCACTAATCACGAGCAGGGGGACATTCCCCGATCGCTGCAGCTGCACGTCGGGGAAATGTCTCACTGCCTGTGATTAGTGCAGTGCAGGGTTCACTTCCTGGTGAGCTCGGGCACGTGCACTTGTGAACACGCCCAAGCCCATCCTTAGTGTAGTGTAGAAGTGTTTGCGTGTGCATCGCTTGCTCCCCAAACACTCCCTAAACGCAGGCAAATCAGCTGATTGCAAGCTGGGAAGCTTCCCATAGACCTCTGTGTGTCTGGCGCCTGGGCACTCTTAAAGTGACCATTTTTTTTTTTAAAGCTTGGGGGGGCGGCGCCCGTGTGCACCCTATTGACTGGCTGCCACTGCTTTGCACAAGAAGCCACATCCTTCTAAAATGCAGAGCCTTCAGTGAGAAGTCAACAGAGGATTGCAAAGCCTTCCTGAAGGAGAACAACATCTGCTACAAGTGCTGCTCATCGACATCTCACTTTGCCAAAGATTGTAATGTCAGTGTAAAATGCACAGAATGTGACAGCTCAGATGACAACACAGCTTTACACCTAGGGCCAGCCCCATGGACATTACTATGTACTTACAATGTACCGACAGCACTAGTGGGGAGGAGAAACACACTGCTAGAACTACACCAGAGACAACTTCACAATGCACAGAGGTCTGAAAGGAATCATAAGTAGCAGTTCCTGCTCCAAATTCTGTCTAGTCAGAGTTTATCCAGCAGGCCAAAAGAAAAAAACAATTAAGCTTTATGCAATTCTTGACGATCCAAGTAACACGTCTTTAGCCAGCTCAACCATTTTTGACATATTCGGCATTAGAGGCTCCAGAATTTGCTGCTACTTAAGAACTTGTGCAGGGATAGTGGAGACAGTGAGGAGGAGAGCATCTGACTACCTAGTGGATTCTGTCGATCATCACCCACAAGTGATCCTCATGTCCAGATAGCCAATGCCATTTAGAGTGCAGTGTATTTCAAAGAACAAACAAGGAAATCAGGTGGCAATGTCTATTGAGGACAAACTTTTCTTGGAAAAATGGAGCAGGTATTAAGATGGCACAAACAGCTGGGTCACACTTCTTCCCTTCAGACCACAGAGGGGACGCCTACCTTATGATAAAGTGCAAGTACAAAAGCCTTTCTCTTCTCTTCAATGTAATTTTCAAAGAAAGACAGAGATAAGAGAGCACTTATTTTCTTTCATGGAGAACATGTGCTTCCCTCTAGTGCCAAATTCGAGGGTGTCTCCGTATATGATGCCCTCTTGACAGGTCCAGACATCAATAACAAACTTCTGGGGGTGCTCTTATGCTTTTGCAGAGACTCTGTTTCTTTCATAGCTGACATCCAACAGATGTTCCATTGCTTTCTTGTTAGAGAGAAGGACAGAAACTTCTTTCTTTGGTTTAGAGATAATGACCCCTCCAAAGACATCATTGAGCACCGCATTAGAGTACACATCTTTGGCAACAGGCCTTATTCTGCAGTTGCTTTCTACAGACTCAGATGTTCTGCTAAAAGGATGAGCCTGAGTATGGCTCAGATGCCAGACAATTCATAGAAAAGGACTTTTATGTAGATGTCTACCTTCCAATGAGTCTGCAATCAGTCTCCTTAAAAGAGAACAGCAAATGTTAGCCTGCTCCTCAGGCTTCCCATAAAGAAGAAGTAATGGAAACTTTCTCTTCCTAAGACCACGCTAATGATCTAAGAGACTTAGACTTAGGGACAGACTTTTACCTGTACAACACAGTCTTAGTCTGCTATGGGACTTGAAATCAGATTCCTGTACCTTTCAAATAAGCACAGAAGAAAAACCTTTCACTTGCAGAGGTGTCTTGTCCACGATTAAAGAGGACGTAAACCCAGATTGGGTTTACTTTCCTCTACATTCCCCTGTAAAGCAGAGTCATAATGGGCTACTATGCATCGCATTGTAGCCCATTATGTGCCACTTACCTGCAAACGAAGCCTGCGACGTCCAGCGATGTTTCTACTCCAGGCCGCATCCATCTTCTGCCCCTCTTCCTTCCGGGGCCGCGACTCCGGCGCTGTGACTGGCCGGAGTCGCGTGACGTCATTCACAGCATGGTCGCAGTGAAGGAACTGCACGGAGGCCGTTTCTTCACTGTGCATGTGCGCACAGCAAATACACTGCATATCTCCTGAACTGTACAGGTTTAGGAGATATGCAGGGCACCAACAGATAAGCCTTATCACAGGCTTACCTGTAGGTTAAAGTGGTTGTCACAAGTTGACAACCACTTAATAGCTGGTATGATCCATTAGGATTTGCAGCCCCTGTTACCCTTCAAGGTACTGCTTAGAGACTTAACTTGCGAAACATCAGACTGGGATGCCCAACTGCCCCCTGATAAAAGAAACTCTTGGGAAGAGTGGAGAAGTTCTCTGGCAGCTTTATCTGATCTGCGTTTTTTCATGCCCATATCCTCCTATACCCTCCTCAGAAGTACAAAAGCCAAAAAAGTTGCATATTCTCATATACTTCTGTCAAAGCAATAGCTGCTGTTGCCTACTTAAAAACTGTAGACGTTATAGCACAATACCACACAAGATTTGTCATGGGCAAAGCAAAACTGGCATCACACCCTGAGCACACCATACCTAGACTAGACCTCTGTGCTGCAGTATTAGCTGTTGAGCTAGCTGAACTTATTGCATCAGAAGTGGACATTGATTTTAAAGATGCTGATTTCTACACTGACAGCAAGGTGGTGTTAGGCTACATATAGAAACAAACTAGACCATTCTGTGTTTATGCCAACAAAAGAGTGCTAAGGATTAGAAGATCCACCTGTCCAACACAATGGCACTATCTACTGACCATAGCCCTGCAGACCATGCTACAAGAGCTTTGGCTGCATGTCATCTTAAGGACACAACATGGTTTACACCGTTTGGTACTTTTGAATTAAACGTAGATTGGAATATAAACTCTTATATTGATAACAGTTGATCTCCAGTACTGTCATTCTCTGTTTTTATATTATTTTTTTTCTTTTTTACACTCTGTAATATGTGTTGTTGTTATAAAACATGCATCTGTGTCATTATTATGTATCATTAATAAGCAGCTGCTATTTAAGTGATGCATTTGAAGCCCAGACTAGCCTCCTTTCCTGATGATGCCTGTTTAAGGGAAACTCGTTGGTTGGAGCTGTTTCCGTGACATTATCATGCACGCTGGTGGTGGTTTATATTTTTTATTCTGCTTGATATACAGTACTGTTTGCTATGTAAGTGCAATATCTTTTTTATTAAACTAATTTTTTTAATGTACTACGCAATGAGGCTTCTCCTGTGTTTTATCATCTGATAGCTATGTGGTGTGCGGCTGCGGGTGAGATCTAATACGGAGTGCCTGGTCTGGACATCTCTGTGGTGATGCAAGCATTGGACCCAGCCAGTGGAGTTTCTGATCTGTCACAATTAAAAGTGCAGTTGATCTCCCTTTCTTGAGATTTCAGTGTCCAGTAATAGGCTGTGCATGAGGAAAAGCACCTGAGCACTGGAGCAATTTTTTTAATAGATTGGCACTGTGAACACCTTATTTCACGAGGCAACAATTTGCTGCTGGAATAAGGACGTTCCATATGCATAAATAGTGGATTTCTTATATGTATTTATAGTTATTACATTTTCTATATGAATGGAATTTTTGGGGCATATTTATTTGTGGGATACTTTTTTTGCACTATAATTTTTCTGTATATGTCTGCTATTCAGACACGGTCAGGTGCTGCAATCTCTCTGACATACTGAGTGTGAGTTTCTCTTATTATTTATGTTTAAATGTTACTTTCACCTGTCTTCATGTTGTATTGTAGCATTGGTACAGTACAACCCAGACCCTAGACACTCTTGCATGTAGACACACTACATCCTGTTACTTAGTGCTCTTGCCAGCAGGGCTGGCTTGTCTCTGTCCAACATTTTTCTCACATTTTTATTTTTGCTACAGTATGCTGACATAATGTAAGTTCACATGTGGATCTCATTGATTTTGGCCTGCTCTGTAATGTGATCAAATGCATACTGGTATGACTATTATATTTTATATGCAGCATTCAGAATGTATTATCACTCCCTATGGTGTGCATTAAAGGGACAATACAATGAGAAAAGTGAAATCTCCTATTGAAACAACATTCTGTGTTGTAATAGAAACAATGTTCTGTGCTGCAACGATGACAATTACTAAATCATTTTAAAATGATATCTGTGACATTGCTTTATCTTAGATATTCATTTTAATACTGTTCATACAAGAACTATACGGAAGAACAACACTGCTGACACTTTTCTAATTCTTTTCTGACAAGAGGTTGTTGATGCCTGAATGCCCAGGCCAAATTTAGAAAAAGCAGCGTGTGTCAATTAAGTTAGCAATAACTCTGTGGCTAATTTGCAGGTCTGAAATATTTTTATTTTTTTAGAACATAAACTGTGATTCTTTCTACTGTTTGATTTATTATTTTTATTATTATTTACACTGACACTACACTCACAATATACTGACACTATATTGACACACTACACTATGCTCACACTACACTAACACTGCACTGACACTACACTACACTCACACTATAACACTACGCTGACACTCTACACTCAGAGTCACAATAACACACTAACTCGCTAGTAGCAAACAGAGCCCTGCTCTATCTATCTCCACTCCAACAACACACTGCAAAAGGTTCCTGTGGGAAGGAACCTCTTATAGTGTGGAGTGGGACTATGAGCACTAAGCCATGATTGGGCAAAGTCATCATGACTTTGTCCAATCATGGCTCTGACTGTGCTCTGTGCCCTCATCAGGCAAAGCCTTGCACCTGACCAGCGATCAGGTGTATTGCTTCATCCAATTAAGGCCCTAGAATGCACAGTGCATTGTGGAGCGTTCGGCAGGCGAACTTCCCGGCGAGCGCCCCAAAAAGTCGGGTGTTTGCCGAACAGGCGTACAGGTGATGTTCGGGCCAAACTTTTGTTCGGCTCAAATTATTCGCCCAACTTTAGAGGAGATTGTTCCTCCAAGGGCGGAGGACTAAATAAAAGTGAGTAAAGAAGGGAGAGTCCAGGTGAAAGAGTCTAAAAGAGAAAAATAGAACAACATTTGTGTACCAACAGTAGAGTGACAAAAATGTGCGGCATGCACATACACCTCTGTGCATCCACCCAGATGCCTGGACCAGCCACTGGCGCAGCCTCTCAATGTACCACTGGGAGACTGAGCCAGCTGCTCCCATCCCCTCCACTTCATGGCGCCCCAGTGAGCATTGTAGGGGCAGAACAGAGAGCCGGTGACTGACAATCACTGGCTCTCTGCTCACTGAAGACTGAGATCTGAGCAATCAGCAGTCTTTGGCCCCAGTCTTTGATCACTCAGTTCTCAATCTTAGAAGCAGCCTGGGACAGATGCAGCATTGGACTGCTGATGCATCCACCTAGGGGAGTATCATTTTTTTTCTACATACTTCTCTTTTAATTCTTAAATGTATGTATACATGTAAATGCATGTATGTCACTGCTAGTGTGAATGAGGTCTTCCTGTTTTAGAGAAACCCACGGTACTACAGTTGTATGATTTTCTGGTTTCCCCCGGGGGATTGATATACTGTATAAACATATACTGTAAATGGAGTTCCAGTTTGCTACCTAACTTTACAATAACAATAATGTTTTAGCCCTATGACGAGCACTCCCAGCGTGCTTTTCTATAATATAATCATGTTGCACAGTTTCCACGCTGTTAAACTTGAAAAAATTTGAAACAAGAATTTTTCTCTTACATATGATTATTCATCCAGGATAAAAGAAACATGAACCTTCTTATAGCCAGCTTTAATTTGTCCCAGCTTGGGAAACTAAATTCAGTATTATTCTTTAAATAACTGAGCTCTCTTCTGGTTAACATTATCCTATATATAGTTAAAGTGGTTAGCGTTTTGGATACCTTCCTGTTCTAAAAAAATAAATAAATAACTAAAAATACCAGGACATTTCTTAAAAATATCTTATGTGTCCACCCACCCCACATCCTTTGGCAGCACATTCCACTTGTTTACTGTCTCACTGTGAAAATATTCTGTTTGTGTTGTGCAAGTCAGACTAGTGTCACACAGTGTTATAGAGCTTTGTGTTTATCCATCCAAAAATATATTGCATTCCAAAGCGGGTTTATTGACATGTGGAAATTAATGTGAGATACTGATTCCTTGTGGCTTGGGCAGGGACCAGCAAATTTGTCCTAAACATATGAGCCACCTCCAAACCTAAAATCAAAACAAATTATCCTGTGTCACATGTAGCATGCCACGCTGAAAATGCAAATTAAACGTGGCCTGAATGTATGGGTGTGGTATAGTACGTGGTTATGAATGTTATCCAATCCTGGTTATGCTGTGATCATTGCCACTGTTTAGGCTCTAAGAGTTTTAATGTGGTGTTATTTACCCTGGGTAGTGTCTTAAAATGATGTGTACTTTCAAATTAAAAATGAAAGTTTTGCTACCAGGCTCCCAAGCCAAAAGCTAGATTTAGTAGGTACCTCTCTCCTCATGAAGATATAGGTTACACTGTCTAGCTTGCCTGGAGCTTTACCATCTGCAGAATTACAATCCTAGGCATGTGGAAAGCTGGAAATGGGATCTGGTCAGACAAAAACAGCCACTCTATCTGTGCATTCACTGAACAGACTATCATTATTCTCTAGGCCAGATACAGTCTCCACTTAATACAATCCGTCACAGCATTGGGCAGGCCAGGCAGTAGAAAATGCCTTCCCATGAGCAAAGGATAACTGTTTATATTTATTTAATGGCTTCAGATGCCTAAGAAGGGATGTGGGTGTGTGCACGGGCTGATTTTTGCTTCTTAAAAAAATCTAAATCTACTAAATGAACACAATTTTTTATCATAGCTAAAAATGTATGTTCAGCCATGGCATTTTTTTATTTGAGTTTTTGAAAGCAACAAGCCAAAATGGAAAAAAACACACATTTTTTGAGCCTTGATAAACAACATTTCTACAGATATAGTTATTCCATATTATTCATGAACATTCATGTTGATTAACAGTACATTTATCTTATCAGAAAAATATTCTATATGACTAGTGAGTCTGCCTGGCTCCGTATTTTTATAGACATAGATATCAATTACCAATTTAGGATACTTTATATAACCATTGATACACATCGCTTGCGGGGATGCATTGCAGGGCTCCACTAACATTCCTTATTTTCCCATTCCCCCAGAAAACCAAAGTTTGCCTATACAAACATCAATCAGAGACAAGCAAGTACCAGCTATTTTGTTGATAAAGTAAAATTAATCCATTGTGACCATGTTTAAGGAAACAGGCTTCCTGATGATTCAGTGATACCAAAGGTTCCTCCATTCGCATTATTTAATTTACTGCTCTGATTCAATGACCTACAGTAGGAGGGGATGGGGATTTCCAATGTGCTGGGACACAAGCCCTGACCATGTTAAGGAGATATCTCACCATTGTTTGGTGATATTTACTTTTAGAGAAAGGGCTAAGGTGTAGCAGACAGGCTGCTGGATTCTGGATAAGGGAAAGACCAGTAAGGTCCTTAATCAAAATACAAACATTTTGCCCATAAGGACGTATTCAAGAACATGCCCAGAATATATGAAAAAGCATTCCCCTCTCCTCTCTACAATGCCAACAGGTAAAATCTGCATTTGGAAACATACAGTACAATTTCTCTAGGGATCTGTACCACCGGTTAAACAACTTATATCCTGACTTTTGCAGTCTAGGTGAAACGGATGATTTATGTTTAAAATAAAAAATAAAAACTCTTTGCTCAGTAGTAGGGATGGGCTGGCTGTTCGAGTCAAACTTAAGTTTGACTCAAACAAAGCCCATTCGCCTGTCGGGCAAACATAGAACATGCATTCCAATGGCGAGGGAAATGCCGCCCGCTGATTGGCCAAGGCACGCACATGACCTGCATGCTTTGGCCAATCACAAAGCGCTCTGCGTAAGAGATATGATTGGCTAAAGGCAGAGTGCCTTTAGCTAATCACTGCTCTGCAGCCTCAATCCACGGCCCACACTATATAAAGCCGCTCATACAGCGGCTCTATGTAGTGTGTTAAATGGCGGATAGAGAGAGTGAGACAGTGAGCTTAGCTAGCGGCGTACAGGCAGTTCAGTGTAGCTAGTGTAGTGACAGATTCGTGATCACTGATTACTGTGAAACAAACACATTAGATAGCTAGATAGGGTGATCTATATACAGTCATTTAGTGTAGAGTGAAATCTATACTAGATAGATAGATAGGGCGATCTATATACAGTCAGTTAGTGTAGAGTGAAATCTATAATAGATAGATTTCACTCTACACTAACTGACTGACTGTATATAGATAGATATAATAGATATAATCTATAATAGATCGATAGAGCGATCTGTATACAGTCAGTAAGTACAGGCAATTTAGTGTAGAGTGAAATATATAATAATATGCAAAAATACATATATACCTTCCTAGTGTGTGTGTGTGTGTGTGTGTGTGTGTGTGTGTGTGTGTGTGTGTATATGTGTATATATATATATATATATATATATATATATATATATATATTGCAATGCCTTTAGTGTATATTATATACAGCCAATTCAGTGTATAGTATATAGCGTCCGTTCAGGCAGTGAAAGAAAAAAAAAAAAAAAAATATATATATATATATATATATATATACAGCGTATTGAGTGTACACTATATATCAGTGCATTATAGTGCATTGGGGGTTGTATGTACGGTATATAGTACACTTGATGTGGTATATTAAAATATATACAGTCTAATATATATATATATATATATATATATATATATATATATACATACATATACACACACACAGCGCATTGAGTGTTCACTATATATCAGTGCATTTGCAGGTGTACATAAGGTATATAGTACACTTGACGTGGTGTCTTAAAATCTATACAGTCTAATATAAATATATATATATACACACACACACACACAGTGTATTGAGTGTACACTATATATCAATGCATTCGGGGGTGTACATACGGTATATAGTACACTTGACGTGGTGTATTCAAATATATACTGTCTAGTATATATAAATATATACAGTCTGGGGCGTGACCGGAAGCCGACCTGCATGGACGCTTGATCCCTTAGCTCTCTCACAGCTGTTACCTTTCGGTGGATTCTAGGGGCAAACACCTCATTTCTGATGGGCAGATCCTGGGTCACCCAGTCCTCCAAAGCCAGTGGCTCTTCCCAGCCGCCACTTCTTTTCCCCTCTCGACATGTCACATGCAGTGGGGGGCAAGATGGCGCTGGAGGCCTCTCCACCTCATGGATCGCGGCCGAGATCCCCAGTACAGCACGGCAGGCCAAGCAAGGACACGATCGAAATGCCGGTAATCGAGCAGCTCCTTTTGATCCTGGGGAGAGCAGTGGCCACCGCCCAGCAAGCCGTGGTGAGTGCCATCCCAGACCCTCTGCAGCAGACGGCCCTGCTCCCATTCCAGCAGAGGCTGCCTCCCTCGTAGGCTCCCCCGGTGAATACCCAATGCTCGGAAGCATATCCGCGCCTCCTGAGGACACTATCAGACCCCGGCTTTCAGAGAGGGGATTCTCACCAACGCCATCAGCGGATTCCTCCATGCCGTCGCGCCCTGTCTCCCACCCCTTGGCCCCCTGGTCGGACACCTGGGTGGTGCGGGTAGTGGCCTTGCAACAACATATGCCTATGGTGCATTCTCCAAATAAAGCACAGAGGCCTCCCCACTCTAAAGACCCAAGCATCGTTCAGGGCCCCAGCCAAGTGATACAAACATCACCCAGAACATATGCCCAAGCAGTTTCATCCCCACAGCCCACGCATACACCAGGAGTGGGCCATTCACCTGATCCTCCTTCCATTCAGGCCCCAGTGTGGGCTATACCCCGGGACTCTCCTCAGAGGCCCATGCCCCAGCCCACTGGACCACAGCAGCTGAGCCACTCACTACACTCTGACAGCTGGGCCACCTCGCCTCCTCCAGACCAGCTACTGCCTCCCCCTTGGCACTCGTACTTACAATCTATCCCTACCAAAGATGACTTCAAACAATTAATTGAGGATGTTAAATCTACCTGCCGCAGTGAAATCCAGGCCCTCCATTCAGGCCTCAAACATTTGGCAAATAGGGTAGACCTGGTCAAGGAGGATGTCCAGGAGGCCAGAATAGCAATCCAACGTACCCAGGCTCAGGGCTCAGACCAACAACTCCTTCTTCGGGATATGCAAAGACATATCGAGCACCTGGACAATTGGGGCCGCAGAAATAATATAAGAGTGAGGAGTTTACCAGAACAAAAAGGTCTGGAGGATATTCAACAGACTCTGGAGACTTTATTCAATTCAATACTTGGCGAACCCCCAGACAAACCAATCAAACTGGACAGGGCCCACAGAGCTCTGCGTCCCAAAAACCCTGCATCCGCTCCTCGGGATGTGATCTGTAGGGTCCACTCCTATCCACTCAAAGAGAACATTATGAAGAAAGCCCATCATCTTCGGAATATACAGTTTGAAGGAGCCCGTATTCAGTTATTTCAGGACCTCTCCTGGATAACCCTCCAGAAGCGGAGATTACTCCAACCCCTCTTACATACCCTCCAAGAACGGGACATTATTTATCATTGGGGCTTCCCCTTCAGTCTTACAGCTAAACGCAATGGAAAATCCCCAGTGTTGCGATACCCTGAGGACTTGCCACTCTTTTGCAGCACCCTGGAAATTCCACTGCCACAACTTCCGGATTGGGACTTGGTGTCTATGACTCTCCCCAAGCCCGAAGCAGGGCGCACAACCTCCTCAGCAAAACGTCCAAGAGGCCCGGATACTCCCCTCAAGACCCATAAACAGAAAAATGGGTGAAGCTCATGCTGTGCCACCTACGAATTGTGCTTAAATACACCAGCCAGCCCCCGTTATGGACAGACTAGCACTGCCCACTCGCCTTTATAGCACCTAGCCCCCATATAAAAATCCACCCTATGCTTCATGTTTGCCTATTTGGCTACCAGTTGAGAGACTTGTGTTTGGTTGTTTCTCCTCTTACTGTTCCCCCTTCCTCTAAAAGACCCTAATTGTATTTTTACTTTGCACTGTCCACCCACTTCATTTTGTTTTGTGGTTAGACAGTACTTTAGGAGTCTAGTTAATTACAATGCCGATCCTGGGCTTGACTTAATAGTGTCTTCTTAACAGACCGTAAAAGTACCAATGTATTTGTCTTTTCCAGCTCTCCCTTTTCTTTCTTCTCTCCTCCTCCTCTTTTCGGTGTTCGTCTGATCCTCCTGGAGAGTAAGACCTTCTTCAATCCACATACGAAAACGGCAAGACAGATAAGTCCCTTTCTCTATTACACGTACACATCAATATGGTCAAAATCCTTTCTCTTAATGTTCGGGGGCCTGAACTCCAACAGGAAGAGAAAGCTAGCACTAGGGGAATTCACCAATACTAATGCAGACGTCGTCCTGATTCAAGAGACGCACTTTGATAGGCAAGGCTCATTTAAGTTTGCATCCAAACTCTTCCCACGGGTCTACCAAGCCACCAATCCCAGTAAAAAGGCAATATTGTTCCGATGGGATTCTCCTTTTACATGCTCAGAGTCGCATATAGACCCACACGGCCACTACGTAATACTAAGAGCCAAATGGCAGGCCCAAGATGTGACACTATGTGCCATATACGCTCCGAATGTCCGCCAAATTAGCTTTCTACGCAGAACCCTATCCTGTCTTCTCCGGCAACCGCACGGGTACCTAATTGTGGGTGGGGATTTCAACTTAGTACAATCAGCAGTCCGTGACCGCCACTCGATTGAATCCCGTGACCCCCCCTCATACACTGCGGGAGTCCCAACAATTTAGGCAGGTCACTAGGCACCATGCTCTGTTTGATGCCTGGCGAGTCTTCCATCCAACTGACCACCAATATACGTTTTTCTCATTGTCACACCAAATACACTCCAGAATTGACTATTTCTTTGTGAACAATCCCACCTTAAGTATAGTTAGGTCAGTAGACATTCTTCCAATATCCTGGTCAGATCACGCGCCTATTTTATTATCAATATCCTTGGGACCCCTCTCCGTAAGCCTTGCCAATGGCAGCTGAATAACTACCTCCTCCAACATCTCCCATCCACGCTTGAACCAAACACTACCCTGATGCATTATTTTACTGAAAACGACATACCTGATGTCTCTATCCCCACTTTGTGGGAAGCCCATAAGGCAGTCCTTCGGGGTAAATGTATTGCCATTTCCTCAGCCATGAAAAAAAATACCACAGCTCTCAAGACAAGTACAGAACATGAACTTCAGACTCTGGAGCGTCAACTTCAACTAGCCCCATCTCTGTCCTTACTCAAAAAAATCATAAATAAACGCACAATCCTCAAGGACATTGCATTGGGTAGGGTTGAGAAAGCGCTACATAGGCTGAAACAAAAATTCTATGATAAGGGCAATAAAGCTCACACCCTCCTAGCCCGGAAGCTTCGGGATCAGACTTTGATCAATACCCCCCGACAAATTAGAGACCACAATGGTCAATTGATCTCCCACCCACGGGAAATAGCGTCTGCTTTCCGGAGCTATTATGAGACACTCTACAATAATCCGGAAATCCCACACTTCCCGGCAGCACTAGATCTTTTATCCCGAGTAGAAGAGTATCTAGAACTGAGAGGAATAGCCCGCGTCACCTCCTCTGACCTTCTCTCCCTGAACGCGCCTATAACGGAGGAGGAAATTGAAGCGACGATTAAGTCTCTCCCGCCCAGTAAAGCCCCTGGACCCGATGGTCTCCCCTACGAGTATTACAAGTCATTCCTGCCCAAATGAGTGCCTTACATGTGCAGGCTGTACAACGCTTTTCTTAAAGACACCCCGATTCCTCCAGATATGCAGAGATCGTTTAGCACCTTAGTCCCCAAAGCTGACAAGGATCCCTCCCTCTGCACTAGTTATAGGCCAATTGCACTGTTAAACACTGACCTAAAGATCTTCACGAAACTCCTCTCCATGCGCCTGAATGTAATCCTCCCATCCCTGATACACAAGGACCAGGTAGGATTTGTTCCGCTTCGACAGGCCGGGGATAACACAAGGAAGGTCATAGATCTGGTGGACATTGTGAATCGGGAAACCACCCCATCCGTATTGCTTAGCCTTGATGCAGAAAAGGATTTTGACTACCTTGGATGGCCCTTTTTATTTGCCACCCTGCGTCACATGGGCTTTCAGGGACCCTTTCTCAATGCCATCTGCCATCTCTATCACAGTCCCACCTCACAGGTTAAGACACCCTATGCTCTTTCCACCCCATTCTCAATTAACAATGGGACCCGACAGGGTTGTCCACTCTCCCCCCTACTGTTTGCGTTGTGTGTGGAACCCTTGGCAGTGACCATACGGAACCACGCGGACATTCGGGGGGTGATGATCCGAGATAGGGAATTTAAAATCTCTTTATTCGCCGATGACATTATTTTATCACTGATGCAGCTGAGAATCTCCTTACCCAATTTACAAGCTGAGTTGGATAGGTTTAGGGAAATCTCTGGCTACAAAATTAATTCATCCAAGTCGAATGCTCTTCCCATTCCTATCCCACCAGCAGAACTTAGTTGCCTCACGACTTCATTTCCATACAGATGGCAATCTCATTCAATCAAATACTTGGGGGTTCACATAACCTCAAATTTCTCATCACTCTACCAAGCCAACTTTCCCCCATTATTCCAACAAATCCGTCTACTGCTTCAACAATGGAAGAAGCATCACATCTCCCTTTTGGGACGCATAGCATCAATTAAAATGACTATCCTTCCCAAACTGGTTTACCTGTTCCAGACGCTCTCAATACCGGTCCCCTACGCCCATTTAAGGAAACTGCAAGCAGACTTGCTACAATATACTTGGAATTACAAACATCACAGAATCCCCAGATCAGTCCTCCTGACCTCTCGCACGGAGGGTGGTCTGGCGTTCCCCAATCTTATTAGATATTACCAAGCAACCCAGCTCTGTGCTATTGCCTCCTGGTTCACCCAACGCTCCTACAACAAATGGATGGAAATTGAAAAATTGATGCTAGCCCCAATACACCCAAACAGTTTCCTGTGGAGTTCGAATGCAGAAGTCCCTGCTATCCGCATGCTGGGAACAGTCTCCCATCTGAGGTCACTATGGCGGACAGTCTCCCGCCAACATAGTCTTACCTCAGACAAGTCGGTACTAACGTCCTTCCTATACAACCCAGATTTACCGGCGGGATTAACCCATCAGAAGTCCTCCCCATGGGCGGCACAGAATTTATTTAATTTCGGCCACTTAGTTGATCCCATCACCAGGACACTCCTGCCCTTTGCTAAACTTCAGGATAAATACGGATTGCCCCATCAAACATTTTACAGCTACTTACAAATCCCGCACTATGCTCAGACGATAACACCCACCCTACAATTCTCACTCCCCACCCCCTTTGAGAGCATAATTCTAGAAGGCACTAGTAGGAGGGGTATAATCTCAGATATCTATAAAATCCTGAACACATACTCATTCCAGCGGCAGGGCAAACACTCATATATGCGTAATTGGGAAAAAGCGTTGGGTGTAACATGGACCATTGCAGATTGGCAGGTCATATGGTCTCAGGCATCCAAGAGTTCCCTTTGCACCTTATATAAAGAGAACACTTATAAAATTATGTACTTCTGGTACATGACCTCTGATATTTTGCACTCTATATATCCCACATCTGGAGATGCCTAAAGGATAGAGGCACACTCCTATATATATATATATATATATATATATATAGGCACTGCCCCGCGATCGTGCCTTACTGGCAGATGACATACCAGCTCTTGCACAAAATATTTGGCCCACATATCCAGATGACACCCGCATTCTTTTTACTAGGACTTCCCCTAAAAACGCTTTCTAAACTACATAGGAAACTCATGGGTAACATCCTCATTGCAGCACGATGCTTGGTGGCCCTACACTGGAAGCGGCGTGAACCTCCAACACAGGAAACCCTCTACACTAGAATTAAAGATATAGAGCTGATGGAAAAAATGACAGCCAGATTACAGGACCGCCTGGAAGTCCACAACCATATCTGGGCACCGTGGCATCTCCAGGAGGATCCCGCTTGAAGATAACCGAACCTTCTCCCTCTTCTCTCTCTTCTTTTCCTTGTTCTTCCTGATCTATCCCTACTTTTCCGTAAAATGCATAGTTGTTACTCGAGATTTATTTACAACAAAACCATCACTTGAAAGTGTTCTTTACTGATGTAAAATACCTGATGCCGTTTGTGTTGATCAAATGTGTAATCGAACACTCGTCTCCTTTTTTGTACTGACATGTGAGACTAATCTGAGTTTCAATAAATAAAAAATGTTATTGGAAAAAAAAATATATACAGTCTATTTATATATATATATATATATATATATATATATATATATATATATATATACACATACATACAGGGGCTGGTCATATAATTAGAATATCATCAAAAGTTGATTTATTTCACTAATTCTATTCAAAAAGTGAAACTTGTATATTATATTCATTCATATTACACAAACTGATATATTTCAAATGTTTATTTCTTTTAATTTTGATGATTATAATTGACGACTAAGGAAAATCACACATTCAGTATCTCAGAAAATTAGACTGTTGTGAAAAGGTTCAATATTGAAGACATCTGGTACCACACTCTGATCAGCTAATTAACTCAAAACACCTGCAAAGGCCTTTAAATGGTCTCTCAGTCTAGTTCTGTAGGCTACACAATCATGGAGAGGACTGCTGACTTGACAGTTGTCCAAAAGACGAACATTGACACCCTGCACAAGGAGGGCAAGACACAAAAGGTCATTTCAAATGAGGTTGGCTGTTCACAGAGCTCTGTGTCCAAGCACATTAATAGAGAGGTGAAGGGAAGGAAAAGATGTGGTAGAAAAAAGTGTACATCAATAGTGATAACGGCACCTTGGAGAGGATTGTGAAACAAAACCCATTCAAAAATGGGGGAAGATTCACAAGGAGTGGACTGCAGCTGGAGTCAGTGCTTCAAGAACCACTACTCACAGATGTATGCAAGACATGGGTATCAGCTGTCGCATTCCTTGTGTCAAGCCACTCTTGAACAACTGACAGCGTCAGAAGCATCTCACCTGGGCTAAAGACAAAAAGGACTGGACTGCTGCTGAGTGGTCCAAAGTTATATTCTCTGAAGAAAGTAAATTTTGCATTTCCTTTGGAAATCAGGGTCCCAGAGTCTGGAGGAAGAGGGGAGAGGCACACAATCCATGTTGATTGAGGTCCAGTGTGAAGTTTCCACAGTCAGTGATAGTTTGGGGTGCCATGTCATCTGCTGGTGTTGGTCCACTGTGTTTTCTGAAGTCCAAGGTCAACGCAGCCATATACCAGGAAGTTTTAGAGCACTTCATGCTTCCTGCTGCTGACCAACTTTATGGAGATGCAGAATTCATTTGCCAGCAGGACTTGGCACCTGCACACAGTGCCAAAGCTACCAGTACCTGGTTTAAGGACCGTGGTATCCCTGTTCTTAATTGGCCAGCAAACTCGCCTGACCTTAACCCCATAGAAAATCTATGGGGTATTGTGAAGAGGAAGATGTGATATGCCAGACCCAACAATGCAGAAGAGCTGAAGGCCACTATCAGAGCAACCTGAGCTCTCATAACACTTGAGCAGTGCCACAGACTGATCGACTCCATGCCACACCGCATTGCTTCAGTAATTCAGGCAAAAGGAGCCCCAACTAAGTATTGAGTGCTGTACATGCTCATACTTTTCAGTTGGCCAAGATTTCTAAAAATCCTTTCTTTGTATTGGTCTTAAGTAATATTCTAATTTTCTGAGATACTGAATTTGGGATTTTCCTTAGTTATAATCGTCAAAATTAAAAGAAATAAACATTTGAAATATATCATTCTGTGTGTAATGAATGAATATAATATACAATTTTCACTTTTTGAATGGAATTAGTGAAATAAATCAACTTTTTGATGATATTTAATTATATGACCAGCACCTGTATACACACAGCGTATTGGGTGTACACTATATATCAGTGCATTCGGGGGTGTACCTACGGTATATAGTACACTTGACATGGTGTATTAAAATATATACAGTCTAGTATAAATATACACACAGTGTATTGAGTGTACACTATATATCGGTGCATTCCGGCTCGTACGGTACTGTATATAGTACACTTGACGTGGTGTATTAAAATATATAGAGTCTAATATACACTGTGTGCAGAATTATTAGGCAAATGAGTATTTTGACCACATCATCCTCTTTATGCATGTTGTCTTACTCCAAGCTGTATAGGCTCGAAAGCCTACTACCTACGTGTAGTGGATTATACGAATTAACCATCATCCGAAAGCTCGGATATGTCGAACCTCATTCTGTTGTACGTATTTCTCCTACTACACCAGTTTTATGAGTAAACGGATTATTAAGACGTGTGTCACATATAATCTGAGATATATAAAATTATGTGGTGCAGTTCACATGATATATGTCATGGCATGCTCGGCCTTACGTGGCTATATATCACATGTGAGTTATGTGACACACATATAAATATGATCTGACATATATAAAATTATGTGGTACAGTTCACATGATATATGGCATCCATGTGGGGGCTTACGTGACTATATATCACATGTGG
>BLSH010025113.1:159703-182974 GCA_018402905.1 Glandirana rugosa | reverse complement strand
TCTAGTTCTATGGACTACTAATACGCCAAGGAGGTGATGTTACTATTGAGGGTCACGGGAGGGGCTTTACTGGGTAGTAAACTATTTAATAAATTTTAAGCCGGTGAGGATTTAAAAAAGAGACTCTTTAAGAGGGTTAATAAATGGGGGGTGGTTTTGTAGAGGCACCTACTTAGTGAACAAGTAAAGTGTCCGTCCGAACCGAAGTCCGTCAAATAGGGGTCGTTTTCCAGGGCTATACCCCAATTTGACCCATACAACTTTTCCGCTAGCTCCCATGTACTCTGGGCATTCAGGGGGATGCAGTTGAGTGTCCTTCCCTTCGTACACCAGGAAGCTGTAGATGTACCCCGTGGCTCGGTCACACAGCTTGTATAGTTTAACCCCATATCGGGACCTTTTGCTGGGGATAAACTGCCTGAAGCCAAGCCTGCCTGTGAAATGAACAAGTGATTCATCCACGGAGATGTTTTGGTGGGGGGTAAATAATTGGGAGAATTTCTCAGAGAAAAAATTTAGGAGTGGCCGAATTTTAAATAATTTATCAAATGATGGGTCATTTCGGGGAGGGCACTGGGAGTTATCATTGTAGTGGAGGAACCGCATAATCATCAGGTATCTTGATCTTGGCATAATCGATGAATGGATGGGCATGTGGTGGATTGGGTGGGTAGACCAATAAGAATATAATTAATTTTTTTTGTTATTCCCATGTTTAAAGTTAGGCCTAAACATTTTTTAAATTCTTCTACTGTCAATTCTCGCCACTCGTAGGGATGGGCGTAGCTTAAACGGGGGTTGCTTATTATAAACTGTTGTGCATAGAGGTTGCACTGGGCCACGATGGAAGATAATAGGTCTTGGGTAAAAATTAAATTTAAAAAAATCAATAAAGGCAAAGTTCTCTGTGTTCACTTGGACACCTGGCTGGGCGGTGAAAGGTGGGAGGTTTGCTGCTCCTGAATTTGGAGGAAGCCACAGAGGGTTTTCAAGGGCATAGGGAAGGCCGGCATGGGTTCTAATCCTTTGGGCTTGAGATGACACCCCGCTAGTGCTTGGCCTTTGTTGTACTGGTATGTAATTTCTTGTGGCTGGCACTGCGCCACTGGTGGATGGAAGTGAGCTGTTGGTTGATGCCACTGCATTTCTGGTGGATGGCACTGAGCTGCTGGTTGATGCCACTGGGCTACTTGTGGTACCTTGCTGCTCCATGCCAGAACGTCTTCGTTTCATGGGCACGCTTTCCTCTTCCTCTGATTCTGTTTCAGACCCACTGCTTACAAAGGGTTCAAATTCTGAACCAGAATCAGACTCAGACTCAGAGAGCTCCCCGTTGCTCTCGTTGGTCAAACTTAGAAGACGATAGGCCTCCTCAGCGGAATTTTTTTTGTTTGTTGCCATATTGGTAACTGTGGGTTGTGTTGACAAACTGGTGTAGTAGGTACACTCACAGTTATGGCTGCACTAATGGGTGCTGATGAGGCTGCCCTGATGGGTTCTGGTGAGGGTGCACTGGTAGGTGCTGATGAGGTTGCACTGATGTACACTAATGTACCACACTGATGATGAACTTATTAGCTGGCACTGTTGTGCACTGATAAGGTGGCACTGATGGATGCTGATGAGGATCCACTGATATGGGCAGGGGTGAGCGCTGTAGTGGCACTGATGAGCGATGTAGTGGCACGGATGAGAGCTGTAGTGGCACTTAAGAGCAATGTAGTGGAACGGATGTGTGCTGTAGTGGCACGGATGAGCGCTGTAGTGGCACGGATGAGCGCTGTAGTGGCACGGATGAGCGCTGTAGTGGCACGGATGAGCGCTGTAGTGGCACGGATGATCGCTGTAGTGGCACAGATGAGCGCTGTAGTGGCGCTGATGTGACACTGATGAGCACTGTAATAGCACTGATGAGCGCTGTAGTGGCACTAATTACTGTAGGTGCCCTGACGTGGCACTGATGAGCACTGTAGTAGCACTGATGAGTGCTGTAGTGGCACTGATGAGCACTGTAGTGGCACTGGGTGCTGTAGTGGCACAGATGAGCACTGACGTGGCACTAATGAGCACTGTAGTGGCACTGGGTGCTGTAGTGGCACAGATGAGCACTGACGTGGCACTAATGAGCACTGTAGTGGCACGGGGCACTGTAGTGGCACAGATGAGCACTGACGTGGCACTGGTGGCACAGATGGGCACTGGTGGCACAATGTGGCACAGATGAGCACTGTAGTGGTCCTGTAGGATGAGCGCTGTAGTGGCGCAGATGAGCGATGTAGTGGCACTGATGTGACACTGATGTGCAGTGTAGTAGCACTGATGAGCGTTGTAGTGGCACTGATTACTGTAGGTGCTCTGATGGCACAGATGAGCACTGTAGTGGCACTGGGCACTGTAGTGGCACAGATGAGCACTGACGTGGCACTGATGAGCACTGTAGTAGCACTGATGAGTGCTGTAGTGGCAGTGATGATGAGCACTGTATTGGCACTGATGAGCACTGTAGTGGCACTGGGTGCTGTAGTGGCACAGATGAGCACTGACGTGGCACTAATGAGCACTGTAGTGGCACTGGGCGCTGTAGTGGCACAGATGAGCACTGACGTGGCACTAATGAGCACTGTAGTGGCACAGGATGCTGTAGTGGCACAGATGAGCACTGACATGGCACTGGTGGCACAGGTGGCACTGATGGGCACTGGTGGCACGATGTGGCACAGATGAGCACTGTAGTGGTCCTGTAGGGCACAGTTGATCACTGTAGGGTACCGATGATCACTGTAGGGCACAGTAGTGGCACTGATGGGTACTGTAGTAGCACTGATGGGTACTGTAGTGGCACAGGTGGCACTGATGGGTACTGTAGTGGCACAGGTGGCACTGCTGGGTACTTTTGTGGCACTGCTGGGTACTTTTGTGGCACTAAATTGCACTGCTGGGCACAGATAACTGATGGAGGTCACTCACCAAAGCTCTCCTCTCCTCACACAGTATCGGTGTGAGGAGGGAAGAGAACAGGACCTTCTGATGATCTTTTTTGTTTACATTGTGATCGCTCCCTCGTTGGAGGGAGTGATCACGTGGTAAAGGGCTGTTGCTACGGGCCCTTTACAGCGATCTGTGCTGTGCCGTGTCCCGTGAACCCGGCGAGAACGGAGGCTTCCGTGCGCGCGCCCTAGGGGGCGCGCAGGTGCGCGATTCTGCGAGGACGTCCATGGACGTCCTCCCAGAATAACCCGACCGTGCTGTGGACGTCTTTTGTCTATAGCGCGGTCGGGAAGTGGTTAAAAAGAAAGAAAGCACCGTTGAGCTCGGCAACACCAAAAGACCTAGAAGACCACGGAAAACAACTGTGGTGGATGACCGAAGAATTCTTTCCCTGGTGAAGAAAACACCCTTCACAACAGTTGGCCAGATCAAGAACACTCTCCAGGAGGTAGGTGTATGTGTGTCAAAGTCAACAATCAAGAGAAGACTTCACCAGAGTGAATACAGAGGGTTCACCACAAGATGTAAACCATTGATGAGCCTCAAAAACAGGAAGGCCAGATTAGAGTTTGCCAAACATCTAAAAAAGCCTTCACAGTTCTGGAACAACATCCTATGGACAGATGAGACCAAGATCAATTTGTACCAGAGTGATAGGAAGAGAAGACTATGGAGAAGGAAAGGAACTGCTCATACCACCTCATCAGTGATGCATGGAGGTGGTAGTGTCATGGCGTGGGCATGTATGGCTGCCAATGGAACTGGTTCACTTGTATTTATTGATTATGTGACTGCTGACAAAAGCAGCAGGATGAATTCTGAAGTGTTTCGGGCAGTATTATCTGCTCATATTCTGCCAAATGCTTCAGAACTCATTGGACGGCGCTTCACAGTGCAAGTGGACAATGACCCGAAGCATACTGCAAAAGTAACCAAAAAGTTTTTTTAAGGGAAAGAAGTGGAATGTTATGCAATGGCCAAGTCAATCAGACCTGAATCCGATTGAGCATGCATTTCACTTGCTGAAGACAAAACTGAAGGGAAAATGCCCCAAGAACAAGCAGGAACTGAAGACAGTTGCAGTAGAGGCCTGGCAGAGCATCACCAGGGATGAAACCCAGCGTCTGGTGATGTTTATGTGTTCCAGACTTCAGGCTGTAATTGACTGCAAAGGATTTGCAACCAAGTATTAAAAACTGAAAGTTTGATTTATGATTGTTAATCTGTCCCATTAATTTTGGTCCCTTAAAAAGTGGGAGGCACATATACAAGCTGTTGCAATTCCTACACCGTTCACCTGATTTGGATATAAATACCCTCAAATTAAAGCTGAAAGTCTGCAGTTAAATCACATCTTGTTTGTTTCATTTCAAATCCATTGTGGTGGTGTATAGAGCCAAAAAGATTAGAATTGTGTCAATGTCCTAATATTTATGGACCTGACTGTGTGTGTGTGTGTGTGTGTGTGTGTGTGTGTGTATATATATATATATATATATATATATATATACACACACAGTTTATTGAGTGTACACTATATATTAGTGCATTCGGGGGTGTACATACGGTATCTAGTACACTTGAGGTAGTGTATTAAAATATAT
Source organism: Glandirana rugosa (assembly GCA_018402905.1). Taxonomy (NCBI): domain Eukaryota; kingdom Metazoa; phylum Chordata; class Amphibia; order Anura; family Ranidae; genus Glandirana; species Glandirana rugosa. Next base: position 178,382 of record BLSH010025113.1, on the reverse strand, counting down.
ACTGTCTAGTGTAATAAATATATATATATATATATATATATATATATAGTGTATTGAATGTACATTATATATCAGTGCATTCGGGGGTGTATGTACGGTATATAGTACACCTGAGGTGTTGTATTAAAATATATACAGTCTAGTATATATATACACACAGTGTATTGAGTGTACACTATATATCAGTGCATTCGGGGGTGTACGGTATATAGTACACTACCTGACGTAGTGTGTTAAAATATATACAGTCTAGTATATATACACACACACAGCGTATTGAGTGTACACTATATATCAGTGCATTCGGGGGTGTACCTACGGTATATAGTACACTTGATGTGGTGTATTAAAATTATATACAGTCTAGTATGTGTGTGTATATATATATATATATATATATATATATATATATATATATACACACAGTGTATTGAGTGTACACTATATATCAGTGCATTCGGGGGTGTACAGTATATAGTACACTACTTAACGTGGTGCCTTGAAATATATACAGTCTAGCATATATATATATATATATATATATATATATATATATATATATATATATATATATACATATCTATATACACAGCGTATTGAGTGTACACTATATATCCGTGCATTTGGGGGTGTACATATGGTATATTGTACACTTGACGTGGTGTATTAAAATATATACAGTCTAGTATATATATATACACACAGTGTACTGAGTGTACACTATATATCAGTGCATTCGGGGGTGTATGTACGGTATATAGTATACTTGACGTGGTGTATTAAAATATATACAGTCTAGTATATATATACACACAGTGTATTGAGTGTACACTATATATCAGTGCATTCGGGGGTGTACGGTATATAATACAGTGTAGCGCGGTGTTAAAAAAAATCCCCATCATGTCAGGAAGGCCCCAAAGGAGAGGCAGACGCTCCCAGGCCACTAAAAGAGGGCAAGCAGCCTCTGTGTCTTCTGTGAAAAGTGGTGGTGGCGGACATGGTGCATTCTCTGCAGGCGGGTCATGCTTTTCCGTTTTTTCTGCTGTTGGCCGTGCTATTCAGCCACAACATGCAGAAGAGTTGGTGGAGTGGATAACTAAGCCATCCTCATCCTCCTCATCCTCTGCCACCCAGGCTCATGCAAGTTTGCCTTCCAACGCAGCTGGCAAAGTGGCCTATTCCACTGGATCCTTGTCCACAGTTACTCCTTCTGTAGTCCCACCGTCATGCATGGAGGAGTCACCAGAATTATTCCACCATAGTGTCGGTTAAATGCTGATGGAGGATGCGCAGCAATTTGAAGGCTCTGATGTTGGTTCCCTGGTTAAGGAAGGGTGTAGCATGAGCCTAGAGACAGGGGGTGCCGCGGAAGCACAAGAAACTAGCAGTCCTGTTCCCCCAGCTGCAGCATACTGCCAAGTTTGCTCCAGTGACGAGGAGGGAGGGGATGATGAGGACACAGACTGTATTCAGGTACCTGAGAGAAGAGAGGAGGAAAGTGAGGAGGAGGAGGAGACATAACTCCAATGAGGCAGGATGTCCTCCAGGGGCCAGCTTAAGGGCAGCCACCCAATTGCATCAGACCACAGAGCTCCACAGGTGCATGCTGCTGCTGGCTCCCTGCAGACTTTCAAAAGTCCTTTGGTGTGGGCATTTTTTAACACTTGTGCAGTAGATCCCACCGTTGCCATTTGCAATTTATGTCTGAAGCGGGTCAAGTGCGGCCAGAACTCCAGCCGCTTGGGCACTACTGTCTTGATAAGACATATGCAGTCCATTGGCAACAGCACCTGACAAATCCACACCAGAAAACAAGATCTCAATCCCTTCTATACCTCCAGTCCTCTCCAAAACCTGCACTGAGAGGAATGAAGGTCTGGCAATGTGTGCCACAAGTACTTGCAGCCAATCTGCTAGCAGTACACCACCAGGTGAATTCAGCAGGCAAATATCCCTACTCCAGTTGCTGAACCGTAAATAAAAAATACTGTCCTAGCCATCCACATGCTCAGCGTCTTAATGCTAGCTTGGCCAAATTGCTAGCACTCTAACTGCTGCCTTTTCAGCTGGTAGACTCTGCCCCTTTTCGTGAATTTGTGGAATGTGCTGTCCCACAGTGACAGGTTCCCAAAAGAAATCTCTTTTCACGTAAGGCCATTCCAGCTCTCTACCATCGTGTGAAAGGCAATGTCTTGGCCTTGTTGGACAGGGTGGTCAGCAGCAGGGTTCATATTACTGCTGACTCATGGTCCAGCAGGCATGGTCAGGGACGTTACCTTTCCTTCACGGCACACTGGGTAACTCTACTGGCAGCTGGGAAGGATGCAGTACAGGGTTCAGTGTTGGAGCTAGTTCCGCCACCATGCCTCCAAAAAGCTGGTGGTGATTTTGCCACATCCCTCTCCTCCACCCCCTCCTCTTCTTCTACCTCTGTGGCCTCTTCTGCAGAATTGTCCTCTGAACCTGCAATGCTTCCTAAGCATTCAAGGGGCTACACAAGCATTCAGACTAAAAGATGCCATGCATTGATTGAGTTAGTCTGTCTTGGGGACAGGAGCCACACTGGGGCAGAGATTCTGTCAGCTCTGCGGGGGCAGGCTTAGAGGTGGTTGATGCCACGGCAGCTTGAGCCAGGAATGATTGTATGTGACAATGGCACCAAGCTTCTTTCTGCCCTCCCGACAGGGACATTTGACACATGTTCAATGCTTGGCACACGTCTTGAATTTTGTGGTGCAGCGTTTCTTGACCAGGTACCCAAGCTTACCTGATATCCTGGAGGCAGGCCAGAAAACTCTGTAGTCATTTCCGGCATTCATACAATGCCAGTGCCCCGCTGGCTGAATTCAACCTGCCCACCAACTGCCTCATTTGTGACATGCCCACCAGGTGAAACTCAACATTGGCAATGCTGCAGTGACTGCACACACAGCAGAGAGCCATCAATGAGCACCTCTGTGAGCATTGCAGTAAGACAGGCTCAGGGGATCTTGGCTTCTTTTCACCACCTCAGTGGCTACTGATCAAGTATGCATGCACTGTCCTGTCACCATTTGAGGAGGCCACAAGGATGGTGAGCAACGACAATGCATGCATCAGTAATACTGTCCTCCTAATATTCCTTCTGGAGCACACGCTTCGTGGAATCATGGACAGGGCACTTGAGGCAGAACAGCAGGAGGAAGAGGAGGACTTCCTTTCCTCTCAAGGCCACTTTATCTTTAAGCAGAGAGAATTCTTGTAGAGCCGCCAAACACAAAGGAGGAGGATTATTTTGTCAACATGGATAACACACAGCAGTCTTCAAGAGATCTTGGTTTACAGTCCCCAGAAACCCAAGGAGTTGTACATGGCTGGGAGGAGGTAGTTCCATGCCTCCTCAAACTTATGCAGCATGGGCTCTCAGATTCTGAAAAGACTGCAAAAAGACCCTAGGATTCATGGTATCAAGAGGGATCATTACTGGCTGGCAACCCTTCTTGATCCACGTTACAAGAGTAAAGTTGCAGAGCTCATCCCGACTGCGCAGAGGGAGCAGAGGATGAAACCTCTTCAGGATACCTTGAAGAAAATTTGTGCAGCGCCTTTCCAGACCCTAGGAGGCTACCATGTCCTGGTGCTGGACAACGTGTTTCTGATGCTTCGGTCGTTCAGAGGCAGAGCGATGGAGAAGGTGGCCGGCTGACCGATGCCTTTAAAAAAAATTTCAGTCCTCAGCGCCCAGGCCAGATAGGTTTAAGCAACCATCGTCAATGTCTGCATTATATGGTGTAGGAATATATAGGGCCAAGAGCAGATCTGGAGACCTTTCCAACTGAGCATCCACTGAGTTACTGGGTCTTGAGGATGGACCACTGGCCGGAACTTGCTGAATATGCAATTGAGTTACTGGCCTGTCCTGCATCCAGCGTGCTTTCTGAACGGACATTCAGGGCTGCTGGAGGGCTCATAACCGATCAAAGAGGGCACCTGTCCACAGACTCGGTTGATAGGCTCACTTTTATAAAAATGAATCAGTCCTGGATCAGCAGCTATCAAGCCCCTGATGCTAATGCAACTGATTAAATTTGCTAGGGATCTAGGATCCCTTTAAGACTGCTCCTATTCCTCCTGCCCGTAATCCAGAACAATATTTTATATTTAGGGCACCACCAACACCCAAGGCCCAATTTTTCAGCACCTGGTTTACAGGGGCATGCCATCACAATTTGTAAAATAATTTACAACAGCAGGGCCCGTTCCTGCACCCAACAAGAGTAACTGCAAGTGGTTACAGTGTTCTGGCACCGCCAACACCCAAGGCCCAATTTTTCAGCACCTGTTTGACTGGGACATGTCATCACAATTTTTAAACTAATTTACAACAGCAGGGCCTGTTCCTGCACCCAACAAGAGAAACTACAAGGGGTTACAGTGTCCTGGCACCCTTCACACCCAAGGCCCAATTTTTCAGCACCTGTTTGACTGGGGCAAGTTATCACAGTTTTTTTAAACTAATTTACAACAGCAGGGCCCATTCCTGCACCCAACAAGAGTAACTGCAAGGTGTTAGTGTTATATCACCCCCAACACCCAAAGCCCAATTTTTCAGCACCTATTTAACTGGGACATGTCATCACAATTTTTTTTAACTCATTTACAACAGCAGGGCCCGTCCCTGCACCCAACAAAGTAACTGCAAGGGGTTATAGTGTTCTGGCACCGCCAACACCCAAGTCCCAATTTTTCAGCACCTGTTTGACTGGGGTCATGTCATCACAATTTTTAAACTAATTTACAACAGCAGGGCCCGTACATGGGGGCGTAAATGAGTGATCCCAGTGACATAAATGAGTGACCTCATCCCCTTCTGATGGCACCGCCATCAGAGGGGGTGGGTCACCCATTTATGTCACCGGGTGGCCCTGTCCCTTCTTATAAAATAAATGTCAAAATGAAGACCGCCCATTCTGGGAAATGCATCTGGAGTAGACGGCACGTCTGCAGCAGCAGGAGAGCGGCAGCGGTGAAAGAAGGAAGAAGAAGAAGAATATTGAAGATGAAGAGAGGAAGCAAGAAGACGGAAAGAAGAAGCAGAAGACCAGAAGAAGGACCGGAGCAGAAGAAGATGGAGGAAGAAAGAAGAAGTGCTATTTTACACAATAAAGGACTGCCTCTTGTTTTTTTTAACCACTTCCCGCCCGGCGCATTGACAAATGACGTCCGGGCGGGGGGTTCATTATCCTGACTGGACGTCTATTGACGTCCTCAGGATAATGCGCGATTGCGCGCCCCTGGGGGCACGCATTGCGGCGATCGGTGGTGCCGTGGGTCAGTCTGACCCACCGCATTACCGACCGAGGTAAAAGGCTTCGATCCGAAGCCTTTTACCATGTGATCAGCCGTGACCAATCACGGCTGATCACAGTGTAAATCGGAAGAGCCGTTGATCGGCTTTTCCTCTGCTCAGGTCTGCAGACCTGAGCAGCGGAGAGCCGATCGGCTGCTCTTCTGACAGGGGGGGGGCTGCGCTGAACGTTTATCAGCGCAGCCACCCTCAGGATCACCCCACTGGACCACCAGGGAGCCGGATCAGGACCCCCAGGGAGCCCCCCTCCCGGACAGCACAAGGAAGCCGCCCAGGACCACCAGGGAAGTCATGCAGAGGCCACCCAGGACCACCAGGGAGCCCCCACTAGACCACCAGGTAAGGGCCATATTATGCACTGTAGGGATGGCACTGTGCCCATATATGATGCCTGCCAGTGCCATCCCTAACAGTGCTTGTTGCACCAGTGCCCACCTGTGCCAGCTATCAGTGCCCACCTGTGCCAGCTATCAGTGCCCACCTGTGCCACCTAAAAGTGCCCACCTGTGCCACCTAAAAGTGCCCCCTATCAGTGCCCATCAGTGCCCAGTGCCACTTATCAGTGCCGCCTAGGAGTGTCCATCAGTGCCGCATATCAGTGCCACGTATCAGTGCCCATCAGTGTTGCTTGTCAGTGCCGCCCATCAGTGCTGCATATTTGCCCCATCATCAGTGCAACCTCATCAGTGCCAATCTGTACTGCATCATCAGTGCCCGTCAGTGTAGCCTCATCAGTGCCCATCAGTGTAGCCACGTCAGTGCCTGTCAGTGAAGGAGAAAATGTACTTTATACAAATTTTTGTGACAGAAACAAAGAAAAATGTTTTTTTTTTTTTCAAAATTTTCGGTCTTTTTTTGTTATAGGGCAAAAAATAAAAACAGCAGGGGTGATCAAATGCCACCAAAAGAAAGCTCTATTTGTGGGAACAAAATGACAAAAAGTTTGTTTGGGTGCAGCGTCGCACGACCGCGCAATTCTCATCGAATCGCAACAGCACTGAAAGCTGAAAATTGGTCTGGGCGGGAAGTGTCCTAAGTGCCCGGTATTGAAGTGGTTAAACTTTACTCCTTTTTTGGTGAATGGGTAGAGGTACAATGTACCCCATACTTATTCACATGGTGGGGTCGGGATCTGGGGGTCCCCTTATTAAAGGGGGCTTTCAGATTCCAATAAGCCCCCCGCCAGCAGATCCCCACAACCACTGGCAAGGGTTGTGGGCATGAGGCCCTTCTCCCCATCAACATGGGGACAAGGTGCCTTGGGGGCGACCTCAAAGAATCCTCCCCATGTTGAGGGCATGTGGCCTGGTATGGTTTGGAGGGGGGCGCGCTCGCTCATCTCCACCCCCTTCCTGCCATGCCAGGGCTGCATGCTCGGATAAGGGTCTGGTTTGGATTTTGGGGGGGGACTCCACGCCATTTTTAAAAAGCCGAAAAGCCAAAAGCCACAGCCAAAGAACGGGGAACCGCCGATGTAAACACGGCGGTTCCCCGCTCTGTTATTGGGGGCATAGGAGATCTACTGATCCCTGTCACTGGGATCAGTTAGATCTCTTATGTCCATAACAGTCCAGCCCCCCACAGTTAGAACACGCCCAGGGAACACAGTTAACCACTTCACTACACCCTGCAGGTTAACCCCTTCAATGCCAGTGACATTTATACAGTAATCAGTGGACATTTAAATTTATGATCGCTGTATAAATGTCATTGGTCCCAAAAAAGTGTTAAAATGGTCCGACATATCCGCCCCGATATCGCAATACCACTAAAAATCGCAGATCACCGCCATTACTAGTAAAAAATAAAAGAAAAATAAAAACCCCAGAAATTAATTCTCATCATCCATAAACGTGGCCACTTTTGCGCAAACCAATCAATAAACGCCGATTGCGATTTTATTTACCAAAAAAATATGAGGAAGAATGTAAATCGGCCAAAACCAATGAAAAAAATGTTTTTTTATATTTTTTTTTTGGATTTGTATTTTAGCAAAAAGTAAGAAAAACTGTTTTTTTTTTTTTTTGCAAAATTGTCGCTCTTCTTTTGTTTATAGCGGTGATCAGAAATGACACAGATGTGATCAAATACCACCAAAAGAAAGCTCTATTTGTGGGAAAAAAAGGACACAAATTTCGTTTGGGTACAAAGTTGCACGACCGCGCAATTGTCAGTTAAAGCGACGCAGTGCCGAATCGCAAAAAGTGCTCTGGTCCTAACCTGGGAAATCCTTCCGGGGGGCTGAAGTGGTTAAGAATGCTTTCAAAAGTAAAAGTGTTAATCCTTTATCAATTAACAAACTGGAAAGTAAATGAACAGAAGAGAAATCCAATTGAAATCAACATTTGGTGTGACCACCCTTTGCCTTCAAAACAGCAACAATTCTTCTAGGTACACACAGTGCTTATGCACACACATGGAACACATGGGACTCGGCAGGTAGGTTGTTTCAAACAAATTGCATAATTAACTAAAGATCTCTGGATGTAGGCTGCGTCGAATCCTTCCGTCTCCTCATGTAATCTCAGACAGATTCAATGATGTCGAGATCAGATAGTTCTTAATGTCATTGGTTGGGGTTGTGCTGTTGCAGAATACATTTGGGGCCAATCACATGCCTCCCTGATGGTATGGCATGAAGGATAAGTATCTGCCTGTATTTCTCAGTGTTGAGGACACCACTGATCCTGACAAAATCTCCAACTCCATTTGCAGAAATGCTGCCTTAAACTTGCAAAGAACCGACCACTATGCATCACTGTTGCCTGCAGACACTCATTATTGTACCACTCTCCAACCCTTTTGCAAACAAGCTGGACTTGGCTTATGGCACTGCTGGACATCTTCAAAGGGAAGTAAGCATGATGTGTCTTTCATCTGCTGCATTAACTTTCAGTTCCTTGGCTGACTACTGCGCCTATGGTCCTCAACATTACATGTCTCTGTGATTTTTCAAAAGATCTTGAACAGCACATATTGAAACCCCAGTTTTCTTTGGAATTTTTGTCTGGGAAAGACCTTGCTTATGTAGTATATACAGTGGTGATCGAAAGTTTGGGCACCCCAGGTAAAAAATTGTATTAATGTGCATAAAGAAGCCAAGGAATGATGGAAAAATCTCCAAAAGGCATCAAATTACAGATTAGACATTCTTATAATATGTCAACAAAAGTTTTTTATTTCCATGGATAATGATCCACGGGGGATTACATCAAGAGGCGTAAACTGGAGGTTTTGCCATGGCCTTCACAATCTCCTGACCTCAACATCTATGAAAATCTATGGATAGACCCTAAAAGAGCAGTGCGTGACAGACAGCCCAGAAATCTCAAAGAACTGGAAGACTTTTGTAAGGAAGAATGGGCAAAGATATCTCAAACAAGAATTGAAAGACTCTTGGCTGGCTACAAAAAGCGTTTAAAAGCTGTGATACTTGCCAAAGGGGGCAGTACAAGATATTAACTCTGCAGGGTGCCCAAACTTTTGCAGACACCATTTTTTTGTTTTCTGTTATTTTGAAAGTGTCAATGATGGAAATAAAATCTAACTTTTGTTGACATATTATAAGAATGTCTAATCTGTAATTTGATGCCTTTTGGAGATTTTTCCATCTTTCCTTGGCTTCTTTATGCACATTAAAGATTCTTTCAAGATTTTTTTTTTTAGAAACACCCAAAGCTCTTTCTATGTCGTAGCATTGATCATTTGTGGTTTGGAGTCAGGGTGTTTTTTCTCCTCAATTTGGTATTTGGTTTGTAGATTTGAGTTCCCATTCCTTGATTTGATATTAGATTGTATTCTCTTTACAGGGTTATTTGCCTCATTTTACCAAGAAGTTAGACACCTGAGCAGAGATTCAGGAACATTGTGGAGTTCAGGGTAGGCAGCAAGATCAAGCAAAAATGCTAAGTTGGCAACAGATATAAAGATGAAATAAAGAACAAAATCAATGATGGACAACATGCACCAGGTGAAGGATGTGATAGTGACAAATCACTATCGCCCACCTACATAAACAAACTCTTTCTCACAGAATGACCTCAATATTTGCACTTAAACCCTCGTTATTGATAGCATGCATGCCCAATGCCCATAAAAATAGGTTTGAAGAGTAAAACATTCTTCTGAATTTATTATAATTTTCCTAAATTCTAGACATATTTTTTGAATCTCACCTTACCTAGGATAGCTATGTTTTGGTATTGCTGCGTGGGTGACAAGCCGGTTTCACTTAAAAAAAAAACAGAAAAAAAAAGCAAACCATATAAAAATGTAACATTTGCTTATGCATTTCTTATCCCATTATGCTTTTTATAACTATAGAGCAAAGACTGTAAAGTCACAAGCCAAAAGTTCATAATACTTTTCATTCTAGCAAACAATGAATTTACTAACCTCTCTAGGTAAGTTAAATAAATCACATAAATTGTGAAAAAATTTATTTTTGCTCTGTAGAAACCGAGACAGCTCATTCTAATTACTTTCTTAGGTATGGGAGTCAATTAAAAATTCAATCCTTTGCTGTAATAAAATAAAAATGACTTGGAAAAGCAGTAAGAGAATCGCATGAGAAAGAAATTATAATTTGGGATGTTCTGTTCAGAAACTGCATACAGAACATTCTCAGCATTTCAAAAAAGGGCCATTTGAATATTTTGGCAGTTTAGCAAGTCATAGCTGTCTAGATATTGACATGGAAACATAATGTTTAACAACATTTGCCACTTGACCTCCGGAAGATTTACCCCCCTTCATGACCAGGCCATTTTTTGTAATACGACACTGCGTTACTTTAACTGACAATTGTGCACTCGTGCAATGATGTACCCAAATATAATGTATGCCCTTTTTTCCCCCACAAATAGAGCTTTCTTTTGGTGGTATTTGATCACCTCTGCTTTTTTTATTTTTCTCGCTATAAACAAGGCCGAAAATTTTGAAAAAATTAAAATATTTTTTTACTTTCTGTTATAAAACCTATTCAATAAAAAATGTAAATAAATCAAATGTCTTTATACATTTAGGCCAATATATATTCTGCTACATATTTTTGGTAAGAAAATCCCAATAAGAGTTTATCAACTGCTTTGCACAAAAGATATAGTGTCTATAAACTAAGGGATATTTTTATTTATTTATATTTTATTTACTAGTTATGGATCAGCGACTTATGTGGAACTGAAATATTGTGGTGGATATTCTGACACTAACTGACAATTTTTGGCGACCAGTGACTCTAATACAGTGATTAGTGCTAAAAATATGCACTGCCACTGTACTAATAACACTGGCTGGGAAGGGGTTAACCTCATGGGTGTCTAACCAATGTTTTACTATACTCTGTGAGGTTCTTTTACTAGGGGAAGAGATCGAATTTCCATCCCTTCCCTCCTGTCAAAATAGCAATCTGCCTTGTTTAAATAGGCAGATCACAATTCTATCTCTCTGCCTAATGATAGGTGGGTATCGGAGAACATTGAGTACTATGCACCCACTGATCGGCTTCTGCTGTGTTTAATCACAGTGGAAGCAAGCTGCCAGTGGTGCACATGCGTGCCCCCTACCCAGAAGTGTCAGGTCACGTATATATATATATGTGATCTAGCGCCCAGGTGCGGCCCCGTAGCTGTAAAACTGCTATAGGGCTGACATGAAGCAGTTAAAGAGGACATGAACTATGGAAATTGTTCCACAAAATGCAAGTACCAGTATTACTTGGGGTCTCCCTGCATCTGATCATTCATTGCCCCATTAATGACTTACAATGCCTTGTTCCGAGAGTGCAGGGACTGCAGAACAACATACTCAATGAAACACTGGGAACTTTTGGACGTGCATGTGTAGTCAGGTGAAGAAAACCTTCAAACACAACAGTTTAAAAGCTGTGGCAAGGCCCCAAAGCAAAAAGCTACCCTTGGTGGGCATCCAAAAGTAGCTCTAACCATAAAAAAGTTCAACATAATTCTTGCTTGTAAAAAAAAGTCATATACAAACATCCAGCATGCTTCGGGGGGGGGGGGGGGTCAACACTACTCCCCCTTTATTAGGGTCCATCATAGGATAAAACTTGGATGGACTGCTGTACTGCTAAGTTGTTATGCCACGTGGAAAGTTCATACTGGTCCTGATATATAGTACTGTGCAAAAATTATAGGCAGGTGTAAAGAAACACAGTAAAATATAAATATACAAAGTCAGGAATTTTGTAGAATGATGATCAATTTCCCCATAACATCTGCTTTTAGAATCAGCTATCTTCATCTAATTAAAATGTTAAAATTAAAATGTTCAAAATAAAAATTAAAATGAGTCTCCAGAAAAAAAACAACATTGACCTTACGCTAGAGTTCTGTGTCTCAATTGGTAGACAGAGCAGTATACTGATATGAGGTTGCCTCACCCATATTGAACGTTAGTTCCCCCTTTTCACTCCCCTTTCTCCCCCCCTTTCTCTCCACCTCCTTTTTCTCCCCCTTTCCTTCCCAATCCCCCCTCCTCTCCCTCTCCTTTTTCTAGCCCCTTTTTTCCCCTTCCCCTCTCCCATCTCCCCTTCCTCTTTCTTGGTCTTTTTTCCCCCTCCTTCTCTCCCCCCTTTTTTCTCCCTTCCCCCCCCCCCTTTTACCCCCCCCCCTTTTTTCCACTGTCCTGGTCTTTCCATCTATTGCTGTCTTCCCTTCCCACCTATCTTCTTCTACCCCAGTCTTCTGTCCCTGTCTTCCTTTTCCTTCCCCTTCCTTTCCCCCCCTCATTGACTCCCCTCTCATTCCTTCATCCCTTCCCTCCCATTCCTTTTCCCTCCCTCTTCTCTTCCCCCCTCCCCCCATCCCTCAGATTTTTCCCTTGCAGTTTTTGAACCTTATATGATGCCATATATGAGGTTTCTTCTTCTTATTATTATTATTTGAATTCAGAATCACATAATTTTCACACACACCCCCATTTCCGCAGACAGGGAACACTGTCTGGTACTCCGCCCCTGCATGGCCAAGGTCGTGGGTGAGCGAAGCACACCATATATCCCCATGTAATTATGCAATTATATAATGGTGTTGTGATGTATATTATGTACTGTCTTATTTCTTCCAACTTACCTATCACCACAGATATTCTCCTGAAGAAGCGGCAATATCTCCACGAAACATGTTGAGAATTATTAATATAAGTGGCTTAACATCATAATACCATCCTCTATTCTCCAGACGATCTGGAGGATGGGATAAACAGCTCAATCTCAATATTTTCGGATGATACCAAGCTAAGCAGGACAATGATTTCTCCACAGGATGTGGAAACCTTGCAAGAAGATCTGAACAAATTAATGGGGTGGGCAGACAAGTGGCAAATGAGGTTTAATGTAGAAAAATGCATTTGGGTAACAGGAACATGAATGCAAACTACTCAATAGGGGGAGAGCCTCTGGGGGAATCTAGGATGGAAAAGGGCCTAGGGGTCCTAGTAGAGAACAGGCTCAGTAGTGGCATGCAATGCCAAACTGCTGCAAGCAAAGCTAACAAAAGGTTGGTATGCATCAGGAAAGGGATTAACTCCAGGGATAAATCAATAATTCTTCCACTATACAAGTCTCTGGTGAGGCCGCACCTGGAGTATGCCTTCCAGTTCTGGGTGCCAGTCCTCAGAAAGGAAGTCCTATAACTGGAAAGGGTTCAGAGAAGGGCAACAAAGCTAATTAATGGATTGGAGGACCTTAGTTACGAGGCAAGATTACAGACACTGAACTTACTCTCTGGAGAAGAGACGCTTGAGAGGGGGCATGATTTCAATGTACAAATACTGTACTGGTGACCCCACAATAGGGACAAAACTATTTAGTGCAAGGGAGTACACAAAGACACGCAGCCATTCACTAAAACTAGAAGAAAGGCGGTTTAACCTAAAACTGCGTTCTTTACGGTAAGAGCAGTGAGGATGTGGAATTCTCTTCCACAAGCAGTGGTTTCTACTGGGAGTATAGATAATTTCATAAAACTTTTAGATGGGCACCTAAGGGACCACAACGTTGAGGGATATACAATGTAATACTGACATAAAAACACACACATAGGTTGGACTTGATGGACTTGTGTCTTTTTTCAACCTTGCTAACTATGTGACTATGTGAGGTTGATGGGCATTGGTGATAATAATTTTAGTGTAAATGTATGTGATCTATGGCAATTGCTTTGTCTTTTAATATGATGTACTAATAAAACACTGTCAACTGTTTTATGGAAAAACGTCTGTATTAATATTACCTGTAGAAGGTGCCGAGATAGTCCAAAAATCTCTTCCTGTTTTGGGGTGTCCTTTGGGGACCGATTTGCCCATACTTCCTCTATTGACCTTACGCTTGTGAAGATCATAGGGTACTTGCGATCTCTTACATGGCTCATTCAGACCACTGGTGTTGAAGGAGCACAAGGCCAACGTAGTTATGGTTTGTGGAAGGTTCAGCCAAGGTAGCGTATTGCCCCTAGGAAGAAAAAAAAAGGGAGGGAAGATGGAAAATGGAAAGAAAGAAGAGAAAGAGGGAAAGTAAAAAAAACTAACAAAAAAATGAACTAAAAGTTAGAAACTAGATCTCTAAGAGAATCTAGAGGAACAAAATCTAAAGGTGAAAAAACACCACTACTCCAAGCTCCCTACCAGGGGAATGGAGTAAACATTAGGTAGGGGGACATGTCTAACCAAGGACAAGAACAGACGCCCGGACAATACTATAATATGAGAATTTTAATGAACACAAGGGGATAAGGAAATATATATCAAAGGTACCAGCTCATTTATAAGTGATAACATGACGTACAAATTCTATATCGGAACATAAACAGTAATAATAAGAAGTAACCATACACACCGATGCCAAGAGTTCTTTTAGACAAATAAAAAAAATTAAACTTCTCGGAGTGGGTCTCTTACCACTGTACTAATCAGATGGAGTATTAGAGAGATACAACCACAGTTGCCTTGCCGGGAACAAAAGGGCATACAAATGTAGTAACTCAAATAAATCCCCAACAAATGTATATTAAAATAACCAGCCACCCCTCCATATGAACACATGTCCAGGAAGTGTACTTCCCAGGGATGCAAATGGGAAAGGGCCTATCAACATTTTATGTAGATAATGTCATACAGTAAATCTAATCATGCTCAGGCAATTGATGCAAGAACTCTAATGAAAGTTGAAGTTCGCTTATCAAGAATCACATCTCCCCATACAGTACAGGGAAATTACCAACCCGGAGAGGACCAAACCAGACAGGTATAACACTAGGGATGAGCCAAACACCCCCCAGTTTGGTTCGCACCAGAACATGTGAACAGACAAAAAGGTCGGACAAACATCCGAACACCATTAAAGTCTATGGGACCCAAACATGAAAAATCAAAAGTGCTCATTTTAAAGGCTTATATGCAATGTTATTGCCCTAAAAAGTGTATGGGAACCAGGCCCTGCCCTAGGGGACATGTATCAATGAAAAAAAAGTTTTTAAATTGATTGTTTTCTCAGGAGCAGTGATTTTAATAATGCTTAAAGTGAAAAAAAATAATGAAAAATTCCTTTAAACGTTGTGCCTGGGGGATGTCCTTAGTCTGTGTGTAAAAGGTAATCTCTGTGAGGTTTAGAACATAGCCAGAGCAAAATGACATTTCCTTAGGAAAAATTGTCATTTAAAATCGCAGCTGTAATGTTATGCTGGTTCCCAGCAATATACAAAAAAATCCCTGAAAAAAAGTGCGTGGGGTCCCCCCCCACAGTCCAAACCAGGCTCTTCGGGTCTGGTTTGGATATTAAGGGGAACCCAGCGCCAAATGTAAAAAAAAAATTACGTGGGGTT
Organism: Glandirana rugosa; assembly: GCA_018402905.1. NCBI lineage: Eukaryota > Metazoa > Chordata > Amphibia > Anura > Ranidae > Glandirana > Glandirana rugosa. The sequence continues at coordinate 163,193 of BLSH010025113.1, read as the reverse complement.
CCCCCTAAAATCCAGACCAGACCCTTATCCGAGCATGCAGCCCTGGCCCGTTAGGATGGGGGGAGCGAGTTAGCACCCCCCCCCTGAACCATACCAGGCTACATACCCTGAAAATGGGGAGTATGGGTGCTTTGGGGGAAGGGGGGCTCTGCCCCCCACCTCAAAGCACCTTGTCCCCATGTTGGGGGCAAGAGCCTCTTGCCCACAAGCCTGGACAATGCTTGTGAGGGTCTGCGGGCGGGGGGGCTTAGCGGAATCTGGAAGCCCCCTTTAATAAGATACAGATCCCGCCCCCCATGTGAATAGGTTTTTTGGTACATTGTACCCCTACCCATTCACCAAAAAAGGAGTGTAGTGTTGAAAAAAACAAGAGGCAGTTTTTGACTTTGTCCTTTATTTTGTAAAATAGCTCTTTTCTTCTTTCTTCCTCCATCTTCTCCTGGCCTGGTCCTTCTTCTGGTCTTCTGCTTCTTCTTTTAGTCTTCTTGCTTCCTCTCTTCATCTTCAATCTTCATCTTCTTCTCCTTTCTTCTTTCACCGCCGCCGATGTCCACGTTGCTGCAGTCCGGCCCCTGCGCGTCTCCCAGAATGGGCGGTCTTCACAATGACCATTCTTTTATAAGAAGGGACAGGGCCACCATTCTGGGAGACGTGCAGGGGCCAGACTGCAGCAGCGGGGAGAGCGGCGGCCAGTGAAAGAAGAAAAGATGAAGATTGAAGATGAAGAGAGGAAGCAAGAAGACTAAAAAAGAACGCAATGTGACGCAATTACGTTTTGGCCACGCGCCAAAACGTAATTACGTCACATCCGGGCAAGGTGGTTCCTCGTTTTGGAACGCACAGTCTTCCATAGGAAGGAGATCTAACCTTCCTCAAGCAGGCAGGGCCTGCACAACATTGTATTTTTTGCCCCTGGATGTTTATACTAATGGAGCTGTTTTTAAGATTTTACAATAAATTGGACATTTGATCTTAACATACTACACTATCGAGGATATCTCTGCCGTGTGTTTTTTCCACATCCGGATTCGAGGACACTCGTGGGGAAGGACGTCCGGGGGGGCACCAAGGAGACAGCCAAAGGAAAGTGGAAGCTGCAGCGAGATACCCGGACCTGGAGCCAGCTGGAAAAGACCCCATTTACCAAAGGCGGGTTACCCCTGCAGGGGTAGGGAAGATCTGGTAAGTGTGGGCATAAAGGGGGAGCACGAGTGGAGCCACTTTCGACCAATCATAGTGAAGATAGGAAGAACACAAAAAGTCACTTTTTTTCTCAACAATAATATTTGGATGATACAAACTGTTCTTTCAACAAGGCATTTTTTATATTTCTTGTCTGGTCATAAACTGATTTAATAGAAGCATATACCAATTACAGTCGTTGGGACATCTTTTGATTATGGTTGTATTCTGATAAAATTCTGTCATATGTTTTACGAACTCTTTACGGACACCTTACGGACTTTTACGGACAATTATCCGTATCCGTGGTTTTGTTGAACATTTCTCTTCTTTAATGATATTTCTCAACATGGAGAGGTGAAGATACACCTATAGTTGGGTCACTTTAAGGATATTGTTTACAATTACTATTTACGGACTTTTACGGACCAGTTGTTTTATGATCTTATTTATTTCCTATGAAACACAATACACTTTGGATATATATATATTTATTAAGGTGATACACAGCAAGCACATGAGCACTTTGGTTTGTAATATTAGCAGTATAAGTTGATGCTTATAAGAATCACAAAACACAACAAAAATCTGATTTATTATTTATTTTTACTCACATTACACAGACCGCGCCACCTCCCGTTTATTGTTTTCATATCCATTACCTCCCTCTTATGAGTGAGGGGCCTGGAGGGCAGCAGACTTATTTTTCTCCTATATCTATATAAGTTACTACCTTATCTAAGCGCAGGAAACCACTTATATTTATTTCATTTTTAAATGGCGATTCTCGTTAAGTGGTTAAAAATTGTGATGACATGCCCCAGTCAAACAGGTGGTGAAAAATTGGGCCTGGGGTGTTGTTGGTGCCAGAACACTGTAAACCCTTGCAGTTACTTTTGTTGGGAGCAGGAATGGGCCCTGTTGTTGTAAATTAGTGTAACCACTTAATGCGAATTGCTGTTTATAAAAGGCGGCAGCTTTAAGTGGAAGTATTGGGGTATAGTTTGCAGCTACAGGCTATAACCTGGTACCGTTTTTTAGAGCAGGCAGCAGGCTATCGGTTGATTACAGCCGATCCGGCTCAGGAGCAGCTCGGTCGTTATCCCAGGCAGTGGGAGGGGACATTCCCCTTCCCGCCACCATCCTCTGCTCTTCTCCGGTCTCCCGTCCCACCGAGAGACCGGAGCTCTGATCAGGCATGTCCGCCGGCTGTGTGGAGTCCCTGTGGAAGCTGGAATTGGCTTTGAACGGGACTCCTTTGTACATTTCCGGAAGCAACGTTACAACGTTTACTCGGCGGCTAACGGCACCGGTTTTAAAAAAATGACAGTATTCAAAATCGCTGTTTTTGGCGACCTGTCACCATATATTATTATCACAAGGGATGTGTACATTCCTTGTGATAGCAATAAAAGTGATCAGATTTTTTTCTTAAAAGGAACAGTGTTAAAAGAAAAAAAAAAAAAAAAAAAAAAAAAAAAAAAGGGTTAGTTATTTGCGGCTAACGCTAAAAAAATTGGTTTTTATACATCTTCTTATTTATAGCCGGTTTTGACTACTTATTTAAACAAAAAATAAAAACCTATAAATAATATCGTTTTTCATTTTTTTATAACAAAAAAAAGTTTTAACAACGAGAAAAGAACAAATATCACCGCTAGTCTTTACTGCGTCTCCACTAGTTTATGGTGGTTTTCTTTCGAGATAAACACCCCTTTTTTCCTGCGGTTAAAACAAACCCATGTTGCAGCGTGCTGGCGCGTTAACAGTAAGTTTCTCGCTGTCGCGACTTTTGACTTTTAACCAGGCCCGTCCTCCCCCCAAATTCACGGGTCATTCCTTCACCAATTTAAAAAAAAAAAAAAAAAAAAAAAAAAAAAAATTAACCACTTCCTTACTGGGCACTTAAACCCCCCTCCTGCCCGGACCAATTTTCAGTTTTCAGCGCTGTCGCTCTTTGAATGACAATTGCGCGGTCGTGCGACGTTGTACCCAAACAAAATTGGCGTCCTTTTTTCCCCACAAATAGAGCTTTCTTTTGGTGGTATTTGATCACCTCTGCGTCATTTCTGATCGCCACTATAAACAAGAAAAGAGCAACAATTTTGAAAAAAAACAATATTTTTTTACTTTTTGCTATAATAAATATCCAAAAATAAAAAACAAATTTATTCATCAGTTTTGGCCGATATTTATTCTTCTACATATTTTTGGTTAAAAAAATCGCAATCGGCGTTTATTGATTGGGTTGCGCAAATGGTTTTTATACATCTTCTTATTTATAGCCGGTTTTGACTACTTATTTAAA
>BLSH010025113.1:149014-159693 GCA_018402905.1 Glandirana rugosa | reverse complement strand
CCCTGTCACCGTGAAATTGGAGGACCGCAGGCGCGATATCGGCTTACTGCCGATGTCGCGCCGAGATTTTACGGCCCTCCTGCAGTTATCTGCAGGAGGGTAAGCCGAGCACGACCCGCGATCAGAAATTTAAATGTCCACTGATTACTGTGTAAATGTCATTGGCAGTGAAGGGATTAACCTGCAGGGGGCAGTGAAGGGGTTAACTATGTTCCCTGGGTGTGTTCTAACTGTGGGGGGGCGGGGTTGACAGGGGCATGACAGATCTAACTGATCCCAGTGACAGGGATCAGTAGATCTGGCATGCCCCCCCTCACAGAACGGGGAACCGCCGTGTTTACTTCGGCGGTTCCCCGTTCCTCCTGTCTGTATGGAGATCGCGGGTCTCCGGCGGACACCGGGTCCGCCCGACCCGCGGGCACGCTCCCGCAGTGTGCGGTGGCACGTGCACGCGCCGCTCGCGCCCGTGGGAGCGCGCCCAGCACGAGCCGAATGGGAGGACGTCTATTGACGTCCTCCCGGCATTTTAGAGCCGCGCTGTAGCCGTCATTCGGCTATAGCGCGGACGCCAGGAGGTTAAAGTGCCACTGTCCCGACGAGCTCGTGCAACAAAGAAAATGAATACGTAAGTCACGCCCGCATATGAAAACGGTGTTCAAACCACACATGTGAGGTATCGCCACAATCGCCAGAGTGTGAGCAATAATTCTAGCAAAAGACCTTCTCTGCACCTCTAACCTGGTAACCGTTTTTTTAAAGCGTCGACTATGGAGATTTTTAAGTACTGGATTCTGTCGCCATTCCGTGAGTGTGCGCAATTTTCAATCTTAACGTGTATAGTATCTATTTACTCGGCGTAACATCCTCTTTCAATATATACAAAAAATTGAGCTAACTTTACTGTTGTCTTATTTTTCAACTCAAAAAAGTGATTATTTTACCCAAAAAAGCACTTGAAAGACCGCTGCGCAAATACAGTGTGACAAAAAGTATTGCAATGATCTCCATTTTATTCTCTAGGGTGTTTGAAAAAAAAATATAATGTTTGGGGGTCCTAAGTAATTTTCTATATAAAAAAAACTGATTTTAAATTGTAAACAACAAATGTAAAACAGGGCTCTGGGGGTTAAGGGGTTAAAAACTGTAAGACACCACATCAAGTGTATACTATATACCGTATGTACAGATATATAGTGCACACTAAATATGCTGTGTGTGTGTGTGTGTGTGTGTATATATATATATATATATATATATATATATATATATATATATATATATATATATACATACACACACACACACATGCATATATACCAGGCTGTATATAATTTAATACACCACATCAAGAGTACTATATACATGTAAGAAACCATCCTGGGCCATTGGATCGCCTATGTGCGTGCGAGTGTGCGCGCGTGTATGTGCCAGCAATGGTGCCAATAGCGGCCATTTAAGCTGACAGCACCAGGAAGCAAGCGCTGTCCGTTCTACAGCGTTCCTGTGATCTGTGACCCCATGTTTACTCTGATAGACCTTCCTGTACCCTGGCTTTACAAGGACTTTGTTGCTTTCTGCCTGCCCTGACCCCCAGCCTGTCTACTACTACTCTTTTGCCTGCTCCTTTTGTACCTCTGCTGCCCACACGTTGCCGAACTTGCTTGCACCCGACTCCCCGCCTGCCTGCTCCATCTGTACAGCATTGCCAGCCTGTTACCGACCCAGATTGTACCACCATTCTTCTGCTCAGCACGAGCTTCAGTGGACCTTCACATACCACCAAGTGACCCAGTCCAACCCTCGTGCCCCCTTGTGCTCCTGAACTCCCTGTCTGCACTACCAGGGGTTCTCGAATTAGGGCCGCAAGAGAGGTTATCCCCTGCATAAGTCAGACTCGTCCATCAGGTATGTGACAGCAACAGACAGCCATGTCCGAGTCTGTGCAGGGGACCTCTCCTATGGACGAGCTGTGTGCACATCTTGCGGGACTCACCCAAGCTGTAAAGAATTTACAGAAGGGCTACAACCACCTGGAAGGAAGAGTACAGGAGCTTTCCATGCCAGCACCAGCCAGTCCCGGCCAGTCTGCTTCCAAATGAACCTAAGGTGCCCATGCCAGAGCAGTTCTCAGGAGACCGCAGGAAGTTCTGGGCATTACGTAACTCCTGTGAACTGTACTTTGCCCTCCAGCCCCGGACCTTCTCGCTGGAAGCCACTAAAGTGGGATTTGTGATCTCCCTTCTCCTTGAAGAGCCACAAGCCTGGGCACACCGCCTCCTGGAACAAAAAGCCCCAAAGACCACCAGCCTGGACCGGTTCTTCCAGGCCATGGCTCAATTATATGATGATCCCCACCAGGCAGCCACAGCGGAGGCAGCCCTCCATGCTCTACAGCAAGGCTGCCGCCCAGCCGAAGAGTATGTGTCCAAGTTCCAGCTCTGGAGTGCAGAAACCGCCTGGAATGATGCGGCCCTCTGCTATCAATTCCAGCTGGGTCTCTCAGAGCCACTCAAAGATGAGCTGGCCCGCGTCGGGTCCCACATACCCTAGACGACTTGATCAATCTGGCCATCCAGAAAGATCGTCGTCTGTGGAAACGCAGAGCCGAGAGATCCGCAGGGCTTGCACGTCTGACCTGGATGATGCCCAGGGTCCCTAGCTATCCAGGTCTAGCTGCCTCCTCCTCCGTTCCACCAGACCACCAGGAACCCATGCAAATAGGGCTCCTCCACCCATCATTAACGCCTGAAGAATGTCAGAGATGCATGTCCCAGAACCTGTGCCTGTACTGTGGAGGCCCGGGCACCTGGTGAGAAACTGCCCCGCCAAGTCCGGTAAGTGCACCTCCACTAACCCCAAGGGACTGATATACTTACGCAGTGATAAAGCTCACCTGGTACTTTTGGTTTTTCTGCAGCTTCCCGGCGGGACTATCCCGGTACAGGCCATCCTTGACTCCGGTGCGCGCAGCTGCTTTTTTGACCTATCTTTTGCAGCGCACCATTAGATACCTCTCCGACCCAAGTAACATCCTATGGTCATCCGGCTAGCCAATGGATCAACTATTAAATCTGGCAGAGTTACTCAGGAAACCACCCCTGTGTTTACCAAGGCCGAGGGAGGACACTCAGAATTTCTATTACTGGACATCATTGCGTCCCCACTGTTCCCGGTCAACCTAGGTCTCCCACGGCTCTGGATCCATAATCCCCAGATTAACTGGGCAACTGGCGAAGGGAGCTTCTCTTCCTACTGTCTTCACCACCGTCTGCCACAGCCTCAGGAAAACCCTCCATCCGTGCTCTGCCTGGACACTGACGTCGACCAAGAATCCCGCCTGGCTGTCCATACACCTTACCACAAGTTCCTGGACGTTTTTAGTAAAAAAAGGGCTGACGTCCTTCCACCGCACAGGCCCTACGATTGTCCGATCGACCTCCTACCGGGAGCTGAGGTCCTGTTCGGTCGGATCATTCCCCTGTCTGAGGTGGAATTGGTAGCCCTCAAGGTGTACCTGGATGAAAATCTAGAGAAAGGCTTCATCAGACCATCTACCTCAGCCGGTATCTTCCTCATGGAGAAGAAGGACCATTCCCTCTGGCCCTGCATTGATTACCGGAAGCTCAATCGGATCACCATCAAGAACCGGTACCCCCTGCCTTTGGTCCACAAACTCTTCCAGAGACTAGGAACAGCAACTGTCTTTACCAAGTTGGACCTACGCGGGGTGTACAACCTTATCCGCAGCCATGAAGGGGATGTCTGGAAAACGGCCTTCCGAACGCGGTTCGGGCATTACGAGTATCTCGTGATGCCCTTCGGACTGTGCAATGCCCTTGCGACTTTTCAACATTTGGCGAATTATATTTTCCGAGACTTCCTGGATCAGTTTGTAGTTGTCTACATGGACGACATACTGATTTTCTCTCCCTCACTGGAAGAGCACCGCGTGCAGGTAAAGAGCGCGCTTAACCGCCTCAGATTACATGACCTTTATGCCAAGGCAGAAAAATGCGCCTTTGAGTGCGCCAGCATTTCATTCCATCCCATTGCCTTCTTCTCCAGGAAATTTTCACCACAGAGAGGAATTACGATACGGTCGGTGACAGAGAATTATTGGTGAACAAGTCGGCTCTGGAAGAGTGGCGGTACCTACTGGAAGGAGCTTCACACCCCGTTTTGGTCTTCACAGACCATAAGAACCTTGAGTATCTGTGAACCGCCAAGAGACTCAAACTCTGGCAGGCAAGATGGGCACTGTTTTTCTCTCGGTTCCAGTTGCACATCACCTACAGGCCCGGGGCAAAGAATGTAAAGCCGGATGCGTTGTCTAAGATGTTTGACGTCCCAGAAGACACGTCCCCGCCGGACACAATCCTACCGGCCCACAGTTTCCTACTCACCCAGGAAGACCTTACTCGGATCAGGAAATCCTTTACCGGCCTCACTGTGCCGCCGGATCCCAGACTCACGCTAAAAGATGGGCTGTGATGCTACGACAACTGACTATACATTGCACAGGAACTACGCTCAGCAACCCTCGGACTCGATATTAAAATGGCTGGGCACTTTGGTGGTCGCAAGACAACGGAGTTACTCTCCCACTCATTCTGGTGGCCCTGGCTAAAGGAAGATTGCCAGGACTATGTAAATGCTTGCCCCGTCTGTGCTAAAAATAAGACAGATAAATCCAAAGCTTGGGGTCTACTTAATCCATTGCCCATCCTGGAATGACCATGGTCCCAGATTTCAATGGATTTCATAGTCGAGTTGCCGCCATCTGCAGGATTCAACGCGATTCTGGTAGTCGTGGACCGTCTCACGAAGTTGGCTTATTTGGTAACTATGAAAGGTACCCCTTCAGCAGCTGAAACTGCAGAGATCTTCATAAGGGAGGTGGTCCGCTTACACAGGATCCCCTACTAACATAGTATCGGACCGAGGGGCGCAATTCCCATCCCGTTTCTGGAAATCTCTATGTTCTACTTTGGGAATTGAGTTGGCCATTTTCTTGGCTTATCACCCACAGTCCAATGGTCAAAAGGAGAGGACCAACCAGACCCTTAAACAATACCTGTGGTGCTATTCCTTTTACACGCAAGATGACTGGGTTTCTCATTTACCGGTAGCTGAGTTTACCTACCATAACTCTGTCCATTCTGCCACCAAGCAGTCCCCCTTCTGGGCGAACCTCGGCTACCATCCTACCTTTTTACCCGATCTGTCTATGGAAAGCACCGTACCTGCTGTCTTGGAAATTACACAGTTCCTGGAGAAAAACAACAAGCTCCTTCGGGAGACTCTCTCCCAGACTCAGGTGTGGGCTTGGTTGTCCACAAAAAACTTGAGACTTTCCTGTCCCTCTAAAAAACTGGGGCCAAGATTTATTGGGCCATTTCCCATTAAAAGGAAAATTAACAGAGTAGCTTATGAGCTGGACCTGCTGCCTTCTCTGCACATCCATCCGGTGTTTCATGTAAACCTACTCAAGCCAACAGTCAAGGATCTCTTCCCTGGGCATAGTACAGCATCACCAGAATGGTGGTGGACGGAGAGGAGGAGTTTGAGGTAGAAACCATCCTTGACTGCAGGAAAAGAGGAGGCAGCACCCAATTCCTGGTCAAGTGGAAGGGCTATGGGCCTGAAGAGAGCTCCTGGGAGCGAGAAGAGAATCTACATGTGGAAGAGTTAATCAGGGCCTTCCGGAGAAGACACATGGCCAAGAGAGCCCGTTTGGGCATCCGGAGGTTGCCCCTTGGGGGGCAATGTAAGGAACCATCCCAGGCCATTGGATCGCCTATGCATGGGCGCACATAGTGTGTGCGCATGCGTGTGCGCGTTTGTGCGCACCTGTACGCTGGTGCGCATGCGTATGCGTCGGCAATGATGTCCGTTCTACAGTGTTCCTGTGATCTGTGACCACTGTGTTTACTCAGAGTCCTTCCTGTAACTGTGACCCCGGCTTTACTTGGACTTTGTTGCTTTCTGCCTGCCCTGACCCCTGGCCTGTCTACGACTACTCTTTTGCCTGCTCCTTTTGTACCTCTGCTGCCCGCACGTTGCCGACCTTGCTTGCACCCGACTACCCGTCTGCCTGCTCCATCTGTATCGCATCGCCAGCCTTTTACCGACCCAGATTTTACCACCATTGTTCTGCTTAGCACAAGCTTCAGTGGACCGTCACATACCACCAAGTGACCCAGTCCAACCCTCATGCCCCCTTGTGCTCCTGAACTTCCTGTCTGCACTACCAGGGGTTCTCAAACCAGGGCTGCAAGACAGGTCATCCCCTGCATAAGTCAGACTCGTCCACTGGGTACATGACAATACCGTATGTGCAGATATATATAGTGCACACTCAATACCCTGTGTATGTGTGTGCGTGTATATATATATATATATATATACCAGGCTGTATATATTTTAATACACCACGTCAAGTGTACTATATACAGTATGTACAAATATATAGTGCACACTCAATACGCTGTGTGTGTATGTGTGTGTGTATATATATATATATATATATATATATATATATATATATATATACTAATACACCATGTCAAGTGTACTATATACCGTATGTACAGTGTACACTGATTATATAGTACACTGCGTATATATATATATATATATATATATATATATATAATGTGTTGTGACAGCCCGCAGGTAAAATCCCCTGGGTGCGGATGGCAGATACATTTTCCCCAGGTTCATACTCTATTTGGATGGCTACCACATGGGGGATTGCTGGAAGTCTTGTAGGGGTAATGAGCCCAGCTGAGTGGAGCTGACTCATTAAGGCCTCTACAAGAGCTCCCAGCAGGCATAGGTGGATGCTCCACCCTGGAACCAGTTTCTGTGTCAGCAGACTGGGGAGTGTAAGATCTTGTCTGGTAAGAAGTCTGTGTGGCTGAGTTGTCCAGTGAGAGGTAGGAGCTAGATAGGCCATACCCAGCTGACAGACAGGGAAACCTATTGTGCAGTCAGTGGCCAAGTGGCCTAGGATTTATTTTGTTGTTTGTTTTGTTTTGCTGTTTTACATTGTAAATAGTGTAAATAAACCACCTTTTTGATGCCCTTCGGACTGTGCAATGCCCTTGCGACTTTTCAACATTTGGCAAATGATATTTTCCGAGACTTCCTGGATCAGTTTGTAGTTGTCTACCTGGACGACATACTGATTTTCTCTCCCTCACTGGAAGAGCACCGCGGGCAGGTAAAGAGAGTGCTTAACCGCCTCAGATTACATGACATTTATGCCAAGGCAGAAAAATGCGCCTTTGAGTGCGCCAGCATTTCATTCCTGGGATTCAACATCTCCACCTCTGGAATCACCATGGACCTACAGAAGGTCTCATCTTGAACTGGCCCACTCCAGTTGACAAGAAGGGAGTCCAGCACTTTGTCGGGTTTGCGAATTTCTATTGGAAATTCATCAAGGGGTTTTTAGCAGTCATCAGCTCAATAACCCAGCTCACCAAGCAGGACTCATGGTTCCACTGGACTCCTGAGGCCAAAGAGGCCTTCTCCCGCCTCAAGAAATTGTTCATGTCTGCTCCCGCCCTCAAACACCCTGACCCTGCATTACCGTACACCTTAGAAGTGGACGCTTCTGAGACAGCAGTAGGAGCAGTCCTCTCGCAGAGGCGAGGCGCAAAGGCTTCACTCCATCCCATTGCCTTCTTCTCCAGGAAACTTTCACCAACAGAGAGGAATTATGATACGGTCGGTGACAGAGAATTATTGGTGAACAAGTCGGCTCTGGAAGAGTGGCGGTACCTACTGGAAGGAGCTTCACACCCCGTTTTGGTCTTCACAGACCATAAGAACCTTGAGTATCTGTGAACCGCCAAGAGACTCAAACTCTGGCAGGCAAGATGGGCACTGTTTTTCTCTCGGTTCCAGTTGCACATCACCTACAGGCCCGGGGCTAAGAATGTAAAGCCGGATGCGTTGTCTAAGATGTTTGACATCCCAGAAGACACGTCCCCGCCGGACACAATCCTACCAGCCCACAGTTTCCTACTCCCCCCAGGAAGACCTTCTTACTCGGATCAGGAAATCCTTTACCGGCCTCACTGTCAGGATCTGTGTCCTTGCTTGGGTCACCTGCTGGTGGCAGTGTTTGGAAAACCAAACGGCGTAGTTCTGGTGGCCACCAGCGGGTGTCTCCCAGGAGATTGAGCTTACAGGTTATTAAGCTGCACCTGATGGGTCTGCTGGGTCCATATAAGCCCGCCTTGTTCCCTGTCCCAATGCTTTGGTATTTTCCCTGCAAGCTGTGTCCATTCCTGAATTTGACCTGCTCTGATCCCTGATCTGCGATCCAGACCCAGAGACCTGATTCCTGTACCTGCTTCCTTGCTCTCCTTCTGCTCCCAGTACCTGGCTCCCTGTTTCCCTTATCTGGCATCCCTGGTTGCTTATTATATATGTGTGTTTTCTTCGTTTGTATTTAATTAGTCAGATAGTTAGGTGTTTATTTTGGGGTTTGGTGTGTTTTCATCTTTTACTTGCTCATTTATGTTTGCTGGTGTTTTGGTGTTTGAAGTGTGCTATTTGTGTAATAAATATCTTCATATTTTTCAACTTACACCTGGTCCTGATTCCTGTAAGTGCAGCCAACTGATCTGACCATCCCTGCTGGATACCTGCATATGGTATCCCTGACACTCACTGTGCCGCCGGATCCCCGACTCACGCTAAAAGATGGGCTGTGATGCTACAACAACTGACTATACATTGCACAGAAACTACGCCTAGCACTTTGGTGGTCGCAAGACAACGGAGTTACTCTCCCACTCATTCTGGTGGCCCTGGCTAAAGGAAGATTGCCAGGACTATGTAAATGCTTGCCCCGTCTGTGCTAAAAATAAGGCAGATAAATCCAAAGCTTGGGGTCTACTTAATCCATTGCCCATCCTGGAATGACCATGGTCCCAGATTTCAATGGATTTCATAGTCGAGTTGCCGCCATCTGCAGGATTCAACACGATTCTGGTAGTCGTGGACCGTCTCACAAATTTGGCTTATTTGGTAACTATGAAAGGTACCCCTTCAGCAGCTGAAACTGCGGAGATTTTCATAAGGGAGGTGGTCCACTTACACGGGATCCCTACTAACATAGTATGGGACCGAGGGACGCAATTCACATCCCGTTTCTGGAAATCTCTATGTTCTACTTTGGGAATCGAGTTGGCCTTTTACTTGGCTTATCACCCACAGTCCAATGGTCAAAAGGAGAGGACCAACCAGACTCTTGAACAATACCTGCGGTGCTATTCCTCTTACTCGCAAGATGACTGGGTTTCTCATTTACCGGTAGCCGAGTTTGCCTACCATAACTCTGTCCATTCTGCCACCAAGCAGTCCCCCTTCTGGGCAAACCTCTGCTACCATCCTACCTTTTTACCCGATCTGTCTATGGAAAGCACCGTACCTGCTGTCTTGGAAATTACACAGTTCCTGGAGAAAAACAACAAGCTCCTTCGGGAGACTCTCTCCCAGACTCAGGTCATCAGTAAAATTAAATTTTGATAAGGGGAGATGAGCAGAACTGGTACTACAAGTTGGTTAGCGGGCTTGGTTGTCCACAAAAAACTTGAGACTTTCCTGTCCCTCTAAAAAAACTGGGGCCAAGATTTATCGGGCCATTTCCCATTAAAAGGAAAATTAACAGAGTAGCTTATGAGCTGGACCTGCTGCCTTCTCTGCACATCCATCCGGTGTTTCATGTAAACATACTCAAGCCAACAGTCAAGGATTTCTTCCCTGGGCATAGTACAGCACCACCAGAACCAGTCTTGGTGGACGGAGAGGAGGAGTTTGAGGTAGAAACCATCCTTGACTGCAGGAAAAGAGGAGGCAGCACCCAATTCCTGGTCAAGTGGAAGGGCTATGGGCCTGAAGAGAGCTCCTGGGAGCGAGAAGAGAATCTACATGTGGAAGAGTTAATCAGGGCCTTCCGGAGAAGACACATGGCCAAGAGAGCCCGTTTGGGCATCCGGAGGTTGCCCCTTAGGGGGCAATGTAAGGAACCATCCCAGGCCATTGGATCGCCTATGCATGGGCGCACATAGTGTGTGCGCATGCGTGTGCGCGTTTGTGCGCACCTGTACGCTGGTGCGCATGCGTATGCGTCGGCAATGGTGTCCCTTCTACAGTGTTCCTGTGATCTGTGACCACTGTTTACTCTGAGAGTCCTTCCTGTAACTGTGACCCCGGCTTTACTTGGACTTTGTTGCTTTCTGCCTGCCCTGACCCCCGGCCTGTCTACGACTACTCTTTTGCCTGCTCCTTTTGTACCTCTGCTGCCCGCACGTTGCCGACCTTGCTTGCACCCGACTACCCGTCTGCCTGCTCCATCTGTATCGCATCGCCAGCCTTTTACCGACCCAGATTTTACTCCACGCGTGTTTGCGCGTGTGCGTACGCGTGTGTGATACACGCGGGTACGTATCCGCTAGGTTACCGGACCCTACCAAGGAATGTAACGGGGGATTCCCCGTTGGAGGCCTACGGGTTTGCCCGAGAGAACCGGTACACAGAAGAGGCCTTCCGGGACTAATTGAGAAGGTGTACATCTAAGAGAAGAGCGAGGGTCCTCGAGAGAAGTCCGGGTATCGGGAAGGTGAACTGGTCCTTAACCCACGACGGAGGAGAAAAGGACG
>BLSH010025113.1:118741-148835 GCA_018402905.1 Glandirana rugosa | reverse complement strand
CTGTATATATTTTAATACACCACGTCAAGTGTACTATATACAGTATGTACAAATATATAGTGCACACTCAATACGCTATGTGTGTGTGTGTATATATATATATATATATATATATATATATGCTAATACACCATGTCAAGTGCACTATATACCGTATGTACAGTGTACACTGATTATATAGTACACTGCATATATATATATATATATATATATATATATGTGTTGTGACAGCCCGCAGGTAAAATCCCCTGGGTGCGGATGGCAGATACATTTTCCCCAGGTTCATACTCTATTTGGATGGCTACCACTAGGGGGAGTGCTGGGAGTCTTGCAGGAGTAATGAGCCCAGCTGAGTGGAGCTGACTCATTAAGGCCTCTACAAGAGCTCCCAGCAGGCATAGGTGGATGCTCCACCCTGGAACCAGTTTCTGTGTCAGCTGACTGGGGAGTGTAAGATCTTGTCTGTAAGAAGCATGTGTGGCTGAGTTGTCCAGTGAGAGGTAGGAGCTAGGTAGGCTGTACCCAGCTGACAGACAGGGAAACCTATCGTGCAGTCAGTGGCCAAGTGGCCTAGGATTTATTTTGTTGTTTGTTTTGTTCTGCTGTTTTTTACATTGTAAATAGTGTAAATAAACCACCTTTTTGTTTTCACCTGCAACTGCTGTCTTGCTGTGCCTAAATTGTGTAGTGAACCCTTCCAAGGGGTCACACACACCCACTGCCGAGCTATCCTCCTTACAGTTGGTGGAGGAAGCCAGGGGCAGTTTTTTTAAAGGCCAGCATGGAAGAGTTACTGAGACAGCTTGCTGTTGAAAACGCTAATCAGCAACAAGCGAACCGTGAGCAAAGGCGTACAAATGAACAGGTGCAGCAAAGTCAAGCAAGCGGCAAGCTCACCAGCAAAGTATGGAAGCACAGCAATGAGCCCAGCAACAATCTGAGGCCCGCTTAAGTAATCTGTTGCAGAAGCAAGAGCAGAGACTCTAACAGCAAATGGATGCCATAACACCACAGCGTCTGCAGACCAGTGAGGCAAGTGGTTTGACTAATACGTCATCATTTTATGTGAGCCGTTTACTGCCAAATATGACTGGAGAGGATGATCCTGAAGTGTTTTTGACAACATTTGAAAGGACTGCTGAGAGAGAAAAGTGGCCTAAGGAGCAGTGGGCTGGACGGGTGGCTCCTCTATTAGCTGGGGAATCGCAGAAAGCATATTATGACTTAGAGCCGGACCAAGCAAAAAGACTATGCTGTGCTAAAAACAGAAATATTGGCATGGCTGGGTGTCACCCTGGCTGTCCGGGCTCAGCGTGTGCATAATGGGACTTTCCAACTGGAAACCCCCCCCCCCCAGGTCGCAAATGTATGACCTCATTCACCTGGGCAGGAAGTGGCTGCAACCTGTAACTCTGACAGCACCAAAGATTGTGGAACGTGTGGTAATGGATTGGTTCCTGAGATCTCTACCTACTGCTATCCAAAAGTGGGTAAACCATGGAAACCCAGACACGGCCGACAAGCTTGTGGATCTGGTAGAGAGGTACTTGGCTACAGAGAACCTCACCGCCTCTCCCAGGGACTCACGGACTTTCCACCCTAAGACCAGACCATCCCCAGCGGTGGGTAAGATGACTTCAAGGGGTAAGGGTGGAGAGAGTGAGAGGGCGGGACGTTTGCATAATGTATGGCGAATGCAATCAAAGTCGCAGGAAGCAGCAAAAAAGTTTATTTGTTACTGTTGCCGGCAAGAGGGACATATTGCAGCCAATTGCCCAGTTGTGGATGAGCCTATGGAATGTGACTATCTAAGAGACAGACGTCAGTCGCTGTTTGCGACAATTGCATGCACTGCCACTCGGGGAACTGAAAAACATTTATGCAAGATGTGTATTAATGGTAAAAATGTTGTTGTGTTGCTAGATTCAGGTAGTCTGGTAACATTGATCAAAGCTAAATTAGTTACTACAGAGGTCTCTGGGAATAAGAAGGTGGCTGTTATTTTGGTACATGGGGACACCAAAGAGTATCCTGTGGCTAAAGTGGTTTTTGAGACCCCCAAAGGTAACATAACTCATCAGGTGGGGTTGGTGCCTCACTTACCACATGATGCCATTGTGGGGAGGGATTTTCCAAAATGCTGGGAACTCTGGGATGGTCCTGAACCCCCCCACAGAGGCCCCTAGAGGACAGGAAGAGAAATCCCAGGTATCCTCTGGTGAGACCTCTCCAAATTTTCCCTTGTCGGTGTTGGCTGGAGACACTCGGGAACCTGGGGAGGAACCAACATCTTCAGATGAAAACATGCCGTCTTTTGAGTTCTCTGATTTAGAGGTTCACAGGGAAAATTTTGCCACATAACAGGTAAAAGACCCCACCCTGATAAAGGCATGGGCAAATGTGGTAAAGATAGATGGTGAATTAGTGAACCCAGATCAGTCTAGCGGTTACCCATACTTTATGGTGGAATGGGATCTGTTGTATCGGGTTGCTCAAAAGGCAGATGAAACCATTGAGCAACTTGTGATATCCAAACCCTATAGGAAGTTGGTATTGGAATTAGCCCATGGGCACATTTTGGGAGGCCATTTGGGGGCGTAGAAAACCAGATGGAGAGTATTGCAAATGTTCTATTGGCCTGGGGTCATGAAGGAAATAGAATATTATTGTTCCTCCTGCCCTGTGTGTCAGAAGTCGGCACCTTTGTTGCATTTCCGTAACCCACTGGGACCTCTCCCCATCATTGAGGTTCCCTTTGAGAGGATCCCAATGGATTTGGTACGCCCAATACTGAAGTCCGCTAGGGGGCATCAGTACATTTTGGTCATAATGGACTATGCCACCCGCTATACCGAAGCGATCCCTCTTAGGAATACCTCCACCAAGACGATAGCCAAAGAGCTCTATTTGGTCTTCAGCCATGTGGGTATTTGTAAGGAATTGCTTACAGACCAGGGCACCCCGTTTATGTCCAGGGTAATGAAAGAGTTGTGCAAGTTGTTCAAAGTGACACAATTACGTACATTGTGTATCACCCTCAAACTGATGGGTTGGTTGAAAGGTTCAACAAAACCCTAAAACAAATGTTAAAAAAGGTGGTGGATCGAGATGGAAAGGATTGGGACTGTTTAATACTCTACTTGATGTTTGCTATTTGGGAAGTACCACAATCCTCTACTGGCTTCTCCCCCTTCAAGTTACTCTATGGGAGACACCCAAGAGGGCTATTGGATATCGCCAAGAAAACTTGGGAAAGTGAGAGTTCTCCCCACCGGAGTGTGATTGAGCATGTTGCCCTGATGCAAGACAGAATTGCACAGGTAATGCCAATCGTCAAAGAACACTTGGCCCAAGCGCAGTTAGCACAGCAAAAGGTGTATAACCGCAATTCAAAGACCTGTATTTTTTCACCGGGGGATAGGGTGTTGGTACTCGTCCCTACAGTCAAAAGCAAACTCCTGACCAAATGGCAGGGTCCATACGAAATAATTGAAAAACTGAGTGAGGCAAACTACAGGGTCAGTCAACCAGGACGGCGAAAGCCAGAACAGATCTACCACATTAATCTGTTGAAAGCCTGGAGGAATAGGGAATTCCTAGTCGCAGAAACCTTGATGTCGCAGACTCAGTCTGATTGCTTAATTCCTGAGGTTGGAATAACAGTCATCCTATCGAAACCCCAAAAACAGGAGGTGAAAGAGTTTGTGCTCCACAACAGAGATGTGTTCTCTGAGCTGCCGGGACAAATATCTGGGGTAGAGCATGACATTCTCACCCCGCCAGGAGAAACAGTGAAACTAAAACCTTATTGAATACCGGAGGCCCGGCGGGAGGCAATACGTGGGGAAGTTCAAAGAATGCTTGAATTAGGTGTGATAGAAGAGTCCCAGAGTGACTGGTCCAGCCCGATCGTTTTAGTGCCCAAACCCAATGGGAGCTGGCGATTTTGGAACGATTTCCGGCAGTTGAATAAAAAATACAAAATTTGACACCTACTCCATGCCACGCATAGATGAACTGGTCGACCGGCTGGGAACAGCCCGATATATGATGACCCTTGATCTCACCAAGGGGTATTGGCAGATTCCCCTAGCTGAGTCAGCAAAGGAGAAAACTGCATTTGTAACACCAGAAGGGGCATTCCAATATAGAAGAATGCCGTTTGGGTTACAAAATGCACCAGCCACATTCCAGCGGAAAATGGACAAAATTCTGAGGCCCCATCAGAAGTATGCTGCAGTCTACTTGGACGATGTGATTATCCACAGTATGGATTGGGCCTCACATCTGCCAAAAGTGCAAGCCGTACTAGACTCCATAAGGGAAGCTGGGTTCACCGCTAATCCAAAAAAGTGTACCATTGGACAGGAAGAGGCCAAATATTTGGGGTACACTATTGAGAGGGGAGTAATAAAACCCCAAGTCAATAAAGTGAAAGCCATAAATAGCTGGCCGCGACCCAACAGCGAGAAGCAGGTTCTAGCATTCCTCGGAATTGCTGGATACTATCGGCGATTCATTCTTCACTTTGCTTCACAGGCTGTGCCCCTAACCAACCTGACAAAAGGGAAAGAGTCTACCATGGTGAAATGGACTCCAGAGGCTGAAGCAGCCTTCCAGGCTTTAAAAAAAACCCTATGTAGCCAACCAGTGCTGTACTCACCTGACTTCACTAAGGACTTTGTGGTACAGACTGATGCATCAGACGTAGACTTAGGAGCAGTGTTGTCCCAGGTCTGGAAGGGAGAAGAGCACCCAGTCATTTATCTTAGCAGGAAACTGAAACCCCACGAAGAAAACTATGCCACAATTGAGAAAGAGTGTCTAGTGGTGAAATAGGCGCTAGACTGCCAGCGATACTATTTGCTGGGTAGACACTTTGACCTGATTACAGATCACACGCCCTTAAAGTGGATGGCTCAAAACAAGGAGACCAATAGAAGGGTAAATCGGTGGTTCCTGGCCCTGCAAGAATACAACTACACTGTGAAGCATCACCCTGGGGTTCAAATGTGTACCTGGCTGCATGTGTCCCAAACCCCAGTTTGAAACGGGGGGGGGGGGGGGTATGTGACAGCCGGCAGGTAAAATCACCTGGGTGCGTTCAGGATGGCAGGTACATTTGCCCCAGGTTCATACTCTATGCGGATGGCTACCACTAGGGGCAGTGCTGGGAGTCTTGCAGGAGTAATGAGCCCAGCTGAGTGGAGCTAGCTCATTAAGGCCTCTACAAGACCTGCCAGCAGGCATAGGTGGATGCTCCACCCTGGAACCAGTTTCTGTGTCAGCAGACTGGGGAGTGTAAGATCTTGTCTGGTAAGAAGCCTGTGCGGCTGAGTTGTCCAGTGAGAGGTAGGAGCTAGGTACAGCGGCAGGCTGTACCCAGCTGACAGACAGGGAAACCTATCGGGCAATCAGTGGCCAAGTGGCCTAGGATTTATTATATTGTTTGTTTTGCTGTTTTTCACATTGTAAATAGTGTAAATAAACCACCTTTTTGTTTTCACCTGCAACTGCTGTCTTGCTGTGCCTAAATTGTGTAGTGAACCCTTCCAGGGGGAAGCCAAGCTAACCCCCTTACTATATATCTATCTGTCAGTTAGTGCAGACAGGTTAGTGTAGGGAAAAAATATGTTATATATATATATATAGACTGTGTGTGTGTATGTGTGTATATATATATATATATATATATATATATATATATATATATATATTACATATTTTTTCCCTACACTAACCTGTCTGCACTAACTGACAGATTTAATATTTCTCCCTATTTATCTATCTAGCTTGCTATCTGTCTTTTGTATTCTTTTTTCTATTTTTTTAACATTTTTTTATATGATAGCTAAACTGCCTGTATTCAGGAACCTAAGCTATCTGTCTAACACCACCACCAACACACTACAGCCACTGTACAAGAGGCTTTATATAGTGTGGGGTGTGGATTGAGGCTGCTGTGCAGTGATTGGCTAAAGGCACCCTGCCTTTAGCCAATCAAAGCTCTCACAGCAGGCCACCCGCTGATTGGCAAAAGCATGCAGGTAATGTGCATGCTTTGGCCAATCAGCGGACGGCATTCCGCCACCATTTGAAAGCATTATGGGGCGAGTGAAGTTGCTGCAAATGCCCCATAATGTTCGGGGGAACCCGAACGATCGAACACCCGATGTTAGGGTTGATCTCACGTTTGACCCGAAGGAGTGAATTAATTGAGAAAGGGATCACAAATGGAGCAAAGGACCAAATTACCAGAGCGGAGCACATATATCTGCAGAGTTTTCTTATCTCTCTTCAAAGTCCTGTGTCTCATAGCTTTATCCTGCTCCGTTCCTCTGTTACCAGCCTGATAACTTTTGACAAGCTCTACGAGACCCCGAGATAGAAGCGTGTGT
This sequence comes from Glandirana rugosa, assembly GCA_018402905.1. Classification (NCBI taxonomy): domain Eukaryota; kingdom Metazoa; phylum Chordata; class Amphibia; order Anura; family Ranidae; genus Glandirana; species Glandirana rugosa. The sequence goes on along the minus strand of BLSH010025113.1, from coordinate 142,437 downwards.
CAGAGGAGGTTGCTATAAATAGATTATCAGACTGCTAAACTATACACAGGCAAGCTCTGCATGTGTGGGGAGGGGGTGTGTGCCTTTCCTCCAATTAGCTGTCTTAATGATCCCCTCCTACAGGGGAACCAGGAAGAGAAAATTATAACAGAACGTGCACTTTCTAAACAGTATGTCAAGCAGAAGACAGAAGATATGCATGTAAATCTTATATAGGGAGATTTGTTTCATCTGTGTATCATCTGAGGCTGTTCACTTCACTGGATATATGGAGGGTTTATATCCACTTTAATACAGCAGATGAAAGACACATCATGCTTACTTCCCTTTGACATAGGAATATATCCAGCAGTGCCATCAGCACAGAATTGGAAGAAACCAGTGGGACCCAGGTACACTTATTTACTGTTTGGAGAAGTGTGGCCAGAAGTGGTCTTCATAGAACAATTGTGGCCAAAGAGCTCTACCTCCGACATGCAAACAAGGCTAAGAGACTAAACTATGCATGAAAACATAGAAACTGTGGTTGCAGAAAAAATGGCAGCCGGTGCCCTGGACTGGCGAGCCAAAAATTGAAATATTTGGTTGTAGTAAGAGGCAATTTTGTTCGCTAAAGGGCTGGAGAGTGGCCCAATAATGAATGTGTGCAGGCAACAGTTAAGCATGGTGGAGGTTCCTTGAAAGTTTGAGGCTGCATTTCTGCAAATGGAGTTGGAAACATTGTCAGAATCAATGGTGTCCTCAATGCTGAGAAATAGAGGTAGGTACATATCCATAAAATGTAAAATGTAAATGTAAAAATTAAAGAGAAACTGTGTTTAAGATAAACAATAGGGAGAATGTTACCCACTTCCCGCCCAGCCTATAGACACATGACGGCCGGGCTGTGGTTCAGTTATCCTGACCAGACGTCATATGACGTCTTTCAGGATAACCCGCGATCATGATCCCACGGGGGTGCACATTGCGGCGATCAGTGGTGCGGTGTGTCAGTCTGACACACCGCATTACCATTCTCAGTAAAGAGCTTCCATCGGAAGCGCTTTACCACGTGATCAGCCGTAACCAATCACGGCTGGTCACAGTGTAAACAGGAAAAGCTGTGTATCGATCAGTGGCTCTCCTGAAGGGAGGTCTGCACTGAAACTTTATCTGTGCAGCCCCCCTAGGGTCGCCACCCAGGACCACCAGGGAGAGCCCATCCAGGACCACCAGGAAAGCCCACCCTGACCTCCAGGGAGCCCACCCAGGGACCACCAGGTAAGGGGCACAGTGCCCAACAGGGATGGCCCTCAGTGCCCATCTTGGGTGCCACCCAGGTCCACCAGGGATGCCTCCAAAAAATGTCAGCTATCATTGCTGCCTATCAGTGCCCACCAGTGCAACCTATCAGTGCCCAGTGCCACCTATGGGTGCCCATCAGTGCCGCCTATGATTGCCCATCAGTACCGCCTATGAGTGCCCATCATTGCCACTTATCAGTGCCACCTATCAGTGCCCGTCAGTTCTGCTTATCAGTGCCGCCTATCAGTGCTGCATATATGTGCCTCATCATCAGTGCCCATCAGTGCCACCTCATCAGTGCCGCATCATCGGTGCCAATCAGTACTGCCTCATCAGTGCCAGTCAGTGGAGCCTCATCAGTGCCCGTCAGTGATGGAGCAAATGTACTTATGTACAACGTTTTGTGACAGAAACAAAGAAAAACTTTTTTTTTCAACATTTTCAGTCTTTTTTTTATTTGTAGTGCAAAAAATAAATACCCCAGAAGTGTTTAAATACCACCAAAAGAAAGCTCTATTTGTGGGGGAAAAAAATTGCTGAAAGCGAAAATTGGTCTGGACGGGAAGGGGAGTAAGTGTCTGGTATTGAAGTGGTTAAACAATATAATGACAAAAACAGCAACTCTACTGTGAGATATTTGCACATTGTAACTCAAATTAAGCATAGAAGGGTTGCGCTATTAAATAATAATAATAATGATAACACTCATAAGCAGTAAATACAAGAACTTATATAATATTCCTCTATTAGGGGATAAACTGCAAATCACAAACAAAGAAAAGTCCACGTGCAGACAGAAAATGATAAAACTGGGAAGCGAATCCTCTTAAAATGTTCATTAAAAAGTCATGCATATAATTAACATCCATCATCTCTTGAAGGAGTGCAAACTGTGACACCACCACCTCTTATGGAAGAAATGCAGGCTTACCAGCTATATAAGACTCTCTAATTAAAGAAAGGTCAGCAGAGCATGTGACCGAACAGCCTGGCCAGGGTCATCAAGAAGCAACTCTAAAGAATCCTCTCAGAGGCAGATGGTTGAACAAAATGGTTATCCCAGCATTATCCCAATTGGTTCATCACTGGGACATAAAAGGAAATCCTCCAAATAATGTAAAACCTTACTAGCAAGTTTATTGAAAATTAAAATTACATTAAAGTATCATAGGTAGCGCTATTAAAGAATCCTCACCGGCAAAACATAAAGCATACAGCCTGTACTTTCAGGAATGTGAACATGCGATGACGTCAGCATGTTGCTCAGCCCAATGGGACTCAGGTACACCCTTCTACTGTCCGGAGAAGTCTGGCCAGAAGTGATCTTCATGGAAGCATTGCCGCCGCCAAAAAGCTATATATCTGATGCGGAAACAAGGCTAAGCAACTCAACTATGCATTAAAACATAGGAAATGACATGCAGAAAATTGGCATCAGGTGCTCTGGACTGAGGAGTCAAAATGTAAAATATTTGGCTATAGCAGGATGCAGTTTGTTTGCCTAAGGGTTGGAGAGCAGTACAATAATGAGTGTCTGCAGGCAACAGTGAAGAATGGTGGAAGTTTCTAGTAAGTTTGAGACAGCATTTCTGCAAATGGATTGGAAATTTTGACAGGATCAATGGTGTCAATGCTGAGATATACAGGCAGATACTTATCCATCATGCCATACTATCAGGGAGGCGTGCAATTGGCCCCAACATTATTCTGCAGAAGGACAACAATCCCAACCATACAGCCAATATCATTAAGAACTATCTTCGGTGTAAGGAAGAACAAGGAGTCCTGGAAGTGATGGTTTGGCCCACAGAGCACTGATCTTAACATCGAGTCTGTCTGGGATTACATGAGGAGACAGAAGGATTTGAGGCAGCTGACATCCACAGAAGATCAGTGATTAGTTCTCCAAGATGTTTGGAACAAACTACCAGCTGAGGTCCTTCAAAAACTGTGTGCAAGTGTACCTAGAAGAATTGATGCTGTTTTGAAGGCAAACAAACACCAAATATTGATTTGATATGGATTTGTCTTCTGTTCATTTACTTTCCATTTTGTTAACTGATAAAAACAAAGTATTAACACTTCTATTTCTGAAAGCATTCTTAATTTACAGCATTTTTTTCACACCTGCTTAAAACATTTGCCCAGTAGTGTAGATCTGCAAAGTCACTGTTTTGTTTGATCAAATTACCAACATACAGGTGCTAGAGCCTTAGTGTAAAAGAAAAAAAACCCACAAACAATTGAATTAAAATCTTGCCACTTGACCTCACTGCTCATACAAAAACTCCCAGGAGTTGAGAAGTGATCAGAAGAAAAACACACAAGCGAGCACTGTTGATACGTGGTCACTAAATGGTGTTAGAGCACAATTAATGAACTCAGCTTGATGGATTGATCTATGTTTCTATGCAACTAGTTCATGAAATAAGGCATGTATCCACAGGGTCCATAAAAAAGGTTTATTGAGCACATACGCTCTTTAAAATAAATTAGTGCTGTGGTAAAAAGCTCACTATGACACTGTAAAGATGACAGTTATAGCATACCAGCCTTAGGCACCACAAGAATCGCTGGATAAACAGGTGACTTCAAGGAAGAGGCTAGAATCAGCTGGAGAGATGATGTTCATTGTGGAGAGGTTGTACAGCAGATTCCAACAAGCTGGAGATAAGGAAGTGATACACTCAGACAGGAAATGAACTCACAGGAACTGAAAAAGGTTGGGACAAAGCCACAATGCTCACAGGAAGGAGGCTTGAACCACAAGCAAAACAGTTGCCATGATAACGAGTTTCATAATCTTGCCACTTTTTCAAAGTCAGCTGGCAACCTGACAGAAGAATATTTATATGGGCTAACATGAAATCAAGAGAGCTTGGAATTATGTAAAGGCATATGCTACCCTTGTTATCTTTACCCATAATACTATGAACATGTCAAATAAAACATTTAAAAAATACACGATTAAGCATCGCAGCTAAAACCTTACATAAGAAATGAAAAATAAAAAGATAATGATGAATGATAAATAATAAAAAATAATATATCCCTCAATCATTGCGCTATGTAATAAACAAATGTGCACTTCCACACAATATCACAATAAAGCACCAAAGCAATAAACAATCAGTGATAAATTAAAACAGTACAATTGTATTTCCGTAGCCTCCTTAACTATGATTAAAATATGTGAATCTAAAGAAAGTCCATAACAAAAAAGTTCAAAGTGTCCCAAAAAATCCCAACAGGAAAGGTGTGTGCAAGCTGATGCTGTGAATATCAGGAAAAATCTAAACGCATTAAAGCTTGGTAAACTCAGCTTCGTTAATAATATACCTCCTGGTATACAGCATGGCTCACAGATGATCCACTTGTTTAAGTCATGAGATCTCAATCTCAGAGCGTCTCCTTCAGGGACATGCAGGCAGGGGAGGCAGGTGAGGCAGCCAAAGTCAAAAAATTATTGACTTTGAGGGTCGTAGCTTGGTGACCTGGGGTCATAGAAACCCTAAATTTAGTAGGTATGTATAATTGACTATTATATTTATCATTATAGTGACTATATACCCTGATCCTCTCTTTGATCCCCTGAAGAAGCCCTTCCCTTAGGACGAAACGCATCGGGAAGATAAAGGAACACTGCATGATTCATGGATTTGTATTTCTATTACCATCTTATATTGGCCTAAGTCTGCTCTTGTTTTTTGTGCAGATCAGCCTTCTTGGCCATCTTTTCACATGATATGTCCATGAATCTGTACATTGATTGTGGTATATATACATGGGATATGTTTAGTCACTCCGATGTTTTGGTTTAATGTTGAGTTTTTACTCCACATGTCTGGTGGAAATACCTTTATGTCTATTTTAACATGAACCTATTCAATTTTGTATTATTTTATTTCAGTGTCAATTGTATTTTTTCAGTTAGGGGGTATACCAGCACCTTAAAAGTCCCACCAATCCCCTTTCTTCTTTTACTTTTTACGCACATTGTTTATAGGGATGTGGTGCTGGTACAGTTCTGCTGTATCTTCGATTAAGTGCATTAAGGGCCATGATGTCTGAAGGCAATGTCGAGGGACACTGTGTTTGTGGCAGCCATCCTTGATGGACCGGTGATGTTCACCTATACACTTACATAGCATATGCTTGGGACAACCAATGTAAAGCAAGTTACATGGGCAACGTAAAACATAGATAACAAAGTCGGTTGAGCAAGTGATAAATTGCCTAATCAAATATTCGTTACCCTTGCTATCTAAAATACTGGACTGGCCGTGACAAATAACTGACATGTCAAACAAGTCCTTTTACGACATTGGAAAATCTCTTTTCTATTATCAAAATATTGAATGTCCAAGGCTCTATATTTGGATTCAGAAGTTAGTTTGCTAGGAGCCAAGATTTTTTTTAATGTATGTGACCATCTAAAGGTGATAATAGGAGCAGGGGGTAACACTGGGCCCAATTTTGGATCAAGTTGCAAAATATTCCAGTGTTTGAAAAAAAGATATTGGAGATGGATTTATATTTGTGATTAAATACAGTAGTTAACCTATCATCTATCTGCCGTAGAATTATTCCCTTGTTTACTCTGTGACTTGGGTGGAATGGAAAGGTACTTGGCTTGTGCTTCCTCAATTAAAGATGCTTGATAACCTTTTTCTTCCAATTTTTCCGTTAGTAATTTACCATGTCTAATGTAATCAACAGTATGTGAACAATTTCTCCTGATTCTATGGAACTGTCCACCTGGGATTTTGTAGCATCAGGCTGGATGGTGGCAACTAGAATAATGCAGGTAAGAATTACCTGCTGTTGGTTTGCAATAATTATCATTTATAATAGTGCCGCCATCATGGAACAGCTCCTGATCAAGGAAAATACGTTTATCTGGATCCAGCACATATGTGAACTGAAAACCTAGGGGATTGTTGTTGCAGTGAGACACAAAGGAGAAGACACCTGGGGGGGGGGCTTTCCAGATGATAATAAAATAATTATCTATATACCTTCCATAGAAGGCTATTGTTTTGGGGATTTCTACCTACCTCAATTAATACGCTTAATGATAAATAAAATAAGTGATTACAACCTTTTGTCTCTATAAGAATCAACCAATGCTGTCGCTGTTATTACAAATCAAATCAATAATCAATGGCACCTGTACTAAAAAAAATAAAGATCTAATTTATTTTAACTTACTATTATACAGAAAAGAAACTTGTATTAATCAAATATTATCAAATATGACGTAGCTGGTAAACCTTTAAAAGTAATGATGTTACCAATTAGATACAAAGTAAGTAATACAAAAAAGAAGAATGATGTTGCAATATAACTACAAATGCTATCAAAGTATAAAGACAAACTGTAGGACAGAAGAAGTTACAGAAAAACAAGAGAAACCACAAGATGAGGAGTGATACATTACACTGACGTTGTGATCTTCTGACTGCCTTGGCTCAAAGAGAGCGAATTGCACTGGGAGCTTTGGTTTTGTTATTCCCACTCTACCCAGCCCTGCATTCACCCACATCGAGCCTTCTCATCGGCTAGAGTTGCATTGAATCTTGATTGGCTGAAATTCAAAACCTCTTTGCCTACCATGCTTATCACACAATAATTGGGATCTCCAATGCCTTCATGTCTACCTTCGTTAAGTCTGCCACCCCCCTGACTTTAAGATAAACAGTTTCCAAACCATAAAATATATAAAGTACATAATTTTCCTGTAAAAAATATATAGTTCCCCAGTTCCCCCGAAGTTCATTGTTGAACTTATGTCCTCCCTCAATGATTTTGCACCCACTCACAACAGCCCAGAAGCCCCGACCCTCCCAACAACCACGCGACCTCCTCTTCTTTCTTGTGCACGCCAGGACACATTAAGGTAGACTTGAGACTGCAATGAAATCCTGGTGCCTTTGAGACCTCACATCCCGATCATGGGTGCCTGTGCTGTGATGTTCCCACGCTCGTCTGTCTTGGAAGAGCGGAACTCCAACATCGATGGCAGGATCCTGGCATATCTAGTCCTGTAGCTTAGGTATTCTGTGTAATGCTTGCAAATATTGGAAGAGACAGCACTTTTCAGCATGATGAAGGAAAGTTCTGGAGAGTCTAGTCGTTGCACCTTTGTCTCAAGATATGGCTTGGTTTGTTGTTGCTTCTTCAGGTGGTGATAGAGTGGTCAGTTCTGCATGAGTACAAAAAGAAAAAGGGAGAATGTCAGTGTATTTAGATAAAGTAATGCACTTACAGCATATAAAAGCAGAGATTGTATGAAACAAAGCTGGCCGGCTCAACGTATACACAGTGTGATGGCAGTGACATCAGCGTGTCCTCCCAACATATGTTTTGTCTCCAAACAGACGTCATCCAGGGGATCCCAAACAGGCATTGTCCAGGGGATCCTGTTTGGAGACTAAACGTACGTCGGGAGGGTGCACTGAGGTCACTGCCATAATACTCTGTACACGCTGAGCTGGTCCGCTTATATCTGGTAACTGATATAATATAAAAAGAGTCAAACAGCGCAGTCCAATAACCAAACTAGCAGCTGAACACTATAGGCAATTTATCACAATCCTACAAAATGTCCACAATAAGAAAAAAGTGCAGCGCTGTAGAGTATGTATTCTTCTGGATAAGACACACTCAGTGTAAACTCGTGCAAAGACAATCAAATAATAGTGCTTCAGTGCCACTCTTCCTCCACCATCCACACTAGCAGCATATCTCCCCTATCAGGCTCTTATTACAGGAGCCCAATAGCGCCTGTTGTCACAATCAAATGGACAGATATAGGATCCCAATGGATGAATGGTAACAGTATTCCCACTTCAAAAATGCTCCAATATGGATCAACCGCTCCAATCCAATCACAGGTGACATGAAAATAAAGGAGAACCACATCTAGTGCTCTCTGTATTGTAAACTTGCTTTATTAGGCTAAATGAAGGAAGAAGTTCCGGTCTGTGGAACGCAACGCATCCGGAACAGGAAGTGACGTCATCCGCGGCCATCGCTGTCTCCAGAGCAAGACATGTGTGTTACCCTGTATGCTTTCAAGCCGGGAACTGGGCTTCAGTGCCCTATTTGTGAGTACCTTTCCTTCATTTATCCTAATAAAGAACGGGCAAAGAACGGGGAACCGCTGATGTAAACACGGCGGTTCCCCATTCTGACAGTGCAGGCATGGGAGATCTACTGATCCCTGTCACTGGGATCAGTTAGATCTCTCATGCCCATGGTAGCCCAACCCTCCCACAGTAAGAACACGCCCAGGGAACACAGTTAGCCCCTATATCTCAACCTGCAGGTTAACCCCTTCACTGCCAATGACATTTATACAGTAATCAGTGGACATTTAAATTTCTGATCGCTGAATAAATGTCATTGCCCCAAAAAAGTGTCAAAAATGTCCGACATGTCCGCTGAAATATCGCAGTACCGCTAAAAATCGCAGATCGCCGCCATTACTAGTATAAAAAAAAACCCAGAAATGAATTCTCATCATCCGTAAACACTGCCATTTTTGCGCAAACCAATCAATAAACGCCGATTGCGATTTTTTTTAATCACAAATATGAGGAAGAATATAAATTGGCCTAAACCGGTGAAAAAAAATGTCTTTTTATATTTTTTTTTTTGGATTTGAATTTTAGCAAAAAGTAAGAACTTTGGGTTTTTTTGCAAAATGGTCGCTCTTCTTTTGTTTATAGCGGTGATCAGAAATGATGCAGAGGGGATCAAATACCACCAAAAGAAAGCTCTATTTGTGGCAAAAAAAGGACGCAAATTTTGTTTGGGTACAACATCGCACGACGCAATTGTCAGTTAAAGCGACACAGTGCCGAATTGCAAAAAGTGCTCTGGTCTTAAACTGGGAAATCCTTCCGGAGGTGAAGTGGTTAAGAAACCTTATCTTGAGATATTTGGATTAATCTATTTTGATCTTGAGATATCACCCAACTCATCCACTCCACCCCTCCTAAGACATCCAGATTCCCAGCTCCCTTGTTACCTCCTGCCATGCTCAACCTCAGGACTGCTCCAGGACCTCTGGAACTCCTTACCCCAATATGTCCAGCCAGGCTCTACCCTTTTCTCCACTACATGATTTCCGAAAACTCATTTATTCAGGTAAGCCTACCTCGTCTCCACCTAAAAACTTTACCTCAGCCAACTCCATCCCAAAATTCCCCCTGCAGCTATTACTTTTTTTCCACCCCCTCCCCTTGGATTATAAACCCTTTTAGCAGGGCCCTTCCATTTACGCCCTGCACAAGCTGTTGGCACTATCTAAATCTTGTTGCCCAAAGTCTAGCTGCCAAACTTGTAACTCCTCCCCAAATCCCAACTGAAGTTTCAGTAAGTGTAAGGGGATATAAAGCCTTTTCTTGGGAGTAATCGGGGTACGTTCCGGTGTTCCTGCTATATCCATGCCAAGGACAAGGGAAGATGTACAATAGACTCCCTGAGGTAGTGTACCCCACTAAGTACAATTTAACCTGATGCTGAACAGTGCATCACTGGACATTTGATACCAGCACCAGTACCCTGGTCTCAAGTATTTTTAACTTTGTTTAGGAACAGTTGGGACGCTACCTCACCATCCATTAGACATGACCCCTTCCTGTACCAGCATTGCTGTCTCATGATTCTGTCCTTTTCAATTGACATAGCACAACCCATTCCTTTTTCCAGCATCCATCCGTATCAATCAGCTGAAATTGTCCAGATTCATAAACCATCAGAACAAGATGGACTCTAGGGTGTAACACAGTAGACATAAATTAAACAGTATTGCGCTAAAAGATTCAGTGCAGCAGCAACATATAGTGTGATAATAACACCAAACAAAATATATAAGAAAAACAGTTGCGTTAAGTGAACAAATGAGTATAACAAATGTGATCCAAATATGAAAAACATTCTTTATCTGAATTTAATTTTTGGACAATTTTTTATTTATTTATATTTGGATCACATTTGTTATACTCATTTGTTCACTTAGCGCAACTGTTTTTCTTATATATGTAACACAGTAGAGTCTGATAGGATAGTACCCAAATTGACTTTGGTATATGCACAATGCTCAGTCTCTGCAATCAGGAATTAGAACAGTGCAAGTTAGGCTTTGACAACCACGGAACTGAGTCATCCACCAATCCATATGACTCCTAGTAAACTTGGATACTACCCCCACCTGCCTGTTTTTACAAAGTGGAAATTGTTCCACTGAGAAAGAGGTAATCACTTTCCGAGGTCCTGGAGCACCTCTCATTGTACCTGGGTGCTGGGCAGAGCAAGTTAGATTTCTTAACCCTTTCCCCAGCATGTACACCTAATTCTTTATAAAGGCTGCACACCTTTTAACCCATTTATCAATCCAGCAATCAGACAATGTTATCCTTCACCCATACAACATAAACTGCTTACATTATTCAGACAGGACTCACATGAATGGCAGGAGCATAGTGCAGCACTGGAGCACTGGTCTTACTGGAATGCAGGACACTGACTACTAATTAAGGAACACAAGGGGGGTCATTTACTATAGTGCTGCCACAAATTAGCGGCAAAATTACCGCGATTCATGGTAAATAGCGCTAAAATGGTATTCACAATATCGCTGGCAGCAAATAACTCCCAAAATGGAATTCACTATTGCTACCAGGTTACAGACAAACGGCCAACTCCTTACTCCAGTCCAGACCTGGAGTAGTGCAAATAGAAATAATGTTTGGAGCATGATCTAATCCCCTAAATTGTACTAAAATATGCTTTATATTGTTTAAAGATAATTTGATTTTAAACTGTGTGAAAAAGTGATTTCTACCCTGAAATATCTTAAAAAGTCTGAGAAGAGATAAATTCCCTGTCTCCTTACTCCTAGGTACAGAGCACAGCTGAGCACAACGGAGCATGCTCAGACACAAAACAACTCTCAAAATAACTCTCATGGAGTAATTCCTTGAGTAGTTAGTAAATACCAAAATGAGAGTTATTTTACACACATTTTTTGGGAGTGAAGATGAGTTATTTTGCCAAATGCAAGTTTCATCCATTCATTCTAATGGTACAATTGTTACTTTATCAAATCCATTTCATATTGAGAAGAAATGTATCTTTCTGTCAAAGAAATTGTCCTGGCAACAATGTTGCAATTTTGATAATCTATTTTGTTTTTAAGAATGCTGAAAATGTGAAATGTGAAATCTCTTCATGTTTTGTTATTTCTTTTTTTTTCTCGGTCACTTTCATTTGCTGCTGTCCATGTCACAAAAATATTTAGCCAAACTCACACAGGTGTCTTTACAAACCACAAACAATACCATTGCTTATGGAAATTTAAAATGAGTCCCATTTTTTTTAATTCCTTCCAAATGATCTTAATTTGAGCCCCAAAAATGTGATATGTGTACCAACATCAGAAATAAAAATGTCATTACTATTCTACGCTCACGCAGCAAGAACCACCAAAAATCACAGATTACATTTAGAAGATTAACTCCTGACTAATGTAAGTCCTATATATAACTAGATATGAAGTATCTGTGTATTTATGTGTAGGAGCACTTGACGTGTGTAAGCCCTGTGGTTTAAAATGTAGCAATTCTGCCTACCATAGCAGACATCCTGAGTTCAATTCCCAAGCATGTCACTTCATGTAGATATGTTTGTCCTTTCTATGTTGTTAAACATGACTCAGGGCCTTACCTAAATGATGTCTAAATGTAGTATTTATGTGTAAGGAGGGTTTCACCACTGTTGCAAATCTTGGTAGATACACTAGTTAGGCAATTGGGACACCTGCCTCTACATGCACATGAACTTTAATGGCATCCCAGTCTTAGTCCGTAGGGTTCAATATTGAGTCGGCCCACCCTTTGCAGTTATAACAGCTTCAACTCTTCTGGGAAGGCTGTCCATAAGGTTTACAATGATTGTCTATGGGAGCATTTGGCCATTCTTCCAGAAGTGCATTTGTGAAGTCAGGCACTGATGTTGGATGAGAAGGCCTGGCTCACAGTCTCCACTCTAATTCAGCCAAAAGGTGTCCTATCTGGTTGAGATCAGGACTCTGTGCAGGCCAGTCAAGTTCCTCCACCCCAAAGTTGCTCATCCATGTCTTTATGGATCTTGCTTTGTGCACTGGTCCAAATCATTTGGTGGAGGGTGGATTATGGTGCGGGGTTGTTTTTCAGGGGTTGGGCTTCACCCCTTAGTTCCAGTGAAGGGAACTCTTAAGGCATCAGCAAGACATTTTGGGCAATTTCATGCTCCCAACTTTGTGGGAACAGTTTGGGGATGGCCCCTTCCTGTTCCAACATGACTGCGCACCAGTGCACAAAGCAAAGGCCATAAAGACATGGATGAGGGAGGTTGGTATGGGGGAACTTGACTGGCCTGCACAGAGTCCTGACCTCAACCTGATAGAACACCTTTTGGCTGAATTAGAGCAGAGACTGTGAGCCAGGCTCTCTCATCCAACATCAGTGCCTGACCTCACAAATGCACTTCGGGAAGAATGGCCAAGCATTCCCTTAGACACATTCCTAAACCTTATGGACAGCCTTCCCAGAAGAGATGAAGCTGTTATAGCTGCAAATGGTGGTCCAACTCTACACTGAACCCTGGGCTGCCATTATAGTTCATGTGTGTGTAAAGGCACATTTCCCAATACTTAGGAAATCTATTGTATATTACTTGTGATACTGAGCATGGCTATGGACTTAGGGCTGGCTCACACCACATCGATGGACAAGACATGTGCTCACTGCTCACTAGCTAAGTGACTAGCAAATCCACCTAGCACCCAAAAGGTTGCTGGTTCATGTCCTGGATATGCTAATGCTTGTGTTGAAGTTTATAATAAACCCCTGGTTGAGTTTCTCACCGCAATCCAAAGACAGGCTGGCATTTTATTAGTCTCTTGTCCAAATAGTCTGTAATGAAAGCAAGTTATTTTGGGACTTTAAATTGGAAGCTCATTGCAGCCAGGGACTTGGACATTACAAATTATAGGGTTTACACTGCACAGGTTCATCTGGTTAGAAAACTGTTGCTTAGATCAGTGTTTCTCAACTTCAGTCCTCAAGGCATCCCAACAGGTCATGCTTCAGGATTTATCTCATATGAAAGAGCTGTGGTAATTACTAAGACAGTGAAACTGATCAAATCACTTGTGCAAAATAATAGAAAGCCTGAAAACATGACCTGTTAGGGGTACTGAGGACAGGGTTGATAACCACTGACTTAGAATTTTGTCCTGGAGTTATACTGATCTGATGAACATAGCCAAGGGTTAACACAGCAAATAGTATTAGTTATTGCAGCCTCTCAGGTGAAATAAAATTGAAAAGACAGATTGAAAGATACTGGTGGGCATGTACTTCTATTTGGTGTGTGTCAGTGCTAGCTTATATAAGGGACTTCAGTAGAGGGTGTTGGTTTGGCCTCATGAGAGGTCAGGTTTGTTGCTATGGTTTTTGTGGGAGAAGGAATGATATTTTGCTAATGACAAATGTTTTACTAGAGCTGCTTGTCTGCTGAAATTATTGTGCATTTTGACCATCAAAAGTCGCTTGATTTTACCATGCTGTCCGATTGGGATGTGTATTGTTTTTCTTACCATGCATTCTTCTAGGAGAAAATACTCACCAATGTATGTGTGTAGAATGTGTGTGTGTGTGTGTGTGTGTGTGTGTGTGGGGGCGGTTATTGTTTTAATATGTGCCTTTTTTAATATTATGTTGTAATGCTTTGTTAAAATGACTGTTAATTATCTTTCTGTAATTTTACAGCTAATAATGTCATGTGGGTGTTTAGTCCTTTTATGAAATGTGTGGGTGGTTATGCACGGTGAAACTAAAACTGTGTCCACTGTAAGGTTTAGTCCAATTTTAGATTTTAAGCTCCTATGAGCAGGACCCTTCGAACCCAATTGCTAACTGTTTTGCTAAATGTGCATATACTGTAAATACTTTAATGCCAGTAAATATGTACATACTTGTGTTTCTGCTGGCAAAATAAAATGAAATTGATTTTGCTTGTTGTTGTTCTCTTTTGTAACTTACTTTTTAAATTAGTTTTGGGGGGTGGTGGTTTTGGGGAAGTGGATTACCTTCCTTAGGGCTGGTTCGCACAGCTGCGGTGTCCGAGAACGGATGTGATTCGCACCGCAGTGCAAATCACATGCGATCTATGCTATGCAAATTCAGCCATCCAGATAGTATGGCTGAATTCGCATCGCATCCTAACTAAACTTGCACAGGACCCTTTTCTGTTATGCAGCAGAATCAGATCACATGGATGTTCACATCCATGCAATCCGATTCCTGTCCGAGTTTGCAGTACGATCTGCAAACTGATTTGGGGGTGTCATTAGCTTTCTATTGACACACCCAGCAGTTTGCATATGGCAGTGTGAACTGTGTAAGTCGAGTGCGATGCGGGGACCCACGGTGGATTTGCAGGGTTCCCGCAGAGCACTAGTGTGAACCAGCACTGATGAAGTCATCTTCTCATTTATATTTTCATAGTCCTTACAGATATACAACAGCAGGAAGTGTAATGTGGCTGAAAACAGGAAGTGCTGTGTGCACACGGGCTGGAAGCAATTGTGTGGTGACACCAAATAAATCAATGAACCCTACCCACACATAACTCCCACATCTTCCCCTACATTGATCAAAAATGTAATTTCAACTTGCTTGCGGCTATAATGTATTGTCCCCCAAATCCATACCAAACCCTTTGGCTCAGGGATGGATTTTAAGGGGAAGCCCACTCCAATTTTTTTTACAAAATGACAGGGGATCCCCCAAAATCCAGACCCTTTCTGAGCATACAGCCTGGAGGTCAGGATGGAGGGACAATTGAGGGCCTGCCCCCCCTCCTGGACCAAACCAGGCAACATTCCTTTAACATGAGAGGGTGTGTGCTTTGGGGTGGGGGGCTCTGTGCCCCCACCCCAAAGCATCTTGTACCTATGTAGATGGGGACAAGGGGCCTCTTCCCGAAAACCGTGGTGCCTTTGGGGGGCTGATCGAAATGTGGAAGCCCCCATTAACAAGGGGGCCACCAGATCCTGCCCCCCCATGTGAATGGGTATTGGGTACATCACACCCCCTCACCTAAAAAGTGTAAAAATGTTTTTTAAAAATAGAGACTTTTTTTGTCCAATCTTTTATGTCAAAAAACGTGTCTCACGGTGTACATTCATGGTCAATAGGGATGGCCCGCCGGTTCGAGTCAAAAGTGGGGGTTGCCAAATCCTGAATATTATTGGGTGCTCGTGTGAAATTTGAGTGGCCCATAATGTAGTGAAATTGTGGGGGAATGCCGACAAAGCATGCACATGACCTGCGTGCTTTGGCCAATCACAGCATGCTCTGCTGTGAGAGCCATGATTGGCCAAAGGCAGGGTGCCTTTGGCCAACCATTGCTCAGCAGGTCTGAAACCATGCCCACAATATATAAGGCCACTTACATAGCGGCTGAATATAGTGAAAACATTTGCGGAGATAGCAAAAGGTTAGGCAGTGGCATATATATGTACAGTATGGTGTATACATAATATGCTGCATTCAGTGTATTTATTTATTTCAGGTACTTATATAGCGCTGTCATATATATTGCAGCGCTTTACATATATATTGTACATTCACATCAGTCCCTACCCTCAAGGAGCTTACAATCTATGGTCCCTAAATCACATTCATACATATACTAGGGCCAATTTAAACAGGATCTAATTTACCTACCTGCATGTCTTTGGAGTGTGGGAGTACCTGGAGGAATCCCACATAGACACAGGGAGAGCATGCAAACTCCAGGCAGGTAGTATTGTGGCTGGGATTTGAACAAGTGACCCTTTTGCTCCCAGGCAAAAGTGCTAACCACTACACCACTGTGTAGACTATATACAGTGCATGCACGCTCGGATAAGGGTTTGGCATAGATTTTAAGAGGAACGCCACGTCAAAATGAAACACAAATTTTGGGTAGGAGTCCCCTGCAAAGTCCGTTACCAGGCCCTTCAGGTCTGGTTTGGATTTTAAGGGGAACCCCATGCCAATTTTTTGGAAAAATGGCATTGGGGACCCCCAAAATGCCAAAATAGACCCCAAAGTACCCTCCCTATGTTGAGGGGATATGACCTATTAAGGTTTGGAGGGGGCACGCTCACTCATCCCCACCCCCCCTGCCATGCCAGGGCTGTATGCTTGGATAAGGGTCTGGTTTGGATTTTGGGGGGATCCCAACACCATTTTTTATAAATTTGGCGTGGGGTTCCCCTTAAAATCCATACCAGACCCAAAGGGCCTGGTATGGACTGGGGGGGACCCCCAACGCAATGCTTTTTCAATGATCTTTATCTATAGTGCAGGGAACCAGCAATACATTCCAGCCGTGACCGATTTTAAATGTCAATTTTTCCTTTACAAATGTAATTTTGCGGTGGCACTGTTCTAAACGTCACAGGAGTCCATACTAAGGGGACCCCCCAAGCATGATATTTAACCACTTGCTGCCCCGCCCGCTGCAGTATGACATCGATATCGCAATTGTAAACATGCACTCACTGTGTTACGGGGGGGCCAGGGAGCAGGTAGGGTGGACTCGATCGCCGCCGGCTACCTGCGATGGCCCCCCAGCAGTGAAAGAACGGAGGTCCGTGTATGTAAACACGGATCTCCGTTCTGACAGAGGGGGAAGGGCGGTGATCACAGGCTTCCTGTATATGGAAGCCATGATCACTCCCCTCCCCCTGCCAGCCCAGCCCCCATACAGTTAGTACACGCCTAGGGAGCATAGTTAACCCTTAGAGCGCACCCTCCAGGTTAACCCCTTCACTGCCAATGGCATTTCTACAGTAATCAGTGCATTTTTATAGCCAATACCAATGCCAATGGTCCCAAAAAAGTGCC
The DNA here is from genome assembly GCA_018402905.1 of Glandirana rugosa. Classification (NCBI taxonomy): domain Eukaryota; kingdom Metazoa; phylum Chordata; class Amphibia; order Anura; family Ranidae; genus Glandirana; species Glandirana rugosa. The sequence continues at coordinate 125,203 of BLSH010025113.1, read as the reverse complement.
AAAATGGTCCGACATGTCCGATACAAATCGCAGATCGCCGCCATTACTAGTAAAAAATAAAAAAAATGAAAAAGCCCAGAAATAAATTCTCATCATCCGTAAACGTGGCAACTTTTGCGCAAACCAATCAATAAAAGTTGAATTGCGATTGTTTAAAACAAAAATATGAGGAAGAATAAAAATCGGCCAAAACCGATGAAATAAAATTTTTTTATATATTTTTTTTGGATTTGTAGAAAAACCTGGTTAGATTGTCGCTCTTTTTTTATTTATAGCGGCGATCAGAAATGATGCAGAGGAGATCAAATACCACCAAAAGAAAGCTCTATTTGTGGGTAAATAATTACGCAAATTTCGTTTGGGTACACCATCGCACGACCACGCAATTGTCAGTTAAATCGACGCAGTGCCAAATCGCAAAAAGTGCTCTGGTCCTAAAGTGTGAAATCCTTCCGGGCCGAAGTGGTTAAAGGAATATTTCATGGCGTTTTGGTTTTTCTTTTCACTTTAACCATTATTAAAACCACTGCTCCTGAAAAAAAAATCGATTTATAAACTTTTTTTTATGTCAATGAACTTGCATACAAGCATTAAATGGAGGAATTCTGAAGCCACAAGTTTGATTCCAATTAACATCCAGTGCTTATAACATGTGATCTGGGAGGCATCTTCCCAGGCAAATAGAGCTCTGATGTGTGTAGATTTCCTCCCAGTTTGTGAGAGTTGAAGTCATAATTGCCTGTAATTGGGAGTTATTTCAAGGCACTGATGGAGTATATTTTGGAGGTATAGTAAATCAGGGTCAAGGAGTCTAGGGAAGGAAGGACACCTATGTGTACTAACTGAGGAGAATACAGCATGCCCACATGTAAAATGAAAGTGAGGGCCCTCGGAAACAGCCAAGGCACAGAGTCCTCAGCCGGCCACACACCATACAGCTTCTGTACAATTTTCTTGTATAACTCTCCTCCTGACTTACCAGAACCACACAATATGAGGCCAGACCCAAACACTCTTAACCTGTATGCAACCAGGCAGGCCCTCGCACCACATATCTGAAGGCAAGTCTAAAGGAAACTGAACAACAAAATGTGAACAATGTGTGTCCAGCTTAAAGCAGAGTTCCACCCTATTAGGTAGCTGCTGAATTTTAATAATCAAACACTCACCTGTCCCAGGCTCCAGTGATGCAGCTGTCTGCAGTGTCACTCTTCTCCCTCTCCTCCGTACGGCTCCAGCATCACGAGTGTGGGTGCCTGGCTTTGGCTCCAAAGCTGGGCACGCACTGCGCATGCATGAGTCGCTCTGCATGCTGTGAATGGCCGGAGTATCTTCTGGGACCTGTGATGTGTCCCAGAAAATCGCCGGGTGGGGGGGTGAACTTCCATCCGGCTCCACGGCGGCAGGAGAGGAAGTGAAACCTGGGACCATGTGAAACAGGATACCCAGCCGCCCCCCCCCCCCAAAAAAAATGACATGCCATTTGTGGCATGTCAGGGGGTCACCTTCCCTTAAAGCGGAAGTTCCACTTTTGGGAGGAACTCAGCTTTAAGGAACTACTGAGGCGCCGGGATCACTGAACAGTAGAGGGTACAATTCAAGCCGACAGGTGTGCATTGAAACACAGAGATATTAGTGACAGATACACCAAAGACCCATTAGACAACTAGTAACAAATAGCCATGTAAAAACAGACAAACAGGAAACTCTAGGAGCAGACAGAGTTGTACGGCGACACTGGGCAGGAAACAGGCTTGAAATACACTTGGGGACACACAGACTGTTAGGGACATTAAAATACATTAGCCTGAGACAATGAGCCAAGTTTGGAAAGACAGGACTGACTGGGTGAGTAACTAATTGAATTAACAGTGGGGTATCATCATGGCTATTGATATTTGTGAATAAGAAACAGATATGTAACAGATCTATGACAGATCCAATTCAAACTCTGGACAATACCAAAAACACTCTTACCACTAAAAGCAGTAACATTGACAGATATTTGTAACACTGCTGAGCCTCATATATGTGTTTGAGTGACAATTATCCACTACAGTCTTAACCAACTTTTCATTTAAAGTTGTAAGTAAGACCCCATACACACTGTACAATTCTCGCTGTCTGGTTTTCCCCAGACCCACCAAAACCATGCAGCGCAAAGGCCCGCCTGACCACTCACAAGTTGAAACCCCCAAGGCCCGACCCTACATCACACAGCCACAGAAAATCCAAAGAGAAAAGAAAAAACCCACAGGAAATTGTACAGTGTGTATCCAGTGTGACAGTATGCGAGGCGAAATGGTAGACAGATGCTACCTGTCGCCTGGTATGCGTTCATGTGGACTAGATTAAACAGAGTCCAGCCTGGATTTTGCCAGCCACCATGGCAGGGCTGGTTCTGGTCCGGAGTTTGTGGTCCACTGGAGTCCACCAGCAGGTGGTTTAAATGATCAGGAAGAGATCTCACTAGAGCTCTGACCGGGAACTCAGAGAGGGATCTGAGGGAGCTCTGTGTCTGTTTGGACTTTAAAAGACAAGGTTTGCATTGTGGCTTATGAACTATAATATTTAGCTTAGTGCCAGATGGCAAGGATTTATTTTCTGTTTTCTTTGCTTTTTAATATGCAAATCTTTTACTAATAAACCTGGCAAGCGTCCGATTTTAAAGAAAGTTGCCTGCATGCTTACTATTTTCCTCAGGAAAGTTGATCCCCACGAGCTAATCTCCCACACGTGGTGGAGTCCAGCGGGCACCTTTCCAAGATGAAGTGAATTCTGAAGGCCCTGCTTCAAGTCAATGCAGCTCAGTGGGAAACCAACCACCAGGTCGCAGAGGCTGCTGCAGCACAACAGGCAGCTCAGCAGGAAACCAACCTCTGGGTCGCACAGGCTGCGGCAGCACAGCAAGAGGAAAGTCGCCAAGCTATCATGGCACAACAGCAGATGAACCAACAGTTTGCAGAGACCCTGCTGGAATTAAAGAAGGGGCCCACACCTTCGGTGAAAGTGGAACCAAAGTTGGTACGTGCCTCTTACTACATGCAGAAGATGACACCTGCGGACGACATGGAGGCATACCTCATGACTTTTGAAAGAGTCACTCTTCACGAAGGATGGACAAAAGAACAGTGGGCGGGTCTGTTAGCACCATTCTTGACCGGTGAACCCCAGAAAGCATACTTTGATCTGGAATCAGATAAGACCCAGAACTATGAGACTCTAAAGGCAGAGATACTTGCACGCCTAGGGGTCACCATGGCAGTCCGGGCCCAACGGGTGAATCAGTGGACCTACCGCATCGACAAGCCACCCCGCTCACAGATGTTCGACCTGATCCATCTGACCAGGAAGTGGCTACAGCCAGAGACTTTTCCAGGTCCCCATATTTTGGAGCTCGTGGTCATGGACCACTATCTCTGTGTGCTCCCTGCTGCTTTGAGGAAATGGGTCAGTCATGGGGACCCTAAAACTGCCAACCAACTCGTGGACCTCGTGGAGAGATACACTGCTGCTGAGGACTCGTTGCACCCATCTGCGCCCCACTCCAATGTATCTAGGGCTGAAAGATTGCCCGGCGGACCCGGTAAGACTATTTCTGTGGTCAGGGGCGTGGGGAAATTTGATAAGGCTGCTACGATTAAAGAGACTATGGGTTCTAGACCTGGAAACTGGCCAAAGAAGCCAGGAAGGTCTTGGGGACCCTGGAAATGACTGGGTATAGAGCACATACAGTGCTATCGATGCCATGCTTTGGGCCATATTGATGACAATTGCTCCCGAATGATGAACCCATGCAATGTGATTATACTTATGTAAATAGACTTCTTTCTCTTTTTGCACAGGTTGCAAAAACAGCATCATGTTCAAATCGAATGGAGAAGCAAATGTGTGTGATTTTTGTTGATGGAAAGCCAGTCACTGCACTGCTTGACTGTGGTAGTGTGGTAACTTTGTTAAAAAGCAATTGTATAAATCCTGCAAGGTTACACCCTAGCACTGTCAGGGTCATTTGCATCCATGGGGACATTTGTGACTACCAGATGGCGGTGGTTTAGATTGACACCCCTTGGGGCAGTGTGACTCATTCAGTGGGGGTAGTACCTTCACTGCTATAGGATGTCCTAGTGGGCAGGGATTTTCCCCATTTTTGGAGGTTATGGGAAGGCACAGGGAGGCTGGAGGATAGAGCTCCCCCTCCTGCAGAAGCACGGGAACTCTCACCCTACCCTTGTTGCCAAATGTAAGGGGAGGCTGGTGGCATGACCGAGGAAGGAGGAGATCCTCTTCATTTTCCTGTACTGGCTGGGGAGTCGGAGGAGCTGGAAGATAGCTGCCAGGTGGGGGCTAATAACCCAGAAAATGTCTCTGACCCTGACTATGAGAGTGAACAGAATGTAGTACCTGACTTAGAGGTCCGGAGAGAGGACTTCTGTACAGAGCACCTACGGGATGTCACTCTCCTTAGAGTTAGAGAAAACATGAAGTTGATGAATGGGAAACCTGTGGACCCTAATTGTGGGCGTCTTTCCCCTACATGGCTCTTAAAAATAATTTGTTGTATCAGGTGGTGAAAGGAGGGTAGGATGAACTGGAACAGCTAGTGGTTCCCAAACCCTTTCACAGGATGGGGCTAGATCTAGCCCATGAATATGTAATGAGGGGACATCTGGGTATGGATGAGACCAGGAAGAGAATAACCCAGAGATTCTTCTGCCCCAGGTTGCATGCAGATGTCAGAGAGTATTGTGAATCCTGCCCTGAGTGTCAACTCTCTGCAAAAACAAGGAGAGTGTGCTGGATCCAAAGAAATTGCATGGAGACCACAGAAATCACAAAAGTAACAGTTTATTCATAAAAATTCACTTACAGGTCAGGGATGAGAAAGTAAATGGTTAAAAGAGTTCCTTTCTGGTAAGAAGTTACTTTGACATCATAAGGTTAATAAAAACAGCTCACAGGAGCCGACTCACTGATGTTGCAGCTGGGTAGATGGAGAAATGCCCCTGCTCCTGGAGATGATGCTTGTTTGTGTGTAGGGGGAGATAGCGAGGCTGCTGCAGTGTGCTCGTCTGCAGATAAGCCTCAAGCCCCCTGGAAGATGAAAAACCGTCCCCTATTCCAGGAGTCAAGCCGCCCAGGGGGTGTTCAAAGTCACTGGGGAACAGCTCACTGCATCCTCCACACTACTTCCGGGATCGCAGTAGGAGTGGTCAAGTGACCAGAAACGTCACACTGAGCAGGAGCCAATTGAAAGCCAGGACGGAACAGAGCTGGAAAACCAGCTGCAGAGGAAATAATCACAGTATGGGGAGACACTGGAGCCTGGTCACGACTTAAGCCCCGTACACACGGTTCGACAATCGTACGTACGACCGCGTCGAATCGTACGTTGGCTGTTGTAGCATACTGACGTGCACCCGACGGTCGTACAAACAACATGCGGCAGGCCGAACGTAATGACGTGAACGAGCATATAAAGAGGAAGTGCTGGTATCGTGGCGCCACCCTTTGGGCTCCTTCATCTAATTTCGTGTTAGTTGAAGTTTGGTGTGTGTTGACTTTCAGATCGTTCTTCAGATCGTTCTTTGGATCGTTCTTTGGCTCGTTTCTGGACGCTTGTTCGTCAACGATGTTGCCTTCTCGAGAGAGAAATCTCGCTACTGTTGGCCTAGGAGTTCAGGCTTGGACCCAAAACCAACTTAGGAGAAGGAGAGAGAGAAGTTGCTGGACCAAAAATTGGTTGCTTAACCGTGATCAATTTGGTCATGGCTTTGGTCAGGGAGCTCCAGGAGAATAATCCTGATGATTTCAGGAATTATCTCCGGATGACAGACCCCTGCTTTAGCCACCTCTAAGCATTGGTGTCCCCCTATATTCAGAAGGAGGACACATGCATGCGCCTTGCTATCACCCCTGAGCAAAGGCTCATTGCTACCCTGCGCTACCTGGCGACAGGAAGAAGCCTGGGCCTCTATTAAGGACTTTAGTAGTCCTAATAAGAGGACCTCGAGGGACTGGTTTCGGTACTGGTTTAACTAGTGCCAATTCGTTGGTTAAAAACCAGGTCGTTGAAGAGAGAGAGGAAGAGGATTCAACCAAAACCCAGGTTCGGACTTGAGGATCCGGTTGTCATCGCTCTAAAGAGAGAGCTCTTCCGTTGTAGCAACTGCTTGTTCGCAGGTCTTTGCTCGGTTTCTTGCTAGGTTTCTTGCTAGACTTCTTGCTAGACTTTCAGTTGTGTGTGGTTTGAAGTTGATTGTGCTTTAATCTACTTCCTCGGGTTTCCCACCGCGGTGCTATGGTCGTGAAGGAGAAATATACGAGCAAGTGCAGTAATGCAAGCCGGACGGCGTACAACAAACATGCTGGCAGCCCACGTGCAGTCATACGATGTTGTCGGTTGCATGCTAAGCTGCGCCAGCATGCATGCTAACAGCTTGGCACACATGCCCCGAATTC
>BLSH010025113.1:104734-117991 GCA_018402905.1 Glandirana rugosa | reverse complement strand
GCAACACCAGACCTCCACCGTTCAACTCTCACGGTAAGACTTCGGCGGACATCTTGAGGCAGACGTACTACTGCGGTGGTAGTCTCAAGGCTGGTAAGAAGGGGTGTACGTCCATCTCTTTAAGCATTAAACGTCTGTGATACCGGTCGTAGTGTTACGACGTTTTGGGGAATATCAACATCATTATTCTCGGTCTCAAACCACCACCATGTTAGGAGTGTACAAACGGTAGTTACCGTGGGGGCGTCAATCCTTTTCGGGTAACGACGTATTTGACACGTCGTTGAAGGACTGTGACGACCCCTAATCTTCCTTTGACATCTCTTTTTTATATATATAGACGGAGTTCTACAGGCGGCTTCAGAATGGCACTCTCAACTTGCCACCTCCAGACCACAACGTGGAGGGTCTGAACTTTGTTTTCATTGCGGATGAGGCTTTTGGGCTTGGGGAACATGTCATGAAGCCGTTTCCGCAACGTAACCCGACCGCTGACCAGCGGATTTTTAACTACAGACTGTCACGTGCTCGAAGAGTGGTGGAAAATGCGTTTGGCATTTTGGCCAACAGATTTCGTCTGTTTTTAACACCCATAAACTTGGCTTTATATAAAATAAACCATGTGGTACTGTGCTGCTGCATTCTTCATAATTTTTTGCGCAGGAATGCCACAAATTATCTACAAAGTGGACCCACTGACCCTGAAGCAGCCCTGCCAGGCCCAAGTACAGCAACATCAACTGAAGGCTGTCTGACAGATGCAATGGCAGACCTTCAAAGTCGACGTGCTACCTTGGTCACCCAGAACACCAGAGAATTGCAAAGAAAATACATGGAGTATTTTGTGGGGAGAGGGGCTGTGTCCTGGCAAAACATGATTCCAGATCATTAATCTTATCCTTATAAATGGATCCTTCATTTTAACTACTTTTGTCTGTGTGTTGTTTCATGTGGAAAAGAGATGTTCTATGTGTGCTTTATTGTTGCTCTTGCTCCAAGAGAGAAATCTAACCTTCATTTCTCCATGAGATCCAAATCTCACCTTCTGAAATGTATTTTGGTGTGCAGGGGTTGTGCTACATATACAAAAACACAAAATGTTGTTGGTGTTCATGCATTCCATGCATGAAGAACAAAAACATGATGCATTAACAACTTTTTTTAATGTTAAGAGATGAACTACATCTGTGTTGACCACATAGAAGAGCACATTTGCAGTTTAAAGACCTAAATTTTATGGAACTCACAGGCATACATAAAGTAAAGAAGAAGTCACACACTGTTAGTATCAAATATATATTTATATTGTTTGCACATTCTGATGTGCTTAGCAACATTTTAAATCCACATATAAAACCAGATATAAAAACAGATATAAAACAAGATATAAAATGAGAAAACCTGGTAAGGCTCCAAACAAAAGCGTGTAAACATGTACTCCATCACATCAGGGGTTGTCAAGTGTCATCTTCCTGTGTGGGCAAACCCCCCCTTCCTCCAAACTGGAGTTTCTTGGAGAAAGGGGTGTTGCATCTGAGAAATGTGTGAGTGCACCACATCAGTGGTTGCACGCTGACGCGTTTCAGAGTTGCCCCCCTTTATCCAAGATAGTGGAGTTTGTTTAAAGGTGCCCACCCCCAAAACATGTCAGCTCAGAACCCATGATGGGATCAACTCACACAGCTCAGAACCCATGATGGGATCAACTCACACATTTCTCAGATGCAACACCCCTTTCTCCCAGAAACTCCAGTTTGGAGGAAGGGGGGGTTTGCCCACACAGAAAGATGACAACCCCTGATGCGATGGAGTACATGTTTACACGCTTTTTTGGGAGCCCCTTTAAAGTGGGCAACATGCCCTAAAATGGGGTCCACCACACCAGCCCAATTGCAAGAAGATTATCAAAATTTTGCCAGCATGTCCCCAACATCCCTCAGTCACTGCTGGAGGTTCTGCAATGCCCTCTCTTGTTCCTGGGCAACCCTCTGCAGTTCCCGTGCTGCCTTCTGGATCTTCTCCAGCTCCACACGGCACCACTGGATGTCCCGGCTGAGGCGCCCAATGGTGCAGTGTGGCAGCTCGTGAGCTGTAAGTAGAGGAAAATGCATGAGGTCAATGATGTGCAGCATAATAGCTGATGATGGCTTGGATGGGCCTAGTTTTTGGGTAATTGTTTGGGGGGGAGGGGGTGCACTTTCTCAACACTTTAACCACTTCCAGACCGCCTGCCGTGTTTTCACAGTGGCAGTCGGGTTGCTGTGCGCGAATCTGCGTAAAAAGGCGGCAATCTGCGAAGGGCCGCTAGGGGGCGTGCGCGCCCACCACACTCCAATGTCCGCTGGCAAGCTGTGATGAGCGGCCACAGGCAAAGTCATTGGTCCAAAAAAAGTGTCCAAATTGACGTTTAAAGCGACGCAGTGCCAAATCGCAAAAAGTGCTCTGGTCCTAAAGCTGGAAAACATTCCAGTTGGTAAGTGGTTAAAGGCAACAATAATAAAGGCTATGGCCATACTTTCAAAAAAATGTAAAAAAGGTGTGTTGGTTTATTAACTGCTGTCTGCTGTCCCATGTACCAAATAGGCATGTCAATACACAAGAAACAAGAATAGAACAGTACTTACAAAGGCAAACAAGAGGTTCCCTCGGGGACTAGGGATGTTGGGGCAGCTCCTGGCAATCCGAGTCTTCTAAAAAAAGAAAAAAAGGCATTCATTGAGTATCCCAAAGTCACTACAGGTTCAACACCTACATTGCGGGATATGTTTCAAGTGAACCAACCTTGCAATTGGGCTGGGCTGCCCACATCTGCTGGGCTTCCACCACCGGCTTGGGGGCCCTCTGGAGTCATTTCTGAAACTAAACAACAACAAACAGACAATGATGCCATTTGCCAGGGCCAAAATACTTGACAAGTGGCAACATTTGTCAACTCCTACAGCTGCTCCCCCCCTCGTTTCTATGGGATGCGGCCTTCCAGCACTGGGGGCTATCCTCTCACCATATCTGCACTAGCAAGGCTGAATTAATGGGCACTGATGAATCAGGCAGCAGCCAGTAAAGTGATACTTATCCTTTAATTTAGGTCTGACATCCCCGCCCCACCCCCTTTTGGGCACCTAGCAGCACCCCTGTCTGTGTCACAATATATCTAATTGTCATTTAGCACTTACCTTCTGGGGATGAAGGTGGGCTTACAGCCACCTCAGCTGAGGGGCCAGGGGTGGCCTCATCTGTGGGTTCCTGAGGGGGGTGGGCCGTTTGCTTTTTTTGTTTTCCTGTTGCAAAATACAAAAAGAACATAAGTGCAAAAGCTAAAGGAATGTCTGAAAACAGTCTAAAATGGTATTCTTCATATACAGTATGCTGGATTTAGAAATGACATTTTGGAACCCCAAGGCATACAAAGATTACAAAAAATCACAGATAATTCTCTCTAGCTACTATGACCAAGAACAGATCCACACACTGAATTTACACATCTACATACTGGTTACAAAAATAAATTGCTTACTTTTTTCTAGTATCCGATGGATCCGGCGCAGCTGGTCGGGCTCCCTATGCTTGAGGTCGGACCAGCGCTTCAGCAGCTGATTCTTGCTCCGCTGGACCCCATATTTTTTTGCCAGGCGCTGTATGACCCTCTCCAGCACATAGTCCTTGTGACTGTTGGGCCTTTCATAGTCCCCCCTCCTACAGTCATAATCTTTGTCTTCTAATATTGCCCCATATCAGCCATTTCTGGCTTGGTCATGGGGGTGGCTTTGGGCTTCCTGTGCCTCCTGCTGGAATCCGCCATGCTTCCTGATTCATTCGCCGTAGGGTTTTGCGATCGTTCGTTCCATGGAGGCGTAGGTACGTGTCACGCCCCAGCGTCACGACGCACCTGAGAGCGGTACGCATGCGCAATGTAAAGCAAGGTATAAAAGACGAACAAACGGTCACGAAAATTGCCGTAGGTAGAAACGCTCTGTGTGACGATCGCTGTGGGACGACTGCTGTGGAAACGAAGGTTTGGCAGCATTTTCAGATATAGGTGGGTAGAGGCCTATACTGTTATGCTTGGATTGCAGGTACATGGTGGCCCCATGATAATCTCTCATACTTGACAATTGTCCCGGATTGACCAGGAAAGTCATACTTTTTAATAAACTGTCCCAGGATATCTGTGTCCTGGGCAGCATCCCAGAGCCTGTATTGTGCCCTCCTAAACCCCCCCTGTACTGTGCCCTTTTGCTCACCCCTTTGTGTTGATTAGTCTTTGATTTATGGCATGTTTTAAAATATATTTGATTAAAAGTAGTGATGAATATATGTTTAAATCCATCAACAATTTATACATAAATTCTTGAGAGCAGGTGCATAAAACGGGGCAGGCTGGTAGGGGCCCTAGTGCCTTACTTTGCCCAGGGGCATATGGTGGTATTAAGAGCACCCTGTTGGGAAAAATGGCTTATACTGCTTAGGTTTGCTACATCATCCCTTTAATTCAGGACAGATATTAATTACTCAGGTTCTGTGGCTGATTAGGGTGGTAATTAAACTCACTTTGTGCCTTACCTGCATTCAATTAGCCTCTGAACCTGTGTAATCTATATGTGTCCTGGATTAAATGGATGATGCAGCAAGCCTAATACTGCTTGGCTTGGGGCCTAGATTTGGTGGGCCTTCTATAGGGGTATGCTGGGTGAAGTTGCATGATGCTTTGTCTTCTGTCTTGCAGGCATAATGAGCGACCGCTTCTTCACACAGGAGTTCCTGGGCAAATTTATCGAGCTCTACCACCAGCTCCCCTGCCTATGGGATGTGCAGAGAAGAGACTACCACAACAAGACCCGGAAGGAGGCAGCGTTAAGCCAGCTGGTTGACCTCTATAAAGAGATTAACCCCGAGGCAACCACCAAATATGTGCGGCAAAAAATTGCCAACCTTCGCACAACCTTTGGCAGGGAGGTGAAGAAGGTAGAGCAGTCCAAAAGGTCGGGAGCTGCAGCATTTGAGGTGTATGTACCTAAACTGTGGTACTTTACCAGCCTGCAGTTCCTACAGGGTGCATCTGAGGCTAGGCCATCCATCTCCACCCTTCCCTCAACATCAGGGGAGGTCATGTCTCCTAGACATGAGGAGGAGGAGGAGGCCGTCATCACCCAAGTATAGTGTTGGTGAACATATTGTAAAGATAAAATACAATGATAAGAACTAAACATTCTTGTCCAAACATTGGAGTCTTAACACATTTGTTTCTAGATCCAAACCCAATTGTGGCCTAAAGTCATTTTAAGTATAAATCAAAATGCTGGTGCCAGAATGCTAGTGTTTGTCATTTCTAATTATTCAATAAGCAACAGTAATTAAATGTGAATTTGTTTGGATTCATCACCCACTCAAACAAACATATTCTAATAATGTCACTTTTTTATACTCAGGAAAGTGTCACCGAGACGGTGACTGAGGAGGAGGCAGCTGGGCCGTCACAGGCATGCCAATCAAGAATTCCTCCACTGGAGATTGGGAGGAGAAGAAAAAGGAGGGCCCAGGACACTGATGAGGCTGCGGCTGCATTTTTCCTCCAAGCAACCCAGGTCCTCCAAAGGGAATCTGACGAGGGGGAGTCTTTTGCCTCTTTTGCAGCAGCCAAGCTAAAAAAAATGACCGAGCTGCAAAAAAATATGGCAGAAGCCTTGATGACCCAAGTGCTCATCAAGGGGGCGATGGGGCAAATAACCACAAGCACCAAGCCAGTGGAAGATGCCCCACTACCACCTCCACCACCTGCCCCATCCCAACCACATCCAACCCAGTGGCAGTATTACCCTCAGGGCCCCCAACAACCCTGGTCTGGGGATTAAGGCCAGTACCCCCATTGAGGGCATTATTTTTTGTTAGTTTTTTTGTAGTTTTTTTTTGTTGTTTTAATTTGTCACATATTTTGTTATACTTTATACATTTGTTTTGTGTTATATTTTCTTTGCTGAAAAATATTCATATTATTTAATTTGTATTCTTTATGCTTTCAAAATAAAGAATATTTAAAATAACAATACTTGCCTAAGTTTATAAATGAAAATTACAGGTTTGAAGTAGGCAGTTACATTAAAAATAAAAGTTATAACAGATAGCAAGGGACCACAAACACGTTCAATTCAAGGATTTCTCGTATTTCAGAGATTATAATATTGGGGAAATGGTAAATAGAAGAAAAGAGATTAAAAATAATGCAAATTCTATTAATATCACTACAGAACAACTGTCTTTTATTACATTAGTATCATGTGGATCACTAGCAATGTGCATCTTCATTATTATCCCTTTGAAAAATATGCTAATGTGCGCCGCATTTCACTATCTGAATTGATTTGCCAATAGACAAACGAATATGCAATTGTGAAACAGAAACCTAGTTTTACACGAACGGACACTTCCGGCCTTTCCTGACTTGGCACATGCGTGTTTTGCACAATACAACTTATTGTACGAACTGCTCTGTACACACGATACAATGTTCGTATGAGAGCTTGTTGGTACGACCAAGTTTTCTAGTCTGTTCATACAACTCCTGTTGTACGACCGTCGTATGTCGGCTGCTCAAAATTGCGCATACCAACGATCGATTCCGCATACAACGGTCGTGAGTACGACCTGTTGTATCCGATCGTCGAACCATGTGTACGGGGCATAAGACTACATGTTTCAGGAAATTCCCTTCATCAGGTCATGTGACCAGGCTTCAGTGACACTAGAAATTTTATAGAACGTCTCCAGGAGGAGGGACAGGTCTCCATGGAAACAAGGCAATACAAGCCTGTAACAAAAACAGGTATTGAAGTTGTATTAGTGCAAGCACAAAGACTCTTATAAAACTCTTATAAAAAGCACATGTCAAAAAACATAATACATAAGAAACACACATAAGAACAGCTAGAGTGGGCCCAGTGAATACATATTCAAGAGCATATAAATACAGAAAAAATAAATAAAATAAAAAATAAAAATTAAAAAATAATAAATAGAAAATATGTATAAACTATAATAAAAGTTTAAACCAAGATTATGTACCTTAAGAAATATATATTTATATATATATATTTCTCTCTTGCACAAAAGTGCAAATCTTTCATTATCGGTTAAAGGGCCCTTGGCTATGTGTTCAATGGCCAAAATTGTAAGCAATTTAAAATCCTTGTTGTGAAAGCAAGCAAAGTGGCGGGGAACACTATGCTCAACCAGGCCCTTGGTGATTCAGATGGTCACCTACTCTGGCCCGCAATGCCTGTATGGTTTTGCAAACGTAGAGCATACCACAGGGGCAGACTAAGACATACACCACAAATTGGGTGGCGCAGGTAATTGTCGGATCTCATATGCAGTACCCGTTTTATCTATAAACTGGGAACGACCGTGGGGAATCGACTGGCATTGGAAGACTGCCACAGTGTTATCAAAGTAGCCCCTAATATCGGTAGATCTAGTAACCGAAGAATTAGAATTACTAGGGGCTATCATGTTCTTGAGGGTCCTAGCTCTCTTAAAAACCACCTGGGGTTTTTTTTTATATGAGATGGTCCCAGGAGGGTGTCAGACTGAAGGGTATGCCAATGTCTGTTGACAATCCTAGTTATGGATTTATAATTGGAATTAAACCCTGTAATGAATCTAGGGGTATGAGAAGACTAAATAAGTTTAGACTCGTTTTTTTTTTTTTTTTTTTTTTAATACACCAATCAGACTCAAACAACTATCTTCATCAAGTTCTCAGTTACATCTCATGTATAGAGTAGTGTTCTCATGCATCATCTCAGGATCTTTATATTCCAATTGTTTTCATATATTCTTTATTCATATTTCATATATTCAACAAACAAACACATCTTGTTAAGACAGTTCGGGTTCCCCCCACCACACATAACATTTACCTTTGTCATTTATTATTTGATACAGTATTTCCTTCCCTCATTCCTCCCTCTTCACCTGAGTGGAAACCAACCAGAAAGAGGTTCTATTTTGTCCTTATCTCCTCCTATCATTCCATTTTCTCCAAATTACTTCATACTCAATCGGTTTACCTCTTCTCCTATACACCAGTTTTTCTTTCCTTATAGCCATATTTACCTCTCTCTCCCATTCTGCGCTGTTTGGAGGTTCTGTTGAAAGCCATTTTCTGGCGATCAATTTTCTTGCTAGGAAGAGACACCTGACCATTGCTACCCTTCTAGTTTTCCTATTTTTGTCCTTTGCCACATATCTCAGTATGCATATCTTTGGGTCCATGCCTAGATCAGATTCAAAAACATTATTTATTTTGTTAATAATTTCCTTCCAATATCTTTTAAGCTTCGGACACCTTCACATCATATGGATTAAGTCCCCCTCTGGGTCACTGCATCATGGGCATCCAGCATCCTGCCTCCTCCCATACTTAAATCGTTTTTTGGGAGTCTGATAGGCTCTATGCAGCAACATCAGGTATGAAACCATTTGCGCTGACATCAGCGTACTTTGTGGTCCTGTTTCCAGGATCTGTATCCATTGTTCCTCAGGGATTAACCCTAGATCTTCCTCCCAGCCCTTCTTACATGGGAGCTCCTGTCTCCCTATTATTCGTTCACTTATACTCTTATAGGTGTACGCTATTAATCCCTTGGAGCTGTTTGCATTAGTTACTTTCCAAAGAAGGGGAGCCTTAAATTGTAATCTTAAGGCATCTTTCACTTGTAAGAATTTAAAGAAGGACTGACTAGGAATATCATATTCCTCCCGGTGTTCCCAGAAAGATTTTAATGTATTTCCCCTGTATATCTGGGCGAGCCTATTTAATCCAGAACGGTCCCAATCCCTATTCCTTTCTATTTTAGCAAATTCCTGCAAGTGCTTATTATCCAAAATTGGTGAATGTTCCATGAATCTCTGGTATTCCAGTGTGTTTTTAACTGTCTTCCATGTTTTCCCCACCAGCTGGTTGGTTGGGAATTTACTCAGGAGAGCGTCTGCCTCCAGGGCCTCTATCAGTGTATTATGTCCTGAGTAGAGTTGAGCGGACACCTGGATGTTTGAGTTCGTCGGGTTCGGCAGAACCTCTTGAAACCGTTCAGGTTCGGTACCAAACTCGATCCGAACTTGACCCCGGACACTGAACCCCATTGAAGTCAATGGTGACCCGAACTTTTGGGCACAAAAATGGCTGTAAAAAAGTCATGGAAAGGGCTAGAAGGCTGCAAAAGGAAGCCAAATGGGGGTAAGAGTAGGACAAGTGCCCTGCAAACAAATGTGGATAGGGAAATAACTTAAAATCACATAAAAAATAAACAAATAAAAATGGGAGGAGGTGGATGTGGAGTAGGAGCCTAGGGGTTGACTAGGCCGTGACCGTGGCAGTGTAGTCGGAAGTGGCGGTGGTGGAGGAGGAGGAGGAGGTAGCCAACACTGTTTTATGTTTGTTTGTTTTTTTTAGAATTGGGGTAGCCCCCAAAATATTGAGACATATTAAAAAAAAAAAAAGGATACCAATGGCTGTGTGAGGCCGGTCTAAATGTCTGTTCTGCACAAGGTACAAACAAGTCTTGTGGGATCCATGCCTGGTTCATTTTAATAAAGGTTAGCTTGTCCACGTTGGCTGTGGACAGGTGGCTGCGCTTGTCTGTGATAACGCCCCCTGCCGTACTAAACACACCTTCAGACAATACACTGGCTGCAGGGCAGACCAGCACCTCCAAGGCATAAAGGGCAAGCTCAGGCCATGTGGCCAATTTAGAGATCCAGAAGTTGAATGGGGCAGACCCATCAGTCAGTACGCTTAGGCGTGTGCACACATACTGTTCCACCATGTTGCTGAAATGCAGCCTCCTGCTAAGACGTTGCCTATCAGCTGGTGTGCTGTTTGTGGTGGCGTGCTGCTGACAAAGCTTTTTCACATTTTGGCCATGCTAACTCTGCCTTCTGAGGTGCTGGCCGTGCCACAGCTGCGTTGGTGACCTCTTCCTCCTCCTCTGTCTTCGCCTTGTGCTTGCACTGAGCCGCCGGTGGTATTTGGGAAATGCCCTCAGCAGCGCGTCTACCAGAGTGCGCTTGTAGTCACACATCTTCCAATCACGCTCCAGTGAGGGAATTAAGGACGGCACTTTGTCCTTGTACCGGGGATCCAGCAGGGTGGCCACCCAGTAATCAGCACAAGTTAAAATGTGGGCAACTCGGCTGTCGTTGAGCAGGCACTGCACCATGTAGTCGCTCATGTGTGCCAGGCTGCCCAGAGGCAAAGACAAGCTGTCCTCTGTGGGAGGTGTATCATCTGTGTCCTCCGTATCCCCCCAGTTACGCTCCAGTGATGCCCACGAGCTGCGTTGGGTGCCACCCTGCTGTGAACACGGTTCCTCCTCCTCATCATCCTTGTTCTCCTCATCCTCCAGAACTGTCCCCAGGCTTAAAAAATTTTGACCTGGCCTATGCTGGTGCAGGAACCCACCCTCCGAGCCACTTGTGAATGACTGGCCTGATAAACGTGTAAATGACCCCTCTTCCTCCTCCTCCTGTGCCACATCCTCTTCCATCATCACCCGAAGTGTTTTTTCAAGGAGACATAGAAGTGAGATAGTAATGCTGAGAACAGCATCATCGGCACTGGCCATGTTGGTGGAGTACTCGAAACATCGCAATATGGTACACAGGTCTCGCATGGAGGCCCACTCTTTGGTGGTGAAGTGGTGCTGTTCCGCAGAGTGACTGACCCGTGCGTGCTGCAGCTGAAACTCCACTATTGCCTGTTGCTCCTCGCACAGTCTCTCCAGCATGTGCAAGGTGGAGTTCCACCTTGTGGGCACGTCGCATAGGAGGCGGTGAGCGGGAAGGCTGAAGTTCCGCTGCAGCGCAGACAGGCGAGCGGCAGCAGGGTGAGAACGCAGAAAGTGCACACAGATGGCCCGCACTTTCTGCAGCAGTTCTGACATATCCGGGTAGTTTTTTAGAAATTCCTGCACCACCAAATTCAGCACACGTGCCAGGCAAGGGATCTGCATCAAACCGGCTAGGCCCAGAGCTACTACGAGATTTTGCCCATTATCGCACCCCACCAGGCCGGGCTTGAGGCTCAGTGGCAACAACCACTCATCGGGCTGTTGTTCAATGCCTGTCCACAGCTCCTGCACTGTGTGGGGTTTATCCCCCAAACATATCAGTTTTAAAACAGCCTGCTGTCGTTTCCCCTTGGATGTGCTGAAGTTGGTGGTGAAGCTGTTACGCTGACTGGATGAGGAGGTGGTAGAGGAGGAGGAAGCGGAGTAGGAGTAGGAGGCAACAGGAGGCAAAGAGAAATGCCCTGCAATCCTTGGTGGAGGAAGGACATGCGCCAAACTGCTATCCGCCTCAGGCCCACCCGCCACTACATTTTCCCAGTGTACAGTTAGCGAGATATAGCTTCTCTGCCCGTGCTTACTGGTCCACGTATCAGTGGTTATGTGGACCTTGCCACAGATGGCGTTGCGCAGTGCACACTTGATCTTGTCCCCGAATTGTTTGTGCAGAGAAGGATGGCTCGCCTGGAAAAGTAGTGGCGGCTGGGAACCACGTACTGTGGGACAGCCACCGCCATCAGGTTTTTAAAACTGTCCGTGTCCACCAGACGGAATGACAGCATTTCAAAGGCCAGAAATTTTGAAATGCTGGCATTCAGGGCCAGGGATCGCGTATGGGTAGGGGGGTACTTCCTCTTTTTCTCCAGTGTTTGGGAGATGGACAGCTGTAAGCTTCCATGGGACCATGGTGTGGAAATGCTTGGGGACGGTGGTGGACATAGTGGTGTGGCTGTCACATCATCTGTTTTGCTGGGTGGCAGGTGACACTGGCACTGTAGAGGTGGAGTAAGAGGCCGAGGCAGCAGCAGAAGAGGAAGTAGGAGGAGGCCGAGACCTTTCTTGGATTTTGAGGTGCTTATTCCACTGCAGCTCGTGCTTTGCATGTAGATGCCTGGTCATGCAGGTTGTGCTCAGGTTTAGAACATTTATGCCTCGCTTCAGGCTCTGATTGCACAGCATGCAAACCACTCTTGTCTTGTCGTCAGCACATTGTCTGAAGAACTGCCACACCAGGGAACTCCTTTGAGCTGCCTTTGGTGTGCTAGGTCCCTGGGTGCGGTGGGTAGTAGCAGGCTTACTGTCAAGGGGACGGTCGCTCCGCTTTTGCAACCTGCTTCCTCTTTTGCTGTGCTGGTGCCTCTGTGCGACCACCACCTCTTCCTCCAAACTGCACACGTCACTCGCATGACCTTCATTCCATGTGGGGTCTAGGACCTCATCATCCTCCACATCATCTTCCACCCGCTCTTCACCACTGCCCTCCTTGTCAGTCTGCACACTGTAGAAAGCCGCAGCAGTTTCGTCATCATCAGAGATGTGCTGCGGTGGTGTTTCCATGTCCTCATTCTGAAACAGAAGTGGTTGGGCATCAGTGCACTCAATGTCTTCCACTTCTGGGGCAGGGCTATGTGGATGGCCCATGGAATGCACACCAGCAGAGTCATCAAAAAGCATAAGAGACTGCTGCATGACTTGGGGCTCAGACTGCTTGGCTGATTTACAAGGGGCTGAGGTGAAGGACAGATGGCCATGGGGTTAAGGTGCCAACTCTGAGCTTTCAGCAAGGGACCAGGTGGGAGACAATGTGAAGGAACTGGAGGCATTGTCTGCCATCCAATCTACTATGGCCTGTACTTGTTCTGGCCTTACCATTTGTTGAGTGTCATTCGGGCCTACTATATAACGTTGAAGGTTCTGTCGGCTACTCGCACCTGAGGAAGGTGTTTCACTTGTGCATGTAGCTGGCAGAGATCGACCATGTCCTCTCCTTGCAACAGGAACTTCACCAACACCAACAAAAACCAGCAGCACCACGACCACGATCACGTCCCTTATTTGATGCTCTCCTCATTCTGGACGCAAATGTACTATTTAGCACAAATTTATATTATTTTTTACAACGCTAATCTGTCCCTCACACCAGCAGCAGGTACCTCTCCCTACATCAGTATGAGATGATTTTATAACGCTAATCTGTCCCTCACACCAGCAGCAGGAACCTCTCCCTACATCAGTATGAGATGATTTTATAATGGTAATCTGTCCCTCACACCAGCAGCAGGAACCTCTCCCTACACCAGATCATGTAAACGCAGGTCTTACTCCTCTCGTAGTTTATTCCCTGCACTAGCACCAGCACCACGACGACCAAAAACAACCACAACCACTTCAAGGACAACGTTCCTCTCCTGTACCA
>BLSH010025113.1:70562-92160 GCA_018402905.1 Glandirana rugosa | reverse complement strand
ATGTCCACGGGCCGCGGACCCCCAACCCACCCTGATTTCTTCGTCTAAAGAGAACTTCCGCCGGGCACCTGTATCCCTTGTTGCCCCATATGAATTTTGTGATTTGGGATTGTAGTTTCTGCAGGTGTGATTTATTGATCGGTACGGGGAGGGCTCTAAATAAGTAAAGGATCCGTGGAAGGAGGGTCATCATGGAGTTCACCTTTCCCAGCCAAGAGAGGCCCAATTTCCCCCAGCAAGCCAGGTCTTCAGCAAATCGTTTGAATCGGGGGGGGGGGGGTAGTTGATGCTATATAATTGATCAATACTGGCCGCCAGATGGACACCTAGGTAGGGGATGTGATCCGATTGCCAAGCGAAGTGGAACCGGTCCCGAAGCTGCTGAAAGACTGTCTCCGACAGATTGATATTGAGGGCAACAGATTTAGCCATATTGACTTTTAAACCCGAAGCCTCGCCAAACTCCTGTAGTAGGTGAAGGAAGCTTGGGATCGAGAGGAGGGGAGAGGAGATGAACAATAAAAGATCATCTGCAAATAGAGCGCATTTGTGTGTGTGAGGACCACATCTCACCCCCCTTATGTCTGGGTGCTCCCTGATGGCGATAGCTAGGGTCTCAATGGCTATAGCAAAGATCAAGGGGGATAGAGGGCACCCCTGCCTTGTACCTCTATGTATTGCGAAAGGCTCAGAGAGATAGTTATGAAGCTCAATACGCACTATAGGGTTGGAGTACAGGGTTTGTAAAAACCTGGGGCCGAACCCCCATCTCCCCAAGGTCTCAAAAATATAGGACCATTCAACCGTGTCAAACGCTTTTTGTAGATCTACGGATAATACTAAACCCTCCTGCGGGGGACCACCATCCCAACCAGATCTAAGGATTGAAATGAGATCCACCGCTCTGCGGATCTGGTCGGGGCCCTCTCTTCCCGGGATGAAGCCCACCTGATCCTTATGTATGTAGTTCCCTATGAAGGAAGATAGTCTATTGGCCAGGATCTTGGTGAGGATTTTTAAATCATTGTTAATTAAAGAGATGGGCCTGTAGTTACCCACATCTGAGGGGTTCTTGCCAGGTTTCGGAATGACTGAAATATTGGCCGAGTTAAGGTCCTCATTAACAATCGTACCCTCCTGAAGGGAGTTGAAAAAGTTTGTTAAGTGAGGAGCTAGGATGGGCCCAAACTGTTTATAGTATCCAGTGAGCCCATCCGGATCCGGAGCTGATCTCTTCTTGAGATGTTTAATAACCTCCAAGACTTCAGTCTCCGAAATGGGGTCTTCCAATGCTACGCTGTGTTCCCTTTGTAAAAAAGGCATGGGGATTTTATCTAAGAGAGAGTGTTGGGAAGACGAGGCCCCAGTATCCCCTGACATATATAGGTTGGCATAGAATTCATGAAATGTTGCCATGATTCTCTGAGGGTTTTGGGTGAGGACCCCAGAGGTGTCTTTCACTTTAGGAAAAGTGAATGAACGACACTTCGGGGAAAGTCTAGAGGCTAATTTGGGGCCTATATGATCTTTCTGGATGTAAAAGTGGGCATTAGACCATTGGATCTGCTTCTCAGCTTGGGTAGTGAAGGCGAGGTTCAAAGCTGCCCTGCCTGTTTCAAGCTGGGAACGGGATCGTGGGGAAGGATTTTTTTTGTGAGCTTTGGCGAGTTTGTAAAACTAGGTAATTTTTCCTTTCCTTCTTAAGTTTAGCGGAAAATGCTATAATTCTACCCCTTATAACCGTTTTGTGGGCAGCCCATAGGGTCATAGGTGAGACTTTGGGACTCGCGTTCAACTTAAAGTATTCCTTGAGGTCCTCTTCTAGCATTGTGCAATGGACAGGGTTGTTGAATATAGATTCTTTCAGACGCCAGTGGGGTCTTTGCCCTGTCGCCGCCTGAAGCTGGGAGTAGACAACGACAATCGAGTGGTCAGATAAGGGGGAGTCTCTAATAAAAGATTTAGATACTAGAGGAATTGAGGGAGCCACCATCTAAACATGATCAATCCTGGCAAAGGAATTATGAGGGGCCGAGTAATGTGTGTAGTCTCTCAATTTCGGGTTACATTCCCTCCATACGTCCACTAGCCCAAGAGAGAAAAGGAGCTTAGCGATCTTTAAACTCCATTTTTGGGGCTGCAAAAGGCGGGTTCGGTTCGCCCCTGATTTGTCCAGCATGTAATCTAAAGCTGTGTTAGAGTCCCCTCCCAAAATCACTGTCCCCTCAAAATGGGGGGGGAAAGGGAGTCCAACATGGAACGAAAAAATTGGACCTGCCCCTGGTTAGGGGCGTAATATGAGATGAAAGTGCACAGGTGACCCCTGAGTTCCCCAACTAAGAGAATAAATCTGCCCTCTGGGTCTCCGATTACCTGTCGCGATTGGAACCCAGCTCCTTTGGAGAAGAAAATTCCCACTCCTCTCATTTTATCTGGAGCACTTGCTAGGAAGAATTGAGGGGATTTTGCATGAATACATTTTGGGTTAAAGTGGTCTGGAAAGTGGGTTTCCTGTAGGAGAAGAACCTCCAGATGTTGGGAATGGACGGCCTGAAAGTATTTCCTGCGTTTCATGGGGGAATTTAGGCCTTGTACATTGTGGGATGCTAATTTCAACAAAGCCGGGGGGTCAGGGGAGGATGTCATGGTGGCTTTGGGGGCCTATATGCATCACTGTGGGTTAACTCACCCAGCCCCGTAGTGGTTAGATGACCGACATCACCACCCATGAAAGGAGTGTCCGGGAATTTCAAGCGTACATCAAGAGGCTGCATCCCTGGAGCCTGGTGTGGGAGAGAAAACAAAGAAGTACAGAAGAGGGAAGAGGAAGAGTAGGAAACAAATAAAGAGGAAAACAAGAGAGGGGGCAGACGGGCAGTCGCCGCCAGACCCCTCTGAGTCCGGAGGATGGGGGTCAGAGCACTAGCCCCCAAACCTCGAGGACTATCTAAATACGTCTGCCCAACTGGCAGAAACACGTCTGCTCTCGGGTAAAGCATGCAGTGGTGCCCAAGAGCAGAGGGAGGAGCATGACCACCGCCGCGCCCCTAAAACAGCCCAGTATATACTATAAAGCAGGGCTAGCCCCGTGTATGAAAGTTACCATACCCCTCCAGGGCAGCAGGGCCCCCCCGATAGGGGGCGGAGCCCAAGAACAGGAGGGCAGGGAAGAGAGAAGGCCCTAACATAGGCCACCCCACCCCCCCAGCCCCAGGGAGCCGCCCCCCAGGAGGGGAAGAGAGCCACTGAAACCCCTCTGTGGCTTCAAGAACCAAGATAGGCCACAAGTAATAGCAAAATAACAACAAATAAAACAATAACTTGCAATGTGAACAAATAAAACCCCATAACTAATGGGTCCCTAGTGGATCCACACAAGCATCCGAACAAGGACCCGGTATCGACCCCACCCCACCCAGACCTCCCCAAACAAACCGAGGGGCTGGGCGGAACGGTGCCAGGGCCGAGGACCATGGGAACCCCAAGACCCCTCTCCAGGCCCAACAGAGAATTCCCACTAGGCGCAGAGGGGGTGCCATGTACAGAATAACAACATAGAGTCCAACTGTAAAAAAGAAAAACACCATATATTAATTTAGTCCAGCAACAGAGTCACATCATAGAAAGGAGGACCTCTCGGCCAGAGACAAGCCAAGGCAAACAAGAAATGATAACCCATGTAACCCTACTTTAGGTCAGGGGGGGTGCGAATCCTTAGACCTCTCGGATTGCGAGTTCCTCCACACCGGGGGGATGGGGCTCTGAGGAGAGGGACGCTTGGAGGGGCCCCCACCTTTGGAGTGAAAGTTGGACGATGAGTCCAGAGAAATAATATTCAGCTTGAACAAAAGTTGTTCTCCCTCGTGGAAGGTACTGAAGCCATACTTTTTGCCCTTGTATGGGAAAGACAGGCGAAAAGGGAAGGACCACCAGTATTTGATGGATTTTTGGGCAAGAGCATCTAGTAAGGGCTTCAAGGACCTCCTTTTTTGGATGGTGACCGGGGAAATATCAGCAAAGACTTGTAATGCGTGACCCTGGAACGAAAGTTGGGGAGAGTTCCTGGACAGTCTCATGATCTCCTCCTTAACTGCATAAAAGTGGGGCTTGACCACAACGTCTCTGGGCAAACCATCTGAGCGGGGGGCCTGGAGAGCCCTGTGGGCCCTATCAAGTTCTATCCTGTATTCCGGAATATTGGGGATGAGGTCCTTGATAAAGGATTGTACAGCACCCGATACATCCGTGATGGATTCCAGAAGCCCTCGGATTCTGAAGTTGCATCTCCGGGAACGATTCTCGAGGTCCCCAACCTTGGAGAGGGCTGTGTCTAGCTGGTCCTGGAGGTCCTGGATGCGTAATGTGTTTTGATTCGCTCTGGCAATTGTTTGTTCTGTTTTTTGTTCTATAGTGTCAATTCTGGACCCCAGATTCTGGAGGTCTGTTTGAATGGTAGAGGTGATTTTGGAGGCTGCCTGCGCCAGGCCCTTAGAAAGCATCTTGGAGAAAGTCTCCATTAGGAACCTCATTTCTGGGTGCAAAGTTGGTGCGGGCGACCCCACAATTCCCAGATTGTCCGGGTTGGGAGCCCGGGCTCCGGAGGGAGAAGCAAACATTTCTTCTAAAGACCTCTCCAGAAGGGAGACCGTGGAAGCTGGAGAGAGGGCCCGGGGGTTAAATAGCTCAGGGGCAGGGGGCCCTGGACTCAAAAGGATTTGTGAGCCCCCCTCCACACCTGCCTCCATATCCTCTGTGTTGACCGTATGGGCGGGGCGAGTCTCAGGGGGCAAGGGGGAGCCCTCAGGGTTCTGGACCCCAAAACTCGGATGCTTGGATATGTCCCTCTTGACGGCTGCAGCGTACATGGGGAAGGTAGCAGAGGTACGGCTTCCTTAGTGGGGCAGAAGAGAGGACTATTGGAGCTCCCAGGGTCAGCTTGTGCAATGAATGAGGGCTCAAAAGTCCAGGAGCAGCAGAGGGGGGAGCTTGAAGGGTGAGAGCAAAGGGGGCAGTTATGAATTTCAAAAAAGAGAGCGCTCCTTGCTGACAGGAGCCTGGTAAACCAGGGAACGTTATATGGGGAGGTAGGCCGCAGCCTCGGCCTCACCCACTAGCTTCATCAGGTGCTCCTGCAGGGACCCCCCAGGCTCTGGTAGCTACCTGGGGATGCACCTGTGCAGGTCACTCCTCTGTGTCCTTACTTTGTAGTATTCAGGCCTCTGAATCTCATCTGACGGGCGCGGGGTCCAGCGTATTAGTAGGCCGCAGCCGCGGCCTCGCGTAGTGCCCTGCGCTGTGCCGAGCGGACGAGATCGCGGGGGGGCCGGCAGACTCTCCCATATACCCCCGCTGCTGGGGGATCCTATGTTGTGGGGCGGGCGACCCCTCTTCTAGCTGCTGGTGGGCTGTAGGAGTGGGACGGAGCTCCGAGATCAAGCAACCATCCCGGTCCTCCGGCGCATGCGCACTCAAGCAGCAGTCTCTTATGCTTTTTGATGACTCTGCTGGTGTGCTTTCCGTGGGCCATCCACGGGCCAGCCCTGCCCCAGAAGTGGAAGACATTGAGTGCACCGGTGCTCAACCACTTCTGTTTCAGGATAAGGACATGGAAACACCACAGTAGCACGTCTCTGATGATGACGAAACACAGGTGCCAACTGCTGCGGCTTTCTACAGTGTGCAGACTGACAAGGAGGGCAGTGGTGAAGAGTGGGTGGAAGATGATGTGGAGGATGATGAGGTCCTAGACCCCACATGGAATGAAGGTCATGTGAGTGACGTGTGCAGTTTGGAGAAAGAGGTGGTGGTCGCACAGAGGCACCAGCACAGCAAAAGAGGAAGGAGGTTGCAAAAGCAGAGCGACCGTCCCCTAGACAGTACGCCTGCTACTACCCACTGCACCCAGTGACCTAGCACACCAAATGCAGCTCAAAGGAATTCCCTGGCGTGGCAGTTCTTCAGACAATGTGCTGACGACAAGACACGAATGGTTTGCACGCTGTGCAATCAGAGCCTGAAGCGAGGCATAAATGTTCTAAACCTGAGCACAACCTGCATGACCAGGCATCTACATGCAAAGCACGAGCTGCAGTGGAATAAGCACCTCAAAATCCAAGAAAGGTCTCGGGCTCCTCCTGCTTCCTCTTCTGCTGCTGCCTCGGCCTCTTCCTCCACCTCTACAGTGCCAGTTTTACCTGCCACCCAGCAAACAGACGATGTGACAGCCATGTCCGCCACCGTCCCCAAGCATTTCCACAGCATAGTCCCATGGAAGCTTACAGCTGTCCATCTCCCAAACACTGGAGAGAAAGAGGAAGCACCCCCCTACCCACTCGCGATCCCTGGCCCTGAATGCCAGCATTTCAAAATTCCTGGCCTTTGAAATGCTGTCATTCCATCTGGTGGACACGGACAGTTTTAAAAACCTGATGGCGGTGGCTGTCCCACAGTACGTGGTTCCCAGCCGCCACTACTTTTCCTGGCGAACCATCCCTTCCCTGCACAAACAAGTCGGGGACAAGATCAAGTGTGCACTGCGCAACGCTATCTGTGGCAAGGTCCACATAACCACTGATATGTGGACCAGTAAGCACGGGCAGGGACGCTATATCTCGCTAACTGCACACTGGGTAAATGTAGTGGCGGGTGGGCCTGAGGTGAATAGCAGTTTGGCGCATGTCCTTCCGTCACTGAGGATTGCAGGGCATTTCTCTTTGCCTCCTGTTGCCTCCTCCTCCTACTCCGCTTCCTCCTCCTCTACCACTTCCTCATCGGTCAGCGTAACACCTTCATCACCAACTTCAGCACATCCAGGGGGAAACGACAGCAGGCTGTTTTAAAACTGATATATTTGGGGGGGTAAACCCCACACTGCACAGGAGCTGTGGACAGGCATTGAACAACAGACCGATGAGTGGTTGTTGCCACTGAGCCTCAAGCCCGGCCTAGTGGTGTGCGATAATGGGCGAAATCTCGTAGCAGCTCTGGGCCTAGCCGGTTTGATGCACATCCCTTGCCTTGCGCATGTGCTGAATTTGGTGGTGCAGAAATTTCTAAAAACTACCTGAATATGTCAGAGCTGCTGCAGAAAGTGCAGTCCATCTGTGCGTGCTTTCAGCGTTCTCACCCTGCTGCTACTCGCCTGTCTGCGCTGCAGCAGAACTTCGGTCTTCCCACTCACAAGGTGGAACTCCACCTTGCACATGCTGGAGAGACTGTGCGATCAGCAGGCAATAGTGGAGTTTCAGCTGCAGCACGCACGGGTCAGTCGCTCTGCAGAACAGCACCACTTCACCACCTACGAGTGGGCCTCCATGCAAGACCTGTGTACCATATTGCCGTGTTTCGAGTACTCCACCAACATGGCCAGTGCTGATGACGCTGTTCTCAGCGTTACTATCCCACTTCTATGTCTCCTTGAAAAAACACTTGGGGCGATGATGGAGGAGGATGTGGCACAGGAGGAAGAGGAGCAGGAAGAGGAGGAGGAAGAGGGGTCATTTCCATGGTTATCAGGCCAGTCATTCACAAGTGGCTCGGAGGGTGGGTTCCTGCACCAGCATAGGCCAGGTCAAAATTTTTCAAGCCAGGGCACAGTTTTGGAGGATGAAGAGGACGAGGATGATGATGAGGAAGAGGAACCGTGTTCACAGCAGGGTGGCACCCAATGCAGCTCGTGGGCATCACTTTAGCATGGCTGGGGGGGATACGGAGGACACAGATGATACACCTTCCACAGAGGACAGCTTGTCTTTGCCTCTGGGCAGCCTGGCACACATGAGCGACTACATGCTGCAGCACCTGTGCAACGACAGCCGAGTTGCCCACATTGTAACTTGTGCTGATTACTGGGTGGCCCCCCTGCTGGTTCTCCGTTACAAGGACAACGTGCCGTCCTTAATTCCCTCACTGGAGCGTGATCGGAATATGCGCGACTACAAGCGCACGCTGGTAGACACGCTGCTAAGGGCATTCCCAAATGATACCGGGGGCTAAGTGGAAGCACAAGTCAAAGGCAGAGGAGGAGGAAGAGGTCGCCAACGCAGCTGTGGCACCACCAGCACCTCAGAAGGCAGGGTTAGCATGGCCAAAATGTGGAAAAGCTTTGTCAGCAGCACACCACAACAAAACAGCACCACCAGCTGATAGGCAACGTCTTAGCAGGAGGCAGCATTTCAGCAACATGGTGGAACAGTATGTATGCACACGCCTACACGTACTGACTGATGTGTCTGCCCCATTCAACTTCTGGGTCTCCAAATTGGGCACATGGCCTGAGCTTGCCCTTAATGCCTTGGAGGTGCTGGCCTGCCCTGCAGCCAGTGTATTGTCTGAACGTGTGTTTAGCACGGCAGGGGGCGTTATCACAGCCAAGTGCAGCCACCTGTCCACAGCCAACATGGACAAGCTAACGTTTATTAAAATGAACAAGGCATGGATCCCACAAGACTTGTCTGTACCTTGTGCAGAATAGACATTTATACCGGCCTCACACAGCCATTGGTATACTTAAGCGAACGTATTCTTTTTTTTTTTTTATAGAAGATAAGTCTTTATTGGAATTTGTAACAGGAGAAACATGAAAAATAAACCATGGTACATTTTATATGGAAAAAGTGAACCCGTGCTAGAACATCTCTGGGTTTGTCTGCAGATAGTGATCTTTTTTTTTTTAATATGTCTCAATATTTTGGGGGCTACCCCAATTAGAAAAAAAAAACAAACAAAAAGCAGTGTTGGCTACCTCCTCCTCCTCCACCGCTACTTCCACCTACACCGCTACGGTCACCGCCTCCTCCTACTCCACATCCACCTCCTCCTCCATTTTTTATTTTTTTATGTTATTTAAAGTTATTTTCCTATCCACATTTGTTCGCAGGGCACTTGTCCTACTCTTACCCCCATTTTGCTTCCTTTTGCAGCCCTCTAGCCCTTTCTAGGACTTTTTTAGAGCCATTTTAGTGCCCAAAAGATCGGGTCACCATTGACTTCAATGGGGTTCGGGGTCAAGTTCGGGGCCAAACTCAAACTTTTTCGCTAAGTTTGGCCGAACTCGCCGAACTCGAACATCCAGGTGTCCGCTCAACTCTACCGATAACTAAAGATTTGCACTTTTGTGCAAGAGTAAAACCATGTGGATATACAAGCTCCAATCCCTTTTGCCCAATGGGCTGAACGAGGAGCTTGACACTCACACTCTCTTT
The DNA here is from genome assembly GCA_018402905.1 of Glandirana rugosa. NCBI lineage: Eukaryota > Metazoa > Chordata > Amphibia > Anura > Ranidae > Glandirana > Glandirana rugosa. The sequence continues at coordinate 82,957 of BLSH010025113.1, read as the reverse complement.
GACACCTGAACCCTTGCTGATTCGTCTTGTCCAATGCCCTTAATCTGCCTTTTGTTTTCCTTTTTCCAATATATACTGTATACTTATTGATTTTTTTAAATTAACTAATTTATGTATGAAAATGTATATGTGTGTGAGTACATACATATGTCTTTGTATAAATATATATTTCTTAATGTACATCATCTTGGTTTAAACCTTTATTATAGTTTATACATATTTTCTATTTACTGTTTTTTAATTTTTATTTTTATGTTTAATTTTTATTTTATTTATTTTAAGTTTATTTTTTTCTGTATTTATTTGCACTTGCATATGTATTCACTGGCCCCACTCTAGCTGTTCTAATGTGTGTTTCTTATGTATTATGTTTTTTGACAAATGCTTTTTATAAGAGTTTTTATAAGAATCTTTGTGCTTACACTAATACAACTTCAATACCTGTGGTTGTTACAGGCTTGTATTGCCTTGTTTCCATGGAGACCTCCCCCTCCTCCTGGAGACGTGCTATAAAATTGCTAGCATCATTGGAGCCTAGTCACATGACCTGATGAAGGGAATTTCCTGAAACATGTAGTCCAAATCATGACCAGACTCCAGTGTCTTCCCATACTGCGATCATCTCCTCTGCAGCCGGTTTGTCAGCTCTGTTCCATCCTGGCTTTCAATTGGCTCCTGCACAGTGTGACGTTTCTGGTCACATGACCGATCCTGGAAGTAGTGTGGAGGACGCAGTGAGCTGTTCCCCAGTGCCTTGGATGGTTTTTCATCTTCCAGAGGGCTTGAGGCTTAGCTGCAGATGTGCACACTGCAGCAGCCTCACTCTCTCCACCTACACACAAACATGCATCATCTCCAGGAGCAGGGTCATTTCTCCATCTACCCAGTTGGAACATCAGTGAGTTGGCTCCTGTGAGCTGTTTTTATTAACCTTATGATGTCAAAGTAACTTCTTACCAGGAAGGAATTCTTTTAACCATTTACTTTCTCATCCCTGACCTGTATGTTAATTTTTCTTGAATAAACTGTTACTTTTGTGATTTCTGCAGCTTCCATGCACGTTTTTTGCATCCAGCGCACTCTCCTTGTTTTTGCTTTGTTACTCAATAGTCCCCAGAGTTAGAGTGGTGCAGTCCCTGGAATGACACTACTACATATCCCTATATCTGTCTCTCATGTGCACACCCCAATATCGACAGAAGCGCCAGGCACCCCTTGTATTGTTCAACTCTCTGCGCCCTCACCCCATTTTCGTAGTCCACTTGTTCCACTGCCCATAATTGAAGTGCCTTTCGAAAAAGTTGGCACGGATCTCATGGGACTCATAGTAAAGTCTGCCTGGGGACACTAGCACATCCTGGTAATACTAGATCATGCAATCCACTATCCGGAAGCCATACCCTTGCAGAACACCTCCGCTAAGGCTATCGCCAGGGAGTTGGTACATGTGTTTAGTCGGGTGGGCATCCCTAAAGAGGTCCTAACAGATCAGGGCACCCCATTTATGTCCCAGGTAACCATGGAATTGTCCAGGTTGTATAAAATTTCCCATCTCCGTACCTCGGTCTACCACCCCCAAATGGATGGACTTGTGGAGAAGTTTAATAAAATGCTCAAAAGCATGTTGAGAAAGGTAGTGGAAAAAGATGGGAGAGATTGGGATATGTTCCTGCCGTACCTCATGTTTGCCATACGAGAGGTTCCGCAAGCATCTACGGGATATTCCTCCTTTGAAATCTTGTATGGTAGACATCCCAGGGGGCTGCTAGATGTCGCAAAAGAGACATGGGAAAGAGAGGCCACCCCATATAGGAGCGTCATCAAGCATATTTCCTTGATGCAGGATCGAATCGCAGCACTCCTTCCCCTTGTGCGAGAACATATGGAGCGAGCCCAGGAAGCCCAGAGAAGGGTTTATAATCGTGGTGCTAAAACTCAGACTTTCAACCCCGGAGACAGAGTGCTGGTGCTAGTCCTCACGGTTGAAAGTAAATTCCTAGCAAAGTGGCAGGATTCCTTTGAGATTAGGGAAAGAGTAGGGGAACTGAACTACAAAGTTTACCAGCCAGGGAAAAGGAAACCCATGCAAATTTACCATTGGAATCTCTTAAAACCATGGAAAGACCGAGAGACTTTATTGGCAGTGCCCACTCCTCAAGAAGACAGGCTATTCATGACTCCGGACATCCCCATAACTGAGTCCTTGTCACTGACTCAACAAAATGACATTAAGGAATTAATTAGTAAAAAGAGAGATTTTTTCTCTCCCCTACCCGGACAGACCACAGTACTGCAACATGACATAGTTATGGAACCAGGGGTCCATGTAAACGTAAAACCCTACTGGATACTTGAGGCAAGACAGGAGGTGGTGGCGAAGGAAATAAAAACCATGTTGGAGTTAGACATAATAGAGGAGCCCCACAGCGCCTGGTCGAGCCCTATAGTGCTGGTCCCAAAGCCTGATGACACTATCAGGTTCTGTAATGATTTCCGGAAGCTGAATAACGTGTCTTAGTTTGACGCATACCTAATGCTGCGGGTTGACAAACTTGTGGACAGGTTGGGAGGTGCCCAGTACTTAACAACCCTAGACCTAACTAAGTGATACTGGCAGATCCCCTTAACAGAGTCAGCAAAGGAAAAAACAGCCTTTTCTACCACTGAGGGGTCCTTCAAGTACAAGCGAATGAGATTGGTTTGTATGGGGCCTCTGCATCCTTCCAGAGAATTATGGACAAAACCTTGAGGCTGCATCGCTCCTATGCAGCCGCCTATTTGGATGATGTGGTCATCCACAGTCCAGATTGGGAATCGCATCTGCCCTGAGTACAAGAGGTCATAGATTCCCTATGGGTAGCAGGTTTAACAGCCAACCCAAAAAAGTGTGCCATAGGCCTGGAAGAGGCCAAATACCTTGGGTATGTTATTGTTCGGAGACTGATCAAACCCCAGACCAACAAGATCGAGGCAAATCAAAAGTGACCCCAACCGGTGAATAAAAAACAGTGGTCAATGGGACTGGATAGACAAAATTTAGCTATGTGACCAAACATACTACACAAATGGCATTTTATCTTCTCTAAAGTTGTATAGCATCTCTTAACAAAAAGCTTTGTTTTAGACGACTGAGAATGTTTGATGGCTTTATGTGGATTAGTAGTTCTTTCTTGCTGCTTACAAAATATAGGGGCAATTTTTAAAGAGCTCTTACCTTCCAGGGATTTATTCCTATTGCTACATACCCCATAGGTAGCTACTCACTGGCCAGTGATTGGGTTGACAGGTGGCGTCCCTGTCACCCTTGTTGCTTTTCACTACTTTAGTACTTCAAAGGCAACCTAGAGATTTCCTGAACTCGCTAATAGTTCAATCTCCCACGTGGACTTTTCTGAAGCATTCTAAAAGAAATGCTTAAAGTAGAGCAATTCCTGTTATTCAAGAATGATTACATCAAAATTGTATAACCTTGGATAAAGAAACTATATGCATGCTATATGCATGCTTGGAGTGCAAAGGGCAGTTATTTGAGGCAACAACTATTTGCAATATGGTTCACATCAGCCACAATATAGCCAGTGTTCATAGATCTAATTACAAAGCATACAATTGCCAATTAGTAACAAAGAAAGACAGATTCATCCACAACAAGGTAAAACAGTGTGCCCACAGGTGCGTTTCAATCACAAAGATTGGGAAGCATCTTAACCTAGAATTCATTCCAGGGTCAACTGGAACTGCTTTTTGGCAGAAAGGACCAAATCCTAATTTTTCCACTGCCTCTACGCATCCAATTGGAGCCCTTATCATTCACACTTACAACCTGATTAGGTGCAACCGAGCAGGATGTTTTCTCATTCACTCTCAGTACAAATTTATTATAATTATACTGTTCGCATCAGTCTCATCAAAGTGTTAGTTCAGACAAAAGGTAACAAAAAACAATGTTTGAAGAAGCTTGCTAATTTGGGTGTTCAGACAGAGTTGAAAACAAAGACATAGATAATGCTTACCGTTTTTGGAGTAAGAGTTGTCTGTTTCAGCTCTGCTTTCCACACAAGAAATCACAATCACCAAAAGTTGAAAACTCCGCACCAAGGGGCACCATCTGTTTTGACGATTTCTACCTACCTCACTTATACGCTTAAAGATAAATAAAATAAGTGATTACAACCTTTTGTCTATATAAGAATCAACCAATGCTGTTGCTGTTATTACGAATCAAATCAATAATCAATGACACCTGTACTAGGAAAAATTAAGATCTAATTTATTTTAACTTACTATTATACAGAAAAGAAACTTGTGTTAATCAAATATTATCAAATATGACGTAGCTGGTAAACGTTTAAAAGTGATGATGTTAACAATAAGATACAAAGTAAGTAATACAAAAAGAAGAATGATGTTGCAATATAACTACAAATGATATAAAAGTATTAAAACAAACTGTAGGACAGAAGAAGTTACAGAAAAAACAAGAGATACCAGAGGATAAGGGGTGATACATTATACTGACGTTGTGATCTCCTGACTGCCTTGGCTCAAAATTGCACTGGGAGCTTTGGTTTTGTTATTCCCTCTCTGCCCACCCCTGCATTCACCCCCAATCGAGCCTTCTCATTGGCTAGAGTTGCATTGAATCTTGATTGGCTGAAATTCAAAACCTCTTTGCCTACCATGCTTATCACACAATTAGGATCTCCGATGCCTTCATGTCTGCCACCCCCCCTGACTTTAGGATAAACAGTTCCCAAATGAGCATGTCAAGGATCTACAACCATACGGAGACACAATGTCTGATTAGCCACCCTAAAGACAAAAGGGTAACTTAATTACAATGCCTAACATGTCTTTGAAGGCACCAAAAAGAAGCTTTTGTCTTCTTGATAAATAGGAAACAGTCTTGTAAACACAACCCAGGCCAATTTCTCATGATAAAACCATACAATATATAAAGTACATAATTTCCTGTAAAAAATATATATATTTGACTGGGCATGGCATTTTCTTACATTCTCCCTCTCAGGGGAGAACAAATCCTGTCTTAAAGAGTCGCTTCGACAGTCCAAACGAGAGCTTCACCAAAATATCTCTAATATTTCCACATCACTATGTCTTTGGCAAATGAATTATTAGCCCAGACGTACATTTCCTTCTGATAGCCAATTGTAATGTTGGTATATACCGGGGCAAAATAGCCGCCCATTGCAGTCTCATGTAGTTGTAGGAAGAATTGGTCAAGAAAAAACAAAATAATAATGGAGTTCAAATTAGAATCTTTCATTAGGAATAAGCACAATGCCATCAGGCCTACCTGATGGGGAATCAATATGTATAATGATACCACATCTAGAGAGACCCAATAGTAGTCCTCTTCCCATGAGTAAGCTTTTAGCGCCTCGATCATGTGTCCAGAATCACGAATGTATAAAGGTAAGTTGGTGAATATGGGTTGAAGATAAAAATCTATGTATTGTGAAAGGCCACTAAGAAAGAAATTGGTGCTAGCCACAATAGGCCTTTCTGGGTTCTAGGGATTTATGCACTTTCAGGAGGTGGTAGAAATAGGGAGTGCTGCAATCAGAGGGAAGCAGAAACTGCTTCTCTCTTTTGTCCAGCACTCCATCCCTGTAGGCAATGCCCACTAAAGATTTGAGTGCCTTTTGAAACTCGGGAAGGGAGTCTCCTGGCAGTTTACGGTAGGTATTGTGTCATATAGTAACCTGTATGTTTTCTTTAAATAACCTGTCTTGTCCTGAATGACAAGACTCCCGCCCTTGCCAGCTTGTTAGATAATAATCAGGGTGGATTTGATTTAAATCAAGCCGATTTAAATCATGATTTAAATCACTAGTAAAAAGGCTTGATTTAAATCAACTCAATTTAAATCATAATTTTTAAAGAGCAACTGTCATCTCTGTCCCGCAGCGGCTCCTCCTCTGACCCACTGTTGACTCAACGACAGTTGCATTCACTTTAATGGGACGGCTGGTGATGTGGCAGTGACACACCAAGGTGAGGGACGTGGTGGCAGCAGGTGAGTGGATGCCCGCTAACAGACACTGGCATGATGGATCTGAAATGACAGGTGCTCTTTAAATATAAGGACTCATTCTTGCTGGTAGTTAGAATCTTTAATATTTGCAAACAAAATGAAGGTTTCCTATTTAGAATAATAAGCTGTCAGGTTAGTAAAACAGCGATATCAGAACCAAGTCATTTATACAGTTGGTAGTGTACATAGATTTGCAAAACAATGGGATAAAGGAATGTTCCTGAACTTTGTTTTATCTCATGTTTACATTGTGTCAATGCATCAATGCAGTGCATGTTATCTCAGCTTGCAAAGCTTGGATTCATTGAATGAATTTACCAAAAATATAAATATTGCAGAATATACAGCCTCATGCTACATAACTAAGCTCCATTTCATGCTGAATAAACAAAATTATTAAAGCATCTTGAATAGAAAACTATCTTTAGATCGATTTGTACTCCAAAATCATTTTATTGAAATAAGTTTGGTAAAAATAAAAAATATCAATTTAAATTAAAAAAAAATCGAATTTAAATCGCAAAAGTCTGATTTTTTTTTTTTAAAAACCATCGATTTTTATCCACACTGATAATTGATTTCTTGGATTCCAGCCGTTTCAGGGTGATATATCCTGAAAAAGTTAGATCATAGAAAACATGTATTTTTGAAGAATTGCACGCTGTAAAAAATATTGTGCTGGGTCTACTCAAAAAAAATTGAGGCAACTATTTGCATCAGCTTTTTAAGTACTGTCAACTAAACTTAGTTTTGTCTGACTCATTAGACTTTTCATGTTTTCGACTTTGTTGTTTTAAGTAAAATCAACTGAATTTTTTTAAGTTTATAGACCATAGTATTTTAAGTTAGGAATACATACCTAAACTTGTCTGGAACTATAGTTTTAAGTAAAGCCAACTCAATTTTTCCAGTTTATAGACCATAGGCACAAACAAATGGTATAATTGTTTTTAATATTTAATAGCATGGGGTGCAAAGTGGGCGGGGTTTCATCAACTATTATGAATAATATCTCTGAAAACAAATAGCACAAACGTTCATTTTTGCAGCGCAAATCAGCACAGATGCAGCACAATAATGTTATCTTTGTTTTTAAATTTCAATAACATGGGGTGCAAATTGGGTGGGACTTGAGGTCACATAATCTAAAATTTAATATGCAATAACTTCAAAGCCGAATGACAGAAACAGTCATTTTTGTGGCACAAAACAGTTCTTAACCCCTTGCTTACTGGGCACTTGAACCCCCCCTCATGCCCAGACCAATTTTCAGCTTTCAGCGCTGTCGCATTTTGAATTACAATAGCGCGGTCGTGCGACGTTGTACCCAAACAAGATTTGAATCCTTTTTTTCCCACAAATAGAGCTTTCTTTTGGTGGTATTTGATCACTTCTGCGTTTTTATTTTTTGTGCTATAAACAAACAAAGAGCGACTATTTTGAAAAAAGAACAATATTTTTTACTGTTTGCTATAATATATATCCGAAAAAAATGATTCATCAGTTTTGGGCGATATATATTCTTCTACATATTTTTGGTAAAAAAAATCGCAATCGGCGTATATTGATTGGTTTGCACAAAATTTATCGCGTCTACAAACCATGAGAATTAATTTATGGCATTTTTATTATAATTTTTTTTTTTACTAGTAATGGCTGTGATCTGCAATTTTTATCAGGACTGTGATATTGGGGACATGTCGGACATTTTTTCCATTTTTTTTTGACCACTGACATTTATACAGCGATCAGAAATGTAAATATCCACTGATTACTGTATAAATGTAATTGGCAGGGAAGGTGTTAACACTAAGGGGGCAATCAAGGGGTTAACTGTGTTCCCTGTGTGTTTTCTAACTGTGTGGGGGCTGAGCTGGCAGGGACATGACAGTTCTCACTCATCCCGATTACAGGGATCAGTGGATCTGTCACCCCCCCCCCATAGAATGGAGAACCGCTGTGTTTACATTGGTGGTTCCCCGTTCTGCTGCTCTATTAGGCGATCACGGGTCTCCAGTGGACATCGAGTTCGCCCGACCCGCGGGCATGCCAACACAGCGAGCGCGCGCCGCCGGCTGGGAGTGTGCAGGGAGAGCGCAAAGGGGTGGACGTCCATGGATGTCTGCCCGGCAATTCAGATCCGCGCTGTAGCCATCTTTCCGCTATAGCGTGGATCTGTAGAGGTTAAGCTTAACCACTTCAATGCCAGGCACTTAGAACACTTCCAATTTTCAGCTTTCGGTGCTGTTGCGCTTTGAATGAGAATTGCGCAGTCATGCTACACTGTACCCAAAAAAGCTTTTTATCATTTTGTTCCCACAAATAGAGCTTTCTTTTGGTGGTATTTGATCACCCCTGCACTACTTTTTGCACTACAAATAAAAGACGACCGAAAAATTTTCTTTGATTCTGTCACAAAACTTTGTATAAGTACATTTTCTCCTTCACTGACGGGCACTGATGTGGCTACACTGTAGGCACTGATGAGGCTAGACTGACGGGCACTGATGAGGCAGTACGGATTGGCACTGATGAGGTGGCACTGATAAGGTTGCCCTGATGATGGGGCACATATATGCAGCACTGACAGGCGGCACTGATAAGCAACACTGATGGGCACTCATAGGTGCCACTGATAGGTGGCACTGGCCACTGATGGGCACTGATAGGTGGCACTGCTGGGAACTGATATGTGGCACTGTTAGGTGGGAATGGTAGGCACTGATAAGTGGCACAGGTGGGCACTGATAGGTGATACAGGTGGGCACGGGTACATGGCAATGGTGGGGCACTGGTGCATTTAGCACTGTTAGGGATGGCACTGGCAGGCATCATATATGGGCACAGTGCCATCCCTACAGTGCACTGTATTGCCCTTATCTGGTGGTCTAGTGGGGTCTCCATGGTGGTCCTGGGTGTCTTCCTGATTTTCTCCCTGGTGGTCCTGGGCGGCCTCCTTATGCTGTCCCTGGGGGTGGGGGCTCCCTGGTGGTCCTGGTTGGCTCCCTGGTGGTCCAGTGTGGCAATCCTGAAGGGGGCTGCACTGATAAACGTTCAACGCAGCCCCCTCGTCAGGCGAACAGCCGATCGGCTCTCCACTGCTCAGGTCTGCAGACCTGAGCAGAGGAAAAGCCTATAAACAGCTCTTCCTATTTACACTGTGATCAGCCGTAATTGGTCACGGCTGATCACATGGTAAAAGGCTTCCATCGGTCGGTAATGCGGTGGGTCAGACTGACCCACGGCACCACCAAATGCCGCGATGCGTGCCCACGTCAGGTTAATGAACCCCCTGCCCGGCCGTCATTTGTCAATAGGTCGGAAGGGAAGTGGTTAACAGCCGGAGGTCCCTCACCCTGCATCTTGGTTGCGTTCTGCCAAATGCAGTAAGTGCAAACTGAGTCGTCTCAATAGGTGTATACAATGGTTGTTTTTCCATTTATTATAAATATATTAATCTGCAAATAAAATAAATATTTTTGATGGTATGTTAACCACTTGCCGACCGCCGACTAACGGCGACAGAGTGGCTCGTTATCGCAAACCGCCGGGGGCTACCCGTGATGCCCCCCCCGCAGTAAGAGTATGTAAACACGGATCTCCGTTCTGTTGAAGGGGGGAGGGCGATGATCATAGGCTTCCTGTATATGGAAGCCGTGATCATCCCCTTTCCTCAGCCAGGGCAGCCCACACACAGTTAGAACACGCCCAGGGAACACAGTTAACCCTTAGAGCGCCCCCTGCAGGTTAACCCCTTCACTGCCAATGGCATTTACACAGCAATCAGTGCATTTTTATAGCACTGATTGCTGTATAAATGCCAATGGTCCCAAAAAAGTGTCAAAATGGTCCAACATATCCGCTGCAATATCACAGTACCGCTAAAAATCGCAGATCGCAGCCATTACTATAAAATAAATAAATAAAAACCCCAGAAATAAATTCTCATCGTCTATAAACGTGGCAACTTTTGCGCAAACCAATCAATAAACCCCAAATGCGATTTTTTTTTACCAAAAATATGAGGAAGAATATAAATTGGCCAAAACTGATGGAAACAAATGTTTTTTTATTTTTTTTTTGGATTTGTATTTTAGCAAAAAGTAAGAAATTTGGGTTTTTTTGCAAAATTGTCGCTCTTCTTTTGTTTATATCGGCGATCAGAAATGACGCAGAGGTGATCAAATACCACCAAAAGAAAGCTCTATTTGTGGGAAAAAAGGACGCAAATTTCGTTTGGGTACAACGCCGCACAACCGCGCAATTGTCAGTTAAAGCAACGCAGTGCCAAATCGCAAAAAGTGCTCTGGTCCTAAAGTGTGAAATCCTTCCAGGGCTGAAGTGGTTAAGCAAGATTTAAAGCATGTAAACGATAATTTGTTCAATGTTCATTCTTACCTTTCAATGCCATTGCATAGAGACTTGGAAAAACTCTTGTCACTGGTGGTGCTTTTTTGTCCTGATGGGCCTCAAATGTATAGGAACTGCCTTGCGCAGGTTTTCAAAGTTCCAAAAGACGTCAAACTCTTTAAAATGATAGCATCAAAACTCATGCGGTTGCACGTTTGGCAAGCATGCTTAACACAATTTCAATCAAATGAAAAGATAATTTTTTTTAAGTAAATGTAACTCAATTAGAATAAGGAAATTTGCATACCTTAAATGTTTTGTCTAGATTAATCAATATTATACATTATTTTTGTAAATGTAAAAGGTGTGTTTTAACCAGTTCCCGACCGCGTGCCGTGTTTTCACGGCGGCAGTCGGGATGCTGAGCGTGAATCGCCGTAAAAAGACGGCGATCTGCGAACAGCCGCTAGGGGGCGCGCGCCACCCTCCTGAGGAGTGTGCCCGCGGCTCGGGCGGACCCGATGTCCGCTGGCAAGCCGCGATGAGCGGCCACAGGGAGAGAAAGGGGAACCGCCGATGTAAACACGGCGGTTCCCCATTCTGTTAGTGCAGGCATGGGAGATCTACTGATCCCTGTCACTGAGATCATTTAGATCTCTCATGCCTGTGTTAGCCCAACCCCCCCACAGTAAGAACACACCCAGGGAACACAGTTAACCCCTATCTCTCCCCCCCAGGTTAACCCCTTCACTGCCAATGACATTTATACAGTAATCAGTGGACATTTAAATTTCTGATCGCTGAATAAATGTCATTGGTCCCACAAAAGTGTCAAAAATGTCTGACATGTCTTTTAAAAAATTTTAAAGCATCGCCTATGGAGATTTTTAAGTACCGGAGTTTGTCACCACTCCGCAAGTGTGAGCAATTTTAAACTGTAACATGTATTGTATATATTTATTCGGCGTAACATCCTCTTTCACAATATACAAAAAAAATGGGCTAACTTTACTGTTGTCTTATTTTTTAACTCAAAAAAGTGAATTTTTTCCCCAAAAAAATTGTGCTTCAAAGACCACTGTGCAAATACGCATAACGCACAAAAAATATTGCAAAGATCTCCATTTTATTCTCTAGGGTGTTTGAAAAAAAAATATATAATGTTTGGTGATTCTAAGTGATTTTCCAGCAAAAAAAACTGATTTTAACTTGTAAACAACAAATGTAAAAAAGGGCTCCAGGGGGTGAAGTGGTTAAAATATCAAAGTAAATTAATTAACATTTATTTATTTAGAAACATAGAAACATAGAAAAGTGACGGCAGAAAAAGACTGAGTAGTCCATCGAGTCTGCCCCTTTTTTTTTTTCTTTTTTTTTTTACATTAACCTTGTTGTCTGACTATGGATTTATGTTTATCCCAAGCATGTTTGAAGCCATTTACTGTTGACTGTCTCACAACCTCTGTTGGTAGCTTATTCGATTAGAATCTTTCATAATAAAATGACTTTCCCACCAACTACTAACCTTATTCGATGGTTGTCTCCAACACTCTGTCAGTTGTCATTTACCGAAGTTTGTACGAACCCTATTTGTATTTAGGTATCAGTCTGTTGTTCCAATTACATTTTTTTTTTTCTTTTTTTTTTTCCCCGTCTGAGCTACCTGATGAGTCAGAAAAAGACGGCAGTGAAAAGATACAAAGATACAAAGATTTATTTATTTACAATTAATTAAATGAAACTATAAAATTGGTGAAGTGGGGGACCTCGGGAAAAAATGTAAACAACAAATGTTCAATTTTAGTCAAAAAAAACGACCTTTTAGTGAATCTTAGTGGTTTGTAATATATAAAAAAAAAGTTTGTGGGATCTCTTATTTTACCTCTAGAAACGTTATAAAAAACACGCAATACGCATAAACGTGTCACCAGAAACTTCGTGTTAAAAAAACCCCTTTTTTAAGTGAAAAAACTCAATTTTTTATTCT
>BLSH010025113.1:15978-32609 GCA_018402905.1 Glandirana rugosa | reverse complement strand
CTATAGAAGTAGGCAATGGTTTTGGAACAAGAATATGTCCCTCTAAGCAGAAGCCTCTACCTAGTGCAGTCAGATCACTCAAAGCATCAGTATGTGAAATCTCAAATTACTCCCACAATATGATCGTTGTGTACGATCCCACAATCTGATCATTGTGTACGAACGTACGATCGTTTCGTTAGACAGAGTTTAATCTGCAATCTCCAACTCTAAGCAGTGGTATTTAAAATCTCAAATTCCCCCAACAATCTGATCGTTGTGTACGAACGTACAATCGTTTCGTTGGACAGAGTTTAATCTGCAAATCTCCAACTCTAAGCAGCGGTATTTGAAATCTCAAATTCCCCCAACAATCTGATCGTAGAGCACGATCGTAGCGATCGTTGTTCTATGCAGAGCTTGATCTGCAACTCAAAGCAGCGGTATGTGAAATCTCTAATTTCTGCTATCTGTCCTCAGAGCAACAGCACAGACAGCAGTAGTAAAGTAATCTATCTCAGGATGCAGGATCAGGTCTTAAAATGGCTAAAATCTGTCCCTCACGCCGTCAGCTACCTTTCCCTACACTAACCCAAGGAGCATGTGACTGCAGCACTGTGACTCCAGCTTATAAAGAGGCTGGGTCACATGATGCACCGGCCAATCACAGCCATGCCATTAGTAGGCATGGCTGTGATGGCTTCTAAGGGCAAACCAGTGAAACGCTTGTTGATTGGCTGCCCTGCAGCTTCTCAACACGTGGAGTAAAATAGCAGAACCCCGGACCGAACCCGAACGATTTTTGAAATGTCCGGGTCCGGGTCCGTGCCACGGACACCCTAAAGTTCGGTACGGACCCGAACGTTACAGTCCGGGTTCGCTCAACACTAACTATCATATAAATGGATAACTATGTGTAAAAATAAAAGCGTTTTCATTTTTTTCCCACATTTTCAAAAAATTCCAGAAAAAAATGACATATTCAAAAGACTCATTATGCCTCATAGATTATACGTTGGGGTGTTTTCTTTCCAAAATGGGGTAATTTTGTTGTCAATTCTATTGTCCTGGTGCTCCAGGATCTTCAAAAGTGTAATAGGGTGTTGAGAAATGAGATTTGTAATTTATGCTTGTAGAATGCCGGAAGGTGCTAGTTCAATGTTGGGCCTCTGTATGTGGTCAGGCTATGTAAAAGTCTCACACATGTGGTATGGCCATACTCAGGAGGAATAGCAGAATGTATTTTGGGGTGTCATTTTTGCTATGTACATGCTATGTGTTGGAAATATCTTATAAATGGACAACTTTGTGTAAAAAAAATGCGTTTTCATTTTTTCCCCACATTTTCCAAAAACTACTGGAAAAAAATGAACCGTTCAAAAGACTCATTATGCCTCATAGATTATACGTTAGGGTGTTTGCTTTCCAAAATGGGGTCATTTTGTGGGTAATTCCATTGTCCTGGTGCTCCAGGGCCTTCATAAATGTGATAGGTCGTCACGACATTAGATGTGTAATTTATGTTCCTAGAATACCTGACGGCGCTCCCTGCATGTTGAGCCTCTGTATGTGGCCAGGCTGTGAAAAAGTCTCAGACATGTGATATCACCATACTCAGGAGGAGTAGCAGAATGTGTTTTGGGGTGTAATTTGTGGTATGCATATGCTGGGTGTGAGAAATAACCTGTTACAATGACAATTTTGTGAAAAAAAGAAAAGAAAAAAAAATCTTAATATTTCAAAGAATTGTGGGAAAAAATTACAGCTTCAAAAAATTCACCATGCCTCTTACTAAATACCTTGGAATGTCTACTTTCCAAAAAGGGGTCATTTGGGGGGTATTTGTACTTTCCTGGCTTGTTAGGGTCTCAAGAAATGTCAGTATATCAGGTGTGATCAATTTTCAATGATTGGCACCATAGCTTGTAGACTCTATAACTTACACAAGGACCAAATAATATGCACTTATTTGGGTTATTTTTACCAAAGATAGGTAGCAGTATAAATTTTGGCCAAAATTTACAAAGAAAAATTACTAATTTGCAAAATTTTATGACAGAAACAAAGAAAAAGGCATTTTTTTCGCAAAATTTTCAATCTTTTTTTATTATTTTATAGCACAAAAAATAAAAAAACCCTAATGATTAAATACCACCAAAAGAAAGCTCTATTTGTGCGAAAAACGGATGCAAATTTCATATGGGTACAGTGTTGCATGACAGAGTAATTGTCATTCAAAGTGTGATAACGCTCAAAGCTGAAAAATGGCCTGGACAGGAAGGGGGTTTTCGTGCCCGGTACTGATGTGGTTAAAGTACAGCAAACACCACTTTTCATTGAATAAAGTGCATCCAATTACATATTAAATTTGGGTAATAAGCACCCCCCCATCATGCCTGGGAGAGGCCAACAAGGAGAGGCAGATGTTCCCATGCCGCTATGAGCGGGTCAGCAACATCTGTCACTAGTCACTAGTGCGCAGTCCACCACAGCTGCCAGAGAGGCTTATTCTGCCTTCTTGTCCATAGCTACTCCTGCCATAGCCCCAGCATCATGCATGGAGGAGTCAGCTGAAATATTTGAACACAGTGTCAGCCACTTGCTTCTTGAGGATGCACAGACATTACTTGATTCTGATGTTGATTCTGAGGTAGAGGAAGGGAGTAACATGAGCCTACAGAGAGGGGAGAACACTGATAAACAACAAATTGGCAGCCATTTTCCCCAAGCTGTAGCATATTGCCAAGTTGGCTCGAGTGATGATGAGGATGGAAGTGATGATGATGATGATATCATTGACCTGACTTGGGTGCCAGATAGAGCAGAGGAGAAAAGTTAGGGGGAAAAACAATCCCAACAAGGCAGGATGTCCTCCAGAGGCAGGCATCATGGAAGAGTAGAGAGCAGCCACCCTATTAAATCAGATTGTGGAGCTGTCATCTCCCAGCCCACTTTCCACAGCTTAGCTGCGTTGGCCTTTTTTAGCACAAGTGCAGCCGATCGCAGTGTTGCGATTTGCAATCTCTGCCTCAAGCAGATCAAGCGGGGCAAAAACATCAGCCATTTTGGTACCACATGCTTCACAAGGCATTTAACCTCCCACCACTCAGCCTGTTGGCAAGAGCACCTGAAAGCAACTCACAAGGGACACAATTCTTCTCCTCCCAATTCCTCACCTTTCATGTCTACCCCTGCTATATCTCATGACCTCTAAGCAGCCTCCACTGACAGGGATGATGGTATGATGTCACAGGTCCTTGCAAAACGTCTGCCAGCAGCACACCATCAGCTGTAGAGTATAGCAGGCAAATGTTTCTGTACCAGCTGCTGCAGAGATAAAAAATACACTCCCTGCCACCCACGTGCCCAGCATCTAAATTCCAGCTTGTCCAGATTGCTGGCTTTACAACTCCTGCCTTTTCGTCTGGTGGATTCTGCCCCCTTCTGTGAATGTGCAGAATGTACTGTACCACAAAGGCAGGTTCACAGTTGCTATTTCTTTGCACATAAGGCCATTCCAGCTCTGTACCATTATGTGGACGCCAATATTTTGGCATCATTGGGCAAGGCAGTTAGCTGCAAGGTTCACCTTACTGCTGACGCGTGGTCCAGCAAGCATGGTCAGGGACGATATATTTTGTTTACAGCAAGGTCTGTCAGCTCCACCCCCTCCTCCTCCTCCATGCTCTCCTCTGCTGGATTGTCCTATGTACCCCTTAAGCATTCAAAGGGCCATTCAGCGAGTCAGGCTAAAACATGCTATGCAGTGCTTCAGCTGGTCTGTCTAGGGCGGGGTCAGCAACTTGTAGATCATGATCTACCAGTAGATCGTGGACAGGTGGCAGGTAGATCTTGGTCCGGGCTTTGCTGACCCTCCATTCCAGAGCATCAAACAGAGTGCAATGCAAGAGGGACTACTTGTAATGCAAGAGGGACTACTTGTAAAGTTAAAGCTGTAGAAGGGAGCAAGAGCCATATAAGCCGATGCCTCCTCTATAGTGCTGGCTCCTGTCCCATGCAGAGTGATACGAACTGCACTTCACCTCTTATGCCAGCTAGCAGTCTCCAGAGTGGTGCCAGCAGCAGGAAAGAAGAGATTTTCAGATCAGTGTGAAGCAATACACTGGCTATTATAGTATAGGTCTGTTTTCAGCCTGATGTGCTTCCATTTACCCACACTGTGGGTGCAGTGCAGTGTACCTGCAGCTTTCCTGCGGGTTTTCTGCACTTAGCCATAGACTTCTATTATATTCTGCTGTTTTACCTCCCCCTAACTTTACATGTGAACAAGCACAAGTGCTGCTTCTCTGAAAAGCGATCCGAGTGTGTGTTGATGAGTGGTGAGAATGCGATATGTTGACTTCTCAACACCTGATTTAAACCCATGATTGCCGGGCAATGCATGCATTTGCGACACAGTAGTCCTGCAATTAGAGGTTTAAATCAGGTGTGAGGAGGCTGCACTGTGACCGGTTATCTTTGACTTCTCCTGTGTTGTTTAGGTATATCTCTGCCTCTGTAAGGTTGCCTACCCCTAGTCTAGGGGACAAGGGCGACACCGGAGCAGAGATTCTTTCAGCTCTGCAGGGGCAGGCCCAGGGGTTGTTCATGCCATGGAAGCTTGAGCCAGGAATGGTGGTGTGCGATGGCACTATCCTTCTGTCCACCCTTCGACAGGGAAAGTTGACACATGTGCCATGCCTGGCACATGTCCTCCATTTGGTGCTGCAGCATTTCTTAAACAGTAACCCAGGTTTGCAAGATCTTCTAAAGCAGGCCAGAAGAGTCTGTAGCCATTTCAGGCAGTCATACACAGCCAGTGTTCAGTTGGCTGAAATTCTGAGGGAATTCCACCAGCCCGTAAAGCGGTGGAGCTCAACGTTGGCATTTCAGAAGCAGCAGCACATGCAGCAGAGGGCCATTAACGAGTACCTGTGTGAGCATGGCACAAGGACAGGCTCGGGGGAGCTCAACTTTTTTTCCCCATACCAATGGCTGCTAATAAAGGATGCATGCGCTGTACTGTCACCATTTGGGGAGGCGACAAGGATGGTGAGCAGTGACAATGCATGCATCAGTGACACAATCCCTCTTGTGTTCCTGTTGGAGCATACTCAGCATGGCATGGGAGGAAGAGGAGGAATTCCTTTCCTCTCAAGGCCTGCTTTATGCAGACACCATTCTTGCAATATCAGCTGAGGAGGGAGGTGTGAATTCTCTGTCATTCAGCTCTCTGCAGTTTGGACTATCTCACTATATGATGCAGGATCCTTCATACAGCCCACCTGGGCACAGACAGCCCCTCATGAGTACCCTGTGAGTTGTACATATTACTGTGATTTATATTTACTTATTAAATGTTTTACACTATTGGTCGCCTGGCGTCTCTCTCCCCTTCCCCTCTACCATTCTTGCAATGCCACAGAACACACAAGAGGAGAGAGAGAAGGAGTAGGAGGATTCTGGCCGTTTTGAAGGCACTGAAGCAGAAAAAGGCATATGTCAAACCTTAAGAGATGGTTTTCAGTCCCTAGAAACCTTAGAAGTAGTACGTGGCTGGGAGGTAGCAGTTCCAGATACTGTAATCCTCAGTGACCCTAAGGACTCTCCTTCTCATGTTTCTGCAAACTTGTGGTGCATGGGCTCCCTTATTATTCAAGCCTGAGAAAGGACCCTAGAATTGGCATCAAGGATAAAGATCATTATTGGTTGGCAACACTCCTTGACCACCGTTACATGGGAAAAGTCTCCAAACCCATCCTGCCCTCACAGAGGGAGCACAGGATGAAATATCTTGAGGACACCTTAAATAGGAGTTGATGTAATGCCTTTCCAGACTCTGGTAGGTTACAGTCTTATGGAAGAGCTAGTTTTGAGGCTTCTGTTGGTCAAAGAGGAGTGGTGGAGAAGGGGGCTGGCCCAGTAATGCATTTCAATTTTTTTTTAGGTCACAGCGCCCAGGGCTGTCAGCTTTAAAATCTCGTCGGCAGCGTCTGCATCAAATGGTGGAAGATTATCTAATGGTGAAAACAGACATGGAGAGCTTTCCAGTAGATGATCCACTGAGTTTCTGGGCCATGAGAATAGACCATTGACCAGAACTTGCCCAGTATGCAATTGAGCTGCTGGGCTGCCTTGCATCCAGCATTCTTTCTGAATGGCATTCAGTGCTGCCGCAGGTTTTGTGACAGATAAAGGAGCGCGTCTGTCCACAGACTGTTAACTGGCTGCCATTTGTCAAAATGAATCAGACATGAATTAGCAGCAGCTATCAAGACCCTGATGCCGATGTCACTGATTAAGTGTTATTGGGATCTCAAATCTCTGCAAGACTGTCTAGGCTGCCTAGCTTCGTGGGTGTTGATTTTATCTTGAAGTAATTTTTTGGTATAGGCTTCATGGGCCCAATTAACACCCAAAGACCAATTTTTTCCACAACTGTTTGACAGGGTTGTCCCATTTAAATTTTTTATACCAAGGTCAATTCTTGCTTTCATCAAGGGTACCTCTATGGGATTACGGTGTGAAGGCAGCACCATCACCCAAAGACCAATTTTTCCGCAACTGTTTGGCAGGGTCATCTCATTTCAATTCTTTACAGCAAGGCCATTCCTTGCTTTCATCAAGAATACCTCTAGAAGGTTACAGGGTGAAGGCACCACCAACACCCAAAGAGCAATTTTTCCACAACTCTTTGACTCGGGCGTCAAATTTAAATTTTTTACAGCAAGACCATTTCTTGCTTTCATTAAGAGTAGCTCTAGAAGGTTACGAGGTTAAGGCACCACCAACACCCAAAGCACAATTTTTCCACACCTGTTACTTCTATCAAGTCTGCGAAAGAGACACCAGACTTTATCTAAAAAAAATGTTAATCTTGGCCTGCGTGCACTATAATTTAGCTCCTTTACTGCTCACTGTGGTGTGAAATGTTTTTATTTCCATCCACAGTCTGTCAAACAGAAACCAGAATTTATACAACAAATCTCTAATCTTGTTCCAAGTGCACTAAATTGTGGTCTCATCATACAGACTGGCTCCCCAAGCCATTGTTTACAAAATAAAAAAAGCTTGTAGGGAAAATCAATTTAAATGTAATTTTTTTTGTTACATATCAGTTTTGTTGCATCAGGTTCTATACAGGTGCGCCACTTTACAGGCAGACTAAAGGCACTATATATAAAGAATTTTTAATGCTGTAGTGTTTCACTTTAAGCGTTATTAAAATCAATGCTCCTTTAACTAGTTAACAATCGCCCTATAGACAAAAGACGTCTACAGGGCGGTTGCTTAATCCCGGGAGGAAGTACTATGACGTCCTCCCATGAACGCCCTTCCCGCTTGCCCCATGGGGTGCACACATGGGAACATCCATGACTACCGGGTCCAGGAGATCCGGCGCATCACGGATTGCGGTGAATGGCCACTGTGAGCGGCCTTTTACCTTGTGATCGCTCTGTCAAATGACGGAGCAATTACATGTAAAGAAGCTGGTGGAAGTACCGGCTTTTCTCTCCCCTCTCCGCACCGATCGGTGCATTGTGAGAGCAGAGGGGGGAGAGAGGACATGCTGCAGTGCTGTGGGCGATGTGTAGTGCCCACAGCACTGCTAAGTGACAGGCTACAACCCCCACCATCCATCCACGGTCACCCACCCAACCACCCTCACCCCATCCATGCTCACCCACCCAGCCATCCTCACCCCATCCATGCTCACCCACACAGCCATCCTCACCCCATCCATGCTCATTCATTCATCCATCCATGCTCAGCCACCTATCCTCACCCATCCATCCATCCATGCTCACCCATCCAGCCATCCTCACCCAGCCATGCTCACCCATCCAGCCATGCATGCCCATCCACCCATCCATGCTCACCCAGTCATCAATCCATGCTCATCCATCCAGCCATCCTCACCCAGCCATGCTCACCCATCCAGCCATGCATGCTCATCCACCCATCCATGCTCACCCAGCCATCCATCCATACTCACCCACCCAGCCGTGGTCACCCAGCCATGCTCACCCATCCATCCATCCATGCTCGCCCACCCAGCCGTGCTCACCCAGCCATCCATCCATGGTCACCCAGCCATCCATCCATGCTCACCCAGCCATCTATCCATGCTCACCTAGCCATCCATCCATGCTCACACAGCCATCCATCCATGCTCACCTACCCAGCTGTGCTCACCCAGCCATCCATCCATGCTCATCCATCTATCCATCCATGCTCACCCAGTCATCCATCCATGCTTACCCAGCCATCTATCCATGCTCACCTAGCCATCCATCCATGCTTGCCCAGCCATCCATCCATGATCACCCACCCAGCCATGCTCACCCATCCATCCATCCATGCTCACCCACCCAGCTGTGCTCACCCAGCCATCCATCCATGCTCACCCATCTATCCATCCATGCTCACCCAGCCATCCATCCATGCTTACCCACCCAGCCATGCTCACCCATCCATGCTCACCCACCCAGCCGTGCTCACCCACCATCTGTGCTCAGTCACCCCCATCCATGCTCATCCATTCCCATCCATGCTCATCCATCCCCATCCATGCTCAGTCAACCTCATCCATGCTCAGTCATCCTCTTCCGTGCTCAGTCATCCCCATCCATGCTCATCCATTCTCATTCGTGCTCAGTCGTCCCCATCCATGCTCAGTCATCGCATCCGTGCTCATCCATCCCCATCTGTGCTCATCCATCCCCATCCATGCTCAGTAATCCCCATCCGTGCTCAGTCATCCCCATCCATGCTCATCCATCCCCATCCATGGCTCATCCATCCCCATCCACGGCTCATCCATCCCCATCCATGGCTCATTTGTGCCTCATTCATGCTCATCCATACCACATCAGTTCTCATCCGTGACACATCCATACCACTAGAGTGCCCATCTGTGCCACTACAGTATCCATCTATGCCACTACAGTGTACCACCAGGCCACTACAGTGCCCATCCATGCCACTACACTGCCCATCCATGCCATTACAGTGTCCATCCATGCCACTACAGTGCCCTTCCATGCCACTACAGTGCCCATCTGTGCCACTACACTGCTCATCTGTGCCACTACACTGCTCATCCGTGCCACTACACTGTCCATCCGTGCCACTACAGTGCCAATCCATGCCACCACAGTGCCTCACAATAGTGTAACAGGAAGTCAAATTAGATTTGAAATGTATGCCCCTAGAACACCTGGTGCTCCCTGCATGTTGGGCCTCTGTATGTGGCCAGGCTGTGTAAAAGTGTCACACATGTGGTATTGCCATACTCGGGAGGAGTAGCAGAATATTTTGTTTGGTGTCATTTTTGCTAGGTACATTCTGTGTGTTACAAATATTATATAAATAGACAACTTTGTGTAAAAAAAAATGCACTTTCATTTTCTTTCAACATTTTCCAAAAACCTGTGGAAAAAATGACATGTTCAAAAGACTCATTATGCCTCCTAGAATATATGTTGGGTGTTTGCTTTCCAAAATGGGGTAATTTTTTGGGCGTTTCAATTGTCCTGGTGCTCCAGGACCTTCAAAAGTGCAAGAGGTAGTCAAGAAATTATATGTGTAATTTATGCTCCTAGAACACCTGATGGTTCACCCTGCATGTTGGGCCTCTGTATGTGGCCAGGTTATGTAAAAGTCTCACACATTTGGTATAGCCATACTCAGGAGGAGTAGTAGAATGTGTTTTGGGGTGTAATTTGTGGTATGCATATGCTCGGTGTGAGAAATAACCTGTTAACATATGACAATTTTGTGAAAAAAACAATCTCCATTTTACAAAGAATTGTGGGAAAAAATTACAACTTCAAAAAATTCACCATGCCTATTACTAAATACCTTGGAATGTCTACTTTCCAAAAAGGGGTCATTTGAGGGGTATTTGTACTTTGCTGGCTTGTGAGGGTCTCAAGAAATGAGATAGGCCGTCAGTACATCAGGTGTGATCAATATTCAGTGATTGGCACCATAGCTTGTAGACTCTATAAACTTCACAAAGACCAAATAATAAACACTCATTTGTTTGTTTTTTTTACCAAAGATATGTAGCAGTATAACTTTTGGCCAAAATTTATGAAGAAAAATTACTAATTTGCAAATTTTATAACAGAAACAAAGAAAATTTTTTTTTTTACAAAATTTTCGGACTTTTTTTAATTATAGTGCAAAAAATAAAAAACCCAGCGGTGATTAAATACCACCAAAAAGAAGCTCTATTTGTGTGAAAAAAAGGACGCAAATTCTGGGTACAGTGTTGCATGACTGAGTAATTGCCATTCAAAATGTGAGAGCACTGAAAGCTGAAAACCGGTCTGGTTGTTTAAGTGTTTAAGGGTTTAAGTGCCCAGTGGTCAAGTGGTTCAAAACAATCTTTTTAAAAAGTTTTTTTGCATTCATATATGTCCCCCAGGGCAGTACCCGGGCCCCTATACCCTTTTTATGGCCAATAACTTGCATATAAGCTTTCAAAATGGGGACTTTTGATTTCTCCTGTTCGGGTTCCATAGACTTCAATGGGGCGCGTCGCTCGGGTCAGAACTTTTGCGATGTTCGAGAGTTCTATTTATCGGTTGTATCTTACATGTTGTATAAGTGGGTGCAATTCCTGTAAAATGTTGGACCACACACATCTGTAGGTCCATTTTTTACTCTGCACTTCAACATGTTTGATACCTCTCAATTTGCTTCAGCAAAACTCAATCAGCTGAGTGCAACTCTTCTCTTGTAGTCTCATTTCACCATATTGGAAGCCTTCCATATCTTTTTTTTTATAAAACTCAAACTTCTGCAGCCTTTCAGTCTGTCTCATTTTCAAGCAAAGATAAGAAAATCTGAAATCATCTTCTTTTTCTTCAGGCACCTTTTTTGTGTGTTTTTAAAATATATTTGCATTATGTTATGCCTCAATGATGACATATGTAATATTGCAGCTTAATAAATTAAGGGAAAAGTGAATGAAAAACCTGCCTTTATTATTAACTTATATCAATCTCTTATAATAATTGTACCTCAGGAACAAACTGAACACGGACTCATTGTTTTGGATTTTGATACTGGAGTGGTACATGGATTCCAGGTGCCCTCTGCTGTCTAAGTGAAGGGATAGCACATCATGTATTTTTTACAACACTTGCACATATTTAAAACCACAGCAACCAATTGCACTGGTAATACACTGGTAATACAAATGTTTTTGTACCCTAATTTAATGAGTAAACTGCCATACAAATTGTGCTCCTGAGGTTATAAAAATCCTTATTCATTTTAGTACTGAAAAAGTTCTGAATTAATTATTTTCTTATATCAACTGAAATACAAATTATTGCCAAGAAAATTGATTTATTGTATGGGGGTGTTTGATCAAACCAGACTAACCTATAAAGAATGTATTTGTTTCTCTGTATTTCCATATATTTACTCCCATAAAATATATTAATAAACTTGCTAAGATGGGTCCTCGGCAGGGTGGAGGAGTAGAAAGTGCTAGTGAGGGACCCCAGAATAGGAAGAATGGGGTTTTTTTTGTGAAAAAACATTGCACAGAGCAGGTAAGTATAACTTGCTTGTTATTTTAAATTATATCCTTTAGAATCACTTTAAAATTATCTTATGGCTTAACTATACTTTCACTTTTACCAATATTATCTGAGCATACATACTTACATTACATTACAGACACATTCAGTGCTGTTTTTATGTTTACAGGAACAATTGATGGTCACTGCATTGGAGTTGCTGATTCTTTAAAGACAGGGTACTATAGTGAGCTCCACAATGGAATACATTTTTCTGAATTCATAAAGCCCAACTCCAGGATATTAGCAGACCCCCCCCCCTTCCCCCCTTTAAGTAACCCCTTGTATGAAGAGAAACCTATGCAAATTCCCATTTTACTTAACTTAAACTATGCTCATGTGAGAATCCTTATCTCTTCTTCTGTTTACTTCCTGGAGTCCTACTTTTGGTCTCCTATTGGTGGAGGCGACACTTTCAATACCAGGTTCTTTCTCATAGGTTCCAGAGAAAGGAAAATGCACATAGACAGTAGTGGAAATGAAAATGAAAATGACCAGAGGAAATGTCTAGTCTCCAGGGCAGGAAGTTAGCTTGGCTCCTAGAGGAAACTGACACTGATACACAATGCACTATTTAAATTTCATTTTTGACTGGAGTTGGGCTTTAAATGTAGACAAAAGGACATATGGGTTTGTTCTGTCTATCTATCTATCTATCTATCTATCTATCTATCTATCTATCTATCTATCTATCGTATATACAGTATCTATGACAACTAATGAAAAAAACATAGGATGCAGATCAAATGCATATATAACTTTTAGACCGTGATCTACATTGTGAGAACAGAGTGCAATCCATACAAAACATTTTAGAAATGCTCATTTCAGGCAGTTTGAAAATGCAGTCTGCATATAAATATTTGTGTATTATTTCTTTTCCAGCTTGGGATATTGAAAATATCACCATATGAATTATAATATATAAATCTTGAATTGTTAGAAGCATTAGAAGTGGATATATTCAATGACAACAAAACAAGTGATTTTGGTATACACACAGAACAATGGATGGGCCTTTCAAAGCAGGAGCAATGGTTATGTCATTATCATAACAGAATTACTGCTTCAGACCATAATTAATAACACTAAGCACATTTTAGATAGAAAGTCTTTTTTTTTTTTTTTTTGGATTGCACCCTTGCCAGACAATAACCTGAGATTTCGGCTCACTCAGTCACTTGACAATAATAACAGAGGCGAGTTAACGCAATTGCTCCAGGCTGTAAAGCTGCATTTTGCTTCCACATATAGGATGACGGATCTGAGTTATTTAGAAATCAACTTAGTTATGACAGATTATCAGCATTATTGCCGCCTTTAATATTTGTGACAGTAGCAAGGAGATGTATCACAGGGTGGCAGTTATTGGTCCCAGGCATCAGTTAAAGGGGCATGTTATTTGATTTGAATAACAGCTCCAAGCGGCATTTTAGGACTGGAAGTATATTAGCTAGGAACAGCCTCATTTAATAACACAGAAACCAATAAAAGAAAAGAATTCTGCCTGTTTTCAAATTGAATTTATGAATATTGTGTGCCTAGATTAATGACCGGAAGGGGGGTTGACCACTTATCCATGTCTTGTTTTATTCCCATGCAAAGGCGCTGAAGTAGGCAGATGTATAAAATGAATCTTTTCAAATTCTAATATGGTTTTCTATTTTAGATAGTTAAATGGGTTTAATTAAGAGATTGTATATCAAATGTGAATGGTTTAATTCTCCTTTGCTTTGTAGTTTTGTTAGTTATTTAATATACTCATATTTCACATAAGGAGCACCGCAACAGCTTGTGCCAGGGTTGTTACTTGTACATCCCTATCATTTTTACAGAAGTGAATGCACATTTTAAGTTGTAATAACACATAGTAAATTGGATATTTTGTTGCACGCTAGTGCCATGTAAATGAATATACTGGCCTATGTTTGTTGTGGTGCGATGCCATTTATTTGGCACATCATCACACACACACACAACACAACACATCACAATCCCTATGCATCTTAACCATTACAACTCATGATTCCTGATGATGTCTGTGGGGATGAAACATGTCAGGCAAGATAGATTATAGAAGCTAAACACCTATTTCATTTGTTTGCTTTCTTTTGCATTATTGCTTTTTTAAAATTCTATTTGTATGCCATTTGTGCAGTTTTTAAAATATCTAATGGTGACTAACATACAATTGTTTAGTATTGGAGTTGTTTCCAAACAGATTTTTATAATAAAATTAGGTTGAAGATATACTAAGGTCAGTTGTGTGTATAATATAAGCTCTGTCTGAGTGGTATTCTCACTATTGAGACTTTTTTTCCTTTTGACGTTCTGGATACTGGATTGCATTGGAGTACATTCACAAGCGCATGAAATCATTCAAATTAAAGACAAGAACACAGCTAGAGTCACGTTCATTCTCTGTTGCTATACCCTTATATGTTGTGGGTACAGATGACAATGACAGTTCTGTACAGGATTTATGAATTGGACCTGACGTATGTAATACTGTGGGTCCTAAGCTTTTGGGGAGTGTTCATTTTCTTCCACGACAACTGGATGTGCTTAGGTGATCACATATTGCATGTGAAGCAGATGAGAGTTCTAACACACTTTCTTTATGTTTAAAAAGAAAGAAGATTGACGCATTATTTTTTTGCTCTTCATGTTTATGATTACTTTACAGCGCACAGATGTGAACAATCTATGCATTTTAGTGCACTGTGTTGAAAAAAGTGCAGGTGCATAACAAACTTCTTTGCATGAATGAGCTGCCTTAACACCACGCACATAAACATACCAAAATAATGTAAAACTGGCTTAATAGTAGACACATCTTCTCAAACCACTCCTACCCAGAAGCAGTAGCTACAATCTTAGATGTCAATGATAATTCTAGTGTAGGGGACAATCTGGTGACACAACTCGTGTTCAAACATGATGGTAATCTCATCTAGGGATATAATAAAACATTAATTTGTGAATGTTACTAATGTACAGTATAATTAACTAGTTGCAAACTAAAATTAAACCAACATCTCCACTACAAAGTAATGTAAATAACTGAAGAGGGTAGCGTAGGTAATACATACTGAATATAAAATGTTCTAAAGACAAGCATATAGAGTTACAATGCAATTCTAGTAATAACATGAAATGCCTTAAACTGAACATTTCTTTCTCCTTTTTTTTTAAAATAGCCTGATGCTGGCAATTGCAACCGTGAGTCAATTTAAACTCGTTTTTTTTTTTCTTCTAGAAATGTCATTTTGCTGCATTTTCTATAAATGCTACAGATGTGCCACTTTACATGAAGACTAAGGGAACCTCCAGGCACTATATTTAAAGGAATTTTTAAATTTTATTGTTGCACTTTAAGAATCATTACAATCACTGCTCCTGAAAAAACAATTCTTTTTAAAAAAATCTTTTGCATTGACACATGTTCCCCTGGGCAGTACCAGGACCCCCATACCCCATTTATGGCCAATTACTTGTATATAAGCCTTCAAAATGGGGACTTTTGATTTCTTATGTTCGGCTTCACAGCTGAACTCCCAATCAGGGGGGCCTATCTCTAATATATATATAAATATATATAGTGGGAAATTACCTTTCCTGGGAAGAAGGCAGCTTAAAGGCAAACTTTCTTAAAATCTGGATGGTTGCCAGTTTTATTTGGTAAAAGGTTGTAAGACATAAAACAAACAAAATAGCAAAACAAAACCTTGCTGTCTGGCACTAAACTACTACAGAGCAGGAAACCTCTATATACAATGTCGAGCTTGTCCCTGACACCTCCAAACAAACAAATGAAAACCTTTTCTCTTGCAGTCCTTAGAACAATCGACTCTCAAGGTGTAGCTCTCTCAGTGTAATTCTACCGAGTCCCAGGCCAGAGCGAGAGTGTGTTCTCTTCCTGGTCATTTAAAGCAGCTGAAGGAGGAACTGAGTGGATCAGAAACTCTGGGCCAGAACCAGCTCTGCCAAGGTGGCTGGTAAAACCCGAGCTGGATTCTCTCTAGTCCATCCCAAGTGAACGCATGCGAGGCGACAGATATCGATCGTCTACTATCTCGCCTCACATAATGTCACATTTCCTCCCCCTCTGCTCAAGCCCCTGCGGCTGAGCAACTGTCCCAACCATACAGTGGACGCCGGAAAGGCCATCCGCTTTGTTCTGGAGCTTTCCCGCCCTATGCTCCACTGTAAAATTGAATGGCTGTAGGGCCTGAAACCACCTCGTCACTCAATTATTCTTCTTTCTATTGTCACACATCCACTTCAGGGAGCATGGTCGGTGACTAGTCTAAATGGCCTCCCCAATAAATAATACTTTAGTGTCTCCAAGCCATTTAATCGCGAGACATTCTTTCTCGACGATGGCATAGTTTTTCTCTATTTTTGTTCACAAACGCTTTAATGTCTTGTTGTTGGGCTAGTGACAAGGATTCCATCAGGGGAACGTCCGGAGTCATTGGTACCCTATCTTTTTGAGGAGGTGGTATGGCCAACAAAGTCTCTCTGTCCTTCCATGGTTTTAAGAGGTTAACATGATAAATTTATTCGAGCTTCCTTTTCCCCAGCTGGTAAACGTAGTTTACTTCCCCTACTCTTTCCTTAATCTCAAAGGGACTAGAGTTGAGCGAACCTCTGGAAGTTCGGGTTCTGCTGGTCCGTCCGAACTTCGGGACAAAGTCCGGGTCCGGGTCCGGACGGAACCCGAACGATCGCACGGACCAATTGGAGAATTTTGGTACCTTCCTGTCTCTCTGAAACAACCGGTATGGTGGAGGAGTTTTTCTATCCCATGGTTACTGAGGCCTGCAAGGGGACTACCTTAGGAACAGTGATCGGGTTGTTGTTCTGTAATTTCGCAAACACTTGTTTTTATCTCTTTTTGATACGGTAGCAGCTCTTTCTTACAGAGCGCTAATTTACCGAACCTCTGTGATTTCATAATAAATAACCCCTCCGGTAAATCTGATCAGTGGCTGGTACGAGGGACTTCACCTACACACTGTTATCTTTCTTCTTATTAACTCACTGCTC
>BLSH010025107.1:347921-361718 GCA_018402905.1 Glandirana rugosa | reverse complement strand
TACATAACAGTGTCACAGAGGGTCACAGTCAAATTGTTATAAGAGACACATGTCGTTTATACCGAAATTGGGATCTCCAGGGGTAGGACACGTTTCCATGTCTTCGACCTCTCAATCTGGTTCACGTGTAACCTCCACCCCGATCCCCGTGTCACCCCGGGGTAAGACGATATCCCTCTATCCATCACCTCTTGTGACCTGTCCACCTACACCTGTATCCGAGTCACACAGGGAGGATTCACGTCCGAGGTCACTTCCACATGTAACTGTGTCCCTCGACTCTTGATTGACCTCCTGTCAATAACACGTTCACATGGAGGCCACTGTGGGGGAATACCGAACTTTAAGGCGGGCCTCTACTCTCAGAGATGAAGGTACACCATGTACACTTGCACAATAACTGTCCTCCAGTTAGTTCTCAGCTCCCTGTGTCAATGTACACCTTCACTGGAGCCTGCACTTAGGAGGGACACACTGAGCCTATGTCCACATCCACCTGTCCAGTGTTCTCCACTACCTATCTCCCTATAGCAGAATGGGGCCCCACTGTGCCCCTAGCCCCACCTCCAATGTGCACTTGGTCTAACTCTCCAGCTTCTGTACCTTTGCACAGGATGGGGACCTCTAGGGTTAAAGCCATATTTGCTGTACACAGAGAATATTGTTAAACTGACACTGGGAGACACTGTGACAATACATAATAAACACATCCTAAATTTCTACAACAGTATGCGGTGTTTAGATCAAACACCAAAAACGTTCATTAACCACTTCAATACCGGGCCTGTTTTTTGGGTTCTGTGTCACAACTTAAAAACAGGTATTTTTGCTATAAAATTACTTAGAACCCCCAAACATTATATATATTTTTTTTTCTAACACCCTAGAGAATAAAACGGTGGTCATAAAACTTTATGTCACTTTATGCAAAACTTTATGTCACACCGCATTTGTACAGCGGTCTTCCAAGCGTGCATTTTTTTGAATAAATTCAGTTTTTTTTAGTTAAAAAATAAGAAAACAGTAAAGTTAGGTCAATTTTCTTCCATATTGTGAAAGATGATGTTACGCCGAGTAAAATGATACCCAACATGTCATGCTTCAAAATTGCGTCCGCTCGCGGAATGGCGACAAACTTTGCAACTTAAAAATCTCTATTGGCGACGTTTAAAAAATTCTACAGGTTAGCAGTTTTGCACTACAGAGGAGGTCTAGTGCTAGAATTATTGCTCTCGCTCTATTGATCGCGGCGATACCTCACATGTGTGGTTTGAACACCATTTTCATATGTGAGCGGGACGTACGTATGCGTTTGCTTCTGCGCGCGGGCTCGGCGGGACGGATCGCTTTCAATTTTTTTTTTAATTATTTATTTCCTTTTTTCCTTTTTATTTTTACACTGTACTTTAAAAAAAAAAAAAATTTGATCACTTTTATTCCTATTACAAGAAATGTAAACATTCCTTGTAATAGAAAAAAGCATGACAGGTCCTCTTAAACATGAGATCTGGGGTCAAAAAGTCCTCAGATCTCATATTTACACTTCAATGCAAAAAAAAAAAAACCTGAAAAAAATGACAGGCCAAAAAAAAAAAAATGGGCCCTTTAAGACCGACTGGGGGGAGAGGATCGGATCATCTCCGCCGCTGCCGGCGGGTCCGGTAAGCGGCAGAGATGACCGGAAAGCGGCGGGAGGGGGGCACCTCTCCCGCCACTGATAAACGTGATCTTGCAACGAATCCACCGCTAAGACCACTTTTATCATGTGCAGAATCGTCTGCAGAAAAAAACGGTATCTGAATGGTGTCTGCAGTTGCAGGCACCATTCAGATATCACTTCTCAAAGGCAGGACATCATAGTATGTCCACCCTTAGAGAAGTGGTTAAATAACGCATAAAAAGGCATTAACGTTGATTCACAAAAGGAAATAAATAAATAAATGCGGTAATTAAGTACTGGCCCAAGCTTGCAATAACTATTTCAATGGTCAGATCCCCCAGTGATTGGTTTAAAAAAGGCTTATATGCAAGTTGTTGGCCATAAAAGGGGTGTGGAGCAGAGATTTTATGTTTAAATATAGTGCCTAGGGGGATCCCCTTAGTCTGCCTGTAAAGTGGTGCATCTGTAGAGATGCTGCTGCCCTATGCACCAGTCTGTGAGGTCAGGAGGGGCCACCAGATGACATCACCAAGTGGCCTCGCCCTTTCCCTATATAAGAACTGTCACACGGTGAAGCTGGCAAACCCTGGGAAGTGTTTTTTAGGTCGCATTTTAGCAGGTGTTGTGATTGACGATGGATCTACAACAGGGACAATTATTTTTTTTTTTAATAAAGGAATTGTCAAAAACTTCCTCCTGTTTTATTCACCTTCATACTCTTTTGGTGAATGGGTACCCCATACTCATGCACGTGGGGGGATCTGGGGGCCCCCTTGTTAAAGGGGGTTTCCAGGTTTTGATCAGCCCTCTGCCCACAGACCCCCACAACCACCGGCCAGGGTTGTGGTGATGAGGCCCTTGTCTCCATCAACATGGGGACAAATTGCTTTGGGGTGGGGGGTGGCAGCCCCCATGTTGAAGGCATGTAGCCTGGTATGGTTCAGGAGGGGGGCATTTGCTCATCCCGCTTTTCCTGACCTGCCAGGCTGCATGCTCAGATAAGGGTCTGGTATGGATTTTGGGGGCCCACACAGTTTTTTTTTTTTTTTTTGGCGTAAGGGTTCCCCTTAAAATCCATCTCAGAGAGGAAGGGTCTGGTATGGACTGGGGGTCCCCACACCATTTTTTCTCCGGGAGCCAACAATTGAAACCGCAAATCATTTTAAATAATTTTACATTTTTTAAAATGCTGTGTGTTATTTTATCACATACTCAGATGTGGTAAAATATCACTTAGATAATTGTGCCCATAGACCCACACCAGGCTGAGTATGTGATCCATGACTCTATTACTAATATTAACAACACATATATATTTTATACTTTATATTTCATCTATTTTATTTAGTTGTACATATTTTTCATATACATGTTTTCTATATTTTTATACAATTATTGATACATTGTGACCATGCAGAGTTGGGGTGTTGTGCATATATGCATATAATGTGGCAAATCATTTTTTATATGGTTGTATAATTTTATAATTTTATATGTGTATTGTTTATATACTCATTGTTCATAGGTCCAAACTGACATGTTGTATTTGCCCAATCCAGTTCTGGAGCACCCTCTTGTTTGTTTGCGTGATTTATTTTTTTAATGTCATTGGGTGTGGCCAGCTGTCTCTGGTGAAGTCACTACTCTCACCCACTGATGGGAGGAGCTTCCTCAAATCGTGATTTGAATAATTTGCTATATTAAGACTGTCAATGCAACATCTTAGATTGGCTCTGTGGAAAAAGGGGATTTCCCCCCGAAATGCATCAGCCATTTGGAAGGTCCTCTAGCTTACTGGGAACAGTCTCAGTGACCTGGTTGCTTTGTGTTTACTATGGATACTGTTATGCTTTTATCATTGATTTGTTTGTGAGTATATTTCTTTTCACTTATTATTAAAGACACCACTTGGGTAATGTGCAAGGCTGGTGCATCCTCTCTTCTTTGTTTTACAGAGTTTCCAGTGGGTTTCCCCCCAACTCTCAGAGGGCAGCAAAGCCTGTGCTTCTATTGGGTTCCCCCTGACCTCCAGAGGGCAGAAAAGCCTGTGCTTCCATTGGATTCCCCCCAACCCTCAGAGGGCAGAAAAGCCTGTGCTTCCATTGGATTCCCCCCAACCCTCAGAGGGCAGTAAAGCCTGTGCTTCCATTGGATTCCCCCCAACCCTCAGAGGGCAGTAAAGCCTGTGCTTCCATTGGAACTATTAAGGACCTGTGATACATCCACCACCATTACATCACCCTTGAGCACAGGTGATTATTGTCCTTTCTACACCACACTCTCGGCTCTATGTGTACTCATGTCTCTGTGTATAATGATGTCATTGTACCATAACTCTGACAAATGTGTTTCATCATAAACTGACTTTCACAAGAGCAGCACACTGTTGAGTAATTAGCTTGTGTTGAAATGTGTGAGGAGTTGTTAAAGTACAGTGATGTCATTATGCATGGAAGTGCACGTGGCACAGAGAGTGCAGTGTGCATTGATTCCTACATGTTTGAACACTTATTTTTAGTGCTGGGTGAGCACTTACCACATGTAAGCATTGAGTCTGTTTTACTTAATAACTATACTGTGCACTAGTGATGGGCTTGGGTGTGTTTGGATGGAACCTGCCAGGAAGCCTTCACTGCACACCACCAATCATAGGCAGAGAGGCATTTCCTGACTGGCAGCTGTACATACACATGCTGCCTATGATTGGCGGTGTGCAGTGCCGCTATCCTGGAGGGTTCAATCTGAACATGCCTGAGCCCATCACTAGTGTATATACCACTGTCATTGATAGAACAGGAGAAAGGAGTGGGGAGGGGATCTCTTATACTGTATGTGGATATACTGTATCGCTAATGATAGTCAGATCTACTTATTCATTTAATAGCATCTGGTGAGTCGACCCCCAAAATGGTGTGGCGTGTTTTTGGTGTCGGTGTCACAGAGTGGATCTATGAGGAAGTGAAAGGGATTGATGATTTCTTCATCTCACATTGTATGAAGTTGCAGTTTAGAGATGTGTAGTGCCCCCATAGTGATAGGTGCGTTTTTATAGTGAGTTTTTGCTAGGAGAGGCAAAATTTAGTCAGGCCTGACTGTAGGTGCAGGCCTGAGTGTTTTGATCTGGGCTTGGGGAGTTGCTCAGGTAGGACTGGGGCAGTCTGACAGATGATGTCACTAAGCCCTCCTATCTTCTTCTAGAAAGCACTGGCACTTTCTAGACTGAGGGTGGGACAAGAGGTGCCATCATTCAGAGTGCCATTGGAAGCCCTGACGAATCCCCAATCTGGAGGCCTCCTCATATACTCGGGGCTGGGTCAGTCTGGGGGTCGTCGGAGGTGAAAGTCTGAAGATGTAGGAGAGGTGCTGTGGAGGTGTCTGCTGGGAGAGAGCCCCCAGTCTGGGGAGGTGACCTTGAGGTTCAGGTGCAGCTAGGATTGGAAGTGATTCCTGGGGTCACACAAGGGAATAGGAGAGCAGCAGTGGTGCTACTGAGAGAATTTACAGTGGTCCACTGTAGTTGGTGAGTGATTGAACCTGGGAGCTGGAAGATAAAGTGCTGGAGCAGGCTGGGAGAGGAATAGTGGACAGTCTGTGGAAGGCTTTGGGAGACAGTCAGTTAGATAATGACTAAGCGAACATAGATTCATGAAACGCGTCTATCTCATCTTGTACCTGTTTGATCTGTGACTGGATTTGTATTTGTGCATTCGTTGGAATTATGGATTCATTTTTCACCATGCAGTAAATTTTCCAATAAAGCCTACTCTGCTTTTCACTGCTTAATCCGGAGTGCTGTCACCTCTTTTCTTATCAGGGGAAGGAGTGTCACAGTGAGGAAAGCAGGTCCGTATGGTGGCCTGGAAAAGGGATGGACTGGAAGTGGTAGTCCATCAAAGGCCCAGCTAGCACCCAAGTACTTTGCTACATATTCGGGGACACATGATCCCTGGCCTGTAATGGGTGGTCCTACTGACACAGTACAGGCCTCACCATGTGCTAGCTGCGGTGAAGAGAAAGGAGTAGAGAAGCTTGATACATTTCAAGTCAGTCAGTCTGCAGGGCAAGTGTTCAGGACTGTATATGGAAGTCGGGTACAATAATTTCTGGGCATCCCACAGTCACCCATTTTCCCCATCTAAGTTATTTCCCCTAAATAAAACAACAAAAACCAAAGCTGGCCTGGTCAGTGTCTACGGATGTATGAGAAATGGTGGAATTGAGGGCAGCTATTAGGTAAACCACAACTAATGCTACTCCCAAGGGAGCACATGGCTAGGGAGGAGACATCACTGTTTATTTTGCACTAATGATTTAACTTTGCACTGAAAATCACATATGCACTTTATGGGGTATAATTAGAATACATTTGTTGCACATGTGTCAGAAACATTTGTTCAAGCTAAACAAAATGTCACTATCATTTATCTAATAGATTAATTCCTGTATCATGAGTGCCGGCTAGTAGCCAAAATGTAGTATAGTTTTCTCTGAGTTATTTCAGAAAACTGTACTGCATTTTGGCCACTAGATGGAGACGAAAGCACAGACATTAACCACTTGCCGACCGTTTCATGTATATACATGGCCGCAAGGTGGATCAAATGTTCTGGGAGGGCGTACTATAATGTCCTCCCAGAATCACACTCCCACACGCCCCCTGGGGCGTGCACCTGGGAGTATCCATGAGACTCGGCGCATCACGGATCATGGTAAATGGCCACTCGCAGCAGCCGTTTACCGTGTGATCGCTTTGTCAAATGACAGAGCGATCAGGTGTAAACAAGCCGGCGGATATCCAGCTTGTCTCTCCCCTCTCCACACTGTTCGGTGCAGTGTGAGACAAGAGGGGGGAGAGATCAGAAGCAGCAGTGCTATGGGCAGGTTCTGTAGTGCCCACAGCACTGCTATGTGCCAGGCTGTATCCCCCATCTATCCATCCAGCCTCATCCATGCTCACCCATCCAGCCTCATCCATCCCCCATGCATCCGTGCTCACCATCCAGCCTCATCCGTGCTCACCCATGCATCTGTGCTCACCCATCCAGCCTCATTCATGTTCACCCATGCGTCCATGTTCACCCATGCATCTGTACTCACCCATCCAGCCTTATCCATGTTCTACCATCTTCACCCATGCATCCGTGCTCACCCATCCAGCCTCATTCGTGCTCACCCATCCAGCTGTGCTCACCCATGCATCCACGCTCACCCATCCAGCCATGTTTATCCATGCATCCGTGCTTACCCATGCATGCATGCTTACCCATGCATCTGTGCTCACCCATGCATTCATGCTCACCCATGCATCCGTGCTCAACCATGCATCTGTGCTCAGCCATGCATCTGTGCTCCCCCATGCATCCATGCTCACCTATGCATCCATGCTCAGCCATGCATCCATGCTCAACCATCCATCTGTGCTCACCCATTCATGCTCACCCATTCATGCATGCTCAGCCATGCATCTGTGCTCACCCATGCATAGTCATCCCCATCCATGACTCATCTACCCCCATCTGTGCTCATTTATGCCTCATTCATGCTCATCCATACCACATCAGTTCTCATCCATGACATATCCATGCCACTACAGTGCCCCTCCGCACCACTACACTGACCATCCGTACCCACTACAGCACCCATCATTGCCACTACAGTGTAATAATAGGAGTGGCGCTGTCTTTAAACCAACAAAGTATACATGTACAATATAAATATAAATACTATGTGCAAGAAAAGTGCTTTCCAGTGCAAAGAACCGCAAAATCCATAAACAATTCTTTTTATGGGTATTACTGAAGATGTGTATCAGAATGATTATAAAGTGATTATTAAAAATGCAATAATTCAAATGTGCAAAAAACCTGATGTGCGAAAGATGGAATAAATAAATGAAAAAATTCCTTAAAAAAAAAGGCAGTGCCTCAGACGACGTCTCATGACGAAACGCGTAAGGCGTGGCCGCACTTTTTATTTGGCATCACCAGCGCTTGGAGCGCAAAACGAACAGAGAGGAAGGAAGGCGATCTAACCTTCCTCAAGCAGGGGCAGCCTGCTTTCTATACAATTCATGTTGGAAGTTTTTATCTGCATACTTTTAAATTGCCTGGATACTTCAAATAAATAACTTTTTTGGAAAATATTACACTATCAAGTCCATCTGTTTTTCCGCATATATCCTCACTAAAACTCCTGGAAAAATTGGAGGAAGACTAAGAGCCATTCGTGGGAAGGAAGGCTGGGAGCAACCGAAGGAGGATTGGAGGGGAATCCAGCGGGGGAGGAGTGGAGAAGGAACCGAGCTCTGGAGAACTAAAAGACCCCATTTACCACATGCGAGATACCCCTGGAGGGGTGGGAAGAATTTGGTAAGTGAGGGCACATCGGGGGAGAGCACGAGTGTTTCCACACCTACCTGTCATACCTTTGGAAGAGCACTTACCACCACGTTATTGTATTAAGAAATAGAATACTGTGCGTTTTATATACTGGTCATTTCATCCACTTTATACATGCTTACGGACTCTGGACGGACATTTGACATCTAGATCCTGTTTTTGATTTTAGAATAAGGTTATGGTTTGAATTGTCCGCAGCAGCATCTGTGTGACTTTACATCCACCTTATTCACATTTATTGATCTTGATATCCATTTTATGCTTGGTTTACGGACATCTGATATCTATAGTTTACCTTTGTGTTATTGCTTATACCATAGGAGTAAGGATATGTTTTAGAATTTTCACAATAACGCCTGTGTGACTGTATATCCACTTTATTGATTTATATTTCTAGGATAAATAGCAACAAGAAGTGTAGCTCATGAAAGATATCTGAATCCTCTTGGATATATTTGCATACCTATTAATACTCAGAATCTGATGTTTTAAAATTCACCTTTTACTTGACATCCACTTTATATAATCTTTTATTCACGGACAATCTTTATTTTAAAAATTTTTTTTTAAGGAATTTTTTCATTTATTTATTCCATCTTTCGCACATCAGGTTTTTTGCACATTTGAATTATTGCATTTTTAATAATCACTTTATAATCATTCTGATACACATCTTCAGTAATACCCATAAAAAGAATTGTTTATGGATTTTGCGGTTCTTTGCACTGGAAAGCACTTTTCTTGCACATAGTATTTATATTTATATTGTACACGTATACTTTGTTGGTTTAAAGACAGCGCCACTCCTATTATTACATTTGATTACTGCTTCCTCCAGTAGGAAGATAACGGAAGGCTGCAGTCTTTTATATATTAATTTAAAGTCCTCGCGCAGGATTTATTACATTCATTGCCACTACAGTGCCTCACAATAGTGTAATAGGTAGTCAAATTAGATTTGAAATGTATGTCCCTAGAACACCTGTTGGTGCTCCCTGCATGTTGGGCCTCTGTGCGTGGCCAGGCTGTGTAAAAGTCTCACATATGTGGTATCACCATACTCCAGGACGAGTAGCAGAATATATTTTGGGTGTCATTTTTGCTATATTAATGCTGTTAGAAATATTGTAAAAATGGACAACTTTGTGTAAAAAAAAAGCATTTTCATTTTCTTTCCACATTTTCCAAAAACTTGTGGAAAAAATTACATGTTCAAAAGACTCATCATGCCTCATAGAATATACGTTGGTGGGTTTTCTTTCCAAAATTGTGTCATTTTTTGGGCGTTTCCATTGTCCTGGTGCTCCAGGGCCTTCAAAATTGCAAGAGGTAGTCAAGAAATGAGATGTGTAATTTATGTCCCTAGAACGCCTGATGGTGCTCCCTGCATGTTGGGCCTCTGTACGTGGCCACCCTGTGAAAATGTCCACACATGGAGTATTGCTATACTCAGGAGGAGTAGTAGAATGTGTTTTGGGTTGTAATTTGTGGTATGCATATGGTGGATGTGAGAAATAATCTGTTAATATGACAATTTTGTGAAAAAAAAACTGAAAAAAAATCATAATTTTACAAAGAATTCTGGGAAAATATTACAACTTCAAAAAACTTGCCATGCCTCTTACTAAACACTTTGGAATGTCTACTTTCCAAAAAGGGGTAATTTGGGGGGTATTTGTACTTTCCTGGCTTGTTAGGGTCTCAAGAAATGAGATACATTACATAAGTACATCAGGTGTGATCAATATTCAGTGATTGGCAACATAGATTGTAGACTCTATAACTTTCACAAAGACCAAATAATATACACTTATTTGGGTTATTTCTACCAGAGATATGTAGCAGTATAAATGTTGGCCAAAATGTATGAAGAACAGTTACTAATTTGCAAATTTTTATAACAGAAACAAAAATGCATTTTTTTACAACATTTTTGGTCTTTTTCCATTTATAGCGCAAAAAATAAAAACCCCAATGGTGATTAAATATCACCAAACGAAAGCTCTATTTGTGCAAAAAAAAGGAAAAAATCATATAGGTACAGTATAGTGTAACTGAGTAATTGTCATTCAAGATGTGAGAGCATTGAAAGCTGAAAATTGGTCTGGTTAGGAAGGGGGTTTAAGTGCCCAGTGGTCTTGTGGTTAATCTTTTAAAACAATTAGGCCTCATGCACAGCCACTTTTACCAGCATCAGACTCTTTTTGCCGGTTTGACACAATTCATAATCGTGATCTAGTCTAATTGCTCCAACTGGTCTCTCGCTCTTTTGCCCCACTGCAGACTCCTACTGAGTGACACTGTTATTAACTGAGCTAGATTCTGTATCCTCCATTGAGATAAGAATTCCAGCTGAAGCTGGCGCAGGTGGCAGTGCACCCAAGGGATGACAACATTGTGCCCAAAAGATTGAGGCACTGAGAAGCTGTCAAAAAAGTGGAGGCTACTGTCCTCAGAATTCCCTTCCTAACTGTTCCGTTTTCTGCTGGGGCTGTGGGGAGGAAGAAGAGATAAGAAGTCTTGCTTGGAATTTTTCCCTTGAGTGGGAGCGGCATCTAGAGCTACGCTCCATTGAAGACCGTCTTTCCTCTCTGGCTCTTTATCTCTTAGGCCTCATGCACACAGGATGTTAAACATCCTAAAAATATCAGTAGCTTTTAGTTTTTTTCATCTTTTTTGAGCGTTTTTGCATGTTTTTTGGCACTAGCTGTAAGCCGCGTTTCTCATGCCTCTATTCAACTCAATGGTTCCCTATGGCCCATTTATTTGAATAGTAGAAGTCTTATTATGATTATGATGATCCGACTTGCGGCGCAACTTGTGTGCTGAGCATCAAGGGAAACCTCGCAAAAAATGAAAATTTTTTTTTGCACGGGGTTCCCCCCAAGAGCATGCCAGACCCTTTGGTCTGATATGGATTTTAACGGGAACCCCAACGCCAAAAAAAATGGCATGGGGTCCTCCCAAAATCCATACCAGACCCTTATCCTAGCACGCAGCCCGAGCAAGTGCCCCCCCAGACCATACCAGGCCACATGCCCTCAACATGGGGAATATGGGTGCTTTGGGGCAGGGGGCCCTGTGCTCCCCACCCCAAAGCACCTTGTTCCCATGTTGATGAGGACAAGAGCCTCTTCCTGACAACCCTTGATGATGGTTGTCGGGGTCTGTGGGTAGGTGGCTTATCAGAATCTGGAAGCCCCCTTTAACAAGGGGGCCTCCAGATTAAAATATTTTATTAAATCAGCTCCGGTGCCTTCCCCCTCTCTGGCTCTTCTCCCTCTTCAATGTCTTCTTTCTTCTGCTCTTTTGCTGGGTCTTCTATCTTCTGCTGGGTCTTCTGTATTCTGCTCTTTTGACGCTCTCTTCTCTGTTGTCTTCTCCCTCTGCCCTTCTTAAGATTCAAATACTGTATCCGCCGCTCTGCATTGCCTTATACAAGCATGGGGCGAGGCTCCCTAAGACATCACCTTCCCACCATGCATTGGATGGTGACATCATAAGGGGGTGGGACCTCTGGTGGCATCAACTAGTGGCCACACCCCATGCATCGGGTCCACTCGAGCCGCGGGTACACTCCTGCAGAGTGCGGCGGGAATGAGAGCGTGCCGCTTATATACAGCGATTCGCGAGACAGCGCCACACTGCCACGGTATATATACACTACGCGGGTTCACATCTGCACTCAAAAACGCCTGAAGCCAAAAGCCTGAAAACGCCTCAAGCTCAAACAAGTTCTGCAAGTATTTTTTCAGGCAGATTTGGGCATTTTTCCACTTTTTATATTGGTGACCTTTTGACCTGTACAAAACTACGGAAAAATTTGGCAAAATCGCAGTAAAAATGTGAATGATTGTTCTCCCTGGTGTGTACGGTGATATGTAATGTGTAGAACATCTCCGGCTTTTACAGAATGACTCTTTCTATGGTGTAGCCCTGGTGACCTTACACCCATCACCCATCTACATAACTCCAATGGAGCACGTGATGGTGGAAATACAAAAACATGCAGGAGATCCAGTAATACAGGAATGTGAATTCATGAAATTCTCTCCTTTCCTGCAGGTCTGGGCTTGGCCCCTCTACATGGTAGGAGCTGAAATCCTCCTTTATCTAGAGGTGGAAGAATAATACATACCTGGCTGCTGTACCAGCTACATGGGCAGTGAAGGCCAACCATCCACAGAGGTAAGTGCTGGGGAACTGGGGGGTGGGGGGTGGTGCAGACTTCATTGTTTGTGAAAAAATGAACTTACAGTTTAAACATAGAAAATTCCTATGCATGTGACAATAACATATATTCAGCATGGTATTGTTAACCATGCCACGTCTGGAGGAATCTTTATATTTATTACACACATGTTAAAATTTGCATCTTTTGGTAGAAATGTAATTAAAGTTCCCGAATAATTATAAATTCTCTGAAAGGGGAAGCCCTATAGAATAAAATGGTGGCTGCTGCACTGCTTCTCAAAGTAACATTTTCAGGAAACAAAAATCATTTTTAGTGAGCAGAAAAACAATACAGTATAATATTCATCATTTTTGTAAAGGATAACAGACACCAATGAAACGGCATAAGACATTAGCACCCAGAATTGTCCACAGACACTTTGACAGCCATTACAGGTAATCAATTTACATTTATCCTGAATGATGGTGCTAAAATTATTACTCTCACTGTGATATTTGTTGCAAAATTTCACATGTGTGGCAAAATTACTGTTTGCATACACATGCGTGCCCATGCTTCATTTGTATATCAGTGTGTGTGTGTAGGGAATATATGGTACTTCATTTTTTTTGTTATTTTTGTTTGTCCTTTTTTAATTTTGCACTTTTTAGGGCCGGTTCACACTGAGGAGATCCGACTTCGGGGTAGGCGATTTGAAAAGGCGAAGCGGCGCGATTGAGAAGCAATATCAGGCGATTTTAGGCGATTTCAGGCAATTTCAACACAAGTACCTGGGACATGAGAGGGGTGTCTTCTGGCAAAATTATGTTTTTCTTCCTGGAAAGTCGCTTCTTCATAGACGGGGATCCGACTTGGAAGCGAACTTCCATTGACTTCTATGGGCTCAATTCGCCTAGAAGCCGCTTGAAAATAGTACAGGAACCTTTTTGGAATCGCTTTGGACTTGAGTAGCGCATATTAAGACGGCTCCATTCATTCCAATGGGATTTCTGATGTCAGGCGATTTGAGGCCAATTGGGGCGACACAAGTCGGATCGCAAATTGCCTAGGATCGCCTCAGTGTGAACCGGCTCTAACACTTTATTTATTTTTTCATTTAACTTTATCGCTATCACAGGGGTCCCCTCAATCCTCCTATGTGATAGCACCTGCTGCTGACAGGTTCTCTTAAGGCCACTATCACACTGGGGGTTATCCCATGTGCGTCCAATTCTGGTGTTTTTGTATTCCTGGGAGTCATAGGTGCAGCGTCCATCCCTGCTGCCTGCAGCCTGTCATTCTATAGCAGGCTGAAATATGCTGCAGCTGGACTTTGTACCAAATGGTAATCATGTTTTTTTTTTTTAACAGATAACTTTATTGACAATTCAGCATTACAAAGCATGTCATCAGTTAAGTATATGCAAGTACATTGCAATGGTTACAGTAGTATAGCTGGATCAGATGTATGCGGGGGTGTCTCCGCTATAACAATACACATTATTGATCCTAACCACGTATACTAGCCATCATTATTCCACCTATTGTCCAAGTGTGACTCCGCT
>BLSH010025107.1:259532-271981 GCA_018402905.1 Glandirana rugosa | reverse complement strand
CAAACAGATAGTTAAAATTCACCTGCGTATGACATGACTAATATGCTAACAGGAAGCTATCCGATAGTAGAGTCGTTTCAAAAGTGAGAACAGGGAAGCTTATAACAACCTGCCTGACAGTACCAGCGATGATAGCCTATCGAAGGACAATCGTATAATCAGTACAGTATGCGTCCACTTAAAATTGATAGACAAACAACTGCTATGAAAATTATTGTGCAGGCACTTTTATAAAATGACAATGCTCTGTCCCTATGTCCCAATTGTTCTGCTCTTTTACCTCCTTGTCACATGGGTTCCCATTGTAGACTACAAGTGTGTGTAATGACATGCAACAAACAATAATATATAGTATAGCAGAACTGGAGGTCAACTTCGAAAATAAACATAAATTACATAAATGCCACTTAATTAGTGGCCATGAAGTCCAAAAAAACAATAAACACTACTTTAAACATAACTCGATTAATATCAAACTACAATTGCGTATAATTAAAGTCTTGTGACCAAGGAGGAATTTGACGTTCATGTTGCATGTATTGCCATTGTACACCAGGATGCTGTGAGGCATAAGCTGCATGTTGTGAGTGCTGTGTTAATGACTGAGATGACGATGATTCAGACTCTGTAATAATAGTTTTTTTGGTTAACTCACTTCTAACCCCTTTGTTCAGCATCTCAAGCATTATAACTTCAGCAATTTGTCATTGTTCCTC
The DNA here is from genome assembly GCA_018402905.1 of Glandirana rugosa. Classification (NCBI taxonomy): domain Eukaryota; kingdom Metazoa; phylum Chordata; class Amphibia; order Anura; family Ranidae; genus Glandirana; species Glandirana rugosa. The sequence goes on along the minus strand of BLSH010025107.1, from coordinate 271,265 downwards.
TGACATGCTTCTCATCTTATCTGCTGTTATGATGCCCAAAGTATCAAATACATCTGTTTTCTTTTGGAGAGCAGCGCTTGCCTTGGTCAGAAAAGATGAAGTGGCATCCTCTAGTCTCTTCCTCTTTTGAGGCCTAGGCACAGTTGTGATCAAAGTAGTCATAGTTGTGATTGAAGTTGTCACCGGCGTGATTGGAGTGGACACATTGACTTCCTCTGTTGATTCATCTGCCTGTGTTATTGTCTAATAAATGCACAGAATGCATTCCATATTCACTTTAAAACTCCAAACATTGATGTTACATGAATACACAGTATATATTGTGAGAAAGCACATATATAATCCAAAATCTTTAATCATTTAGTAAATAATACCTGTGTCTGTGGTATGCCCCCTGTGTCCCCTAAATGTAGTTCAGGAGGCAATGAGTTTTCCAAACCCGCTGAGGTGGATGGTAGAGTACAGGAGGTAGAAGAAAGAGTACATATGGAAGATCTGGCATCTACTTGCTCTGTGAGGAATCTCAGGCTTTTGAAGTACCAGAGTCTAGGAACATATATATCATCTGCTTCTGCTCCAGATCTTTGTGATTCAATTATCTTATTGAGTTCCCTTTTAAAAACAGTTCGTAATATAGCAATTTTATTGAAAACATAGGTTAAATCCGCAGAACTACAAATGGGCTTGCACAATTCAACCAGTTTGTTGAGAGCTTCCTGTCTTTTATTCCGGTTGGAGTAGTCTTTAGATTTTACCTTCCACAAGCAGGGCATCTGCCTGTACATTTCAATGAATTGTGGTAAGAAACTTGGGCATGTACACGTGTCCATTATATTTTACCTGAAAAATAAAATGTAAATATTCTAAATAATGAATTCTTTATATTACAGATAGATAGATAGATAGATAGATAGATAGATAGATAGATAGATAGATAGATAGATAGATAGATAGATAATTATCAGCTCAGCCTGCTATCACCAAACAATATGCACACAGTTCTGCCAATCAACAAGGCCTTAAATTACACTGAACTCATACACATAAAAAAACGATAGCAATAGAATATTCAAATAAGGATTCGACTAGAGATGAATAATATGTTTCAGAAATACCTAAGTTTGGGTGTACAATGTATTTTGTGGGTGGTAAATCATCATGCTCTTGTCCATCTCTCCGTCAATGAAAGTGACGACGAAAGTTCCTTCGGTCGGTAATTCATACACTGCTCATGCGTACGCTGCCCCACCCCTTTCTGGTGACTCAAATGCGGTCTGAATGTGAAATCTAGCCAACACCTGTGACACAGCCATGAGTCCTCAGCTACAGCATGGAGACAATGGTGAATGTGGAGGGCGGAAAGGCACACCGAAAGAAGTCTAGTGCCAGACCTGTACACAAAATCAAAGCAAGTCCAATGTCAAGAAGTGAGATGGTGGACATGGCCTATCTTCTGGAGAAGAATGATTATGATGGGAAGCTGGAGAACTATGAGAAGCCCAACAGAAGGAAGAACACCATCTTGGATAAAGTAATTGAAATTGCTGAAGAAGAAACATGATGTTGAAAGATCCAAGGATCAGTTGAGGAAGCGGTGGTCTGACTTAAAGCACCGTGAAAAATAACAACTTGGCCAAATTCATCAAGCTATTAAAAAGTAAGTAATAAATAGATAAATATGTATAATATATGTATAATTATTTACTTTTTTTATTTTTGTCATTATAAAAATATATAATACATGTAAACCGAATACAATGTATGTGTTCTTTGCAGGGCAAAAATTGAAAAAAAGAACCAAAAAATTGCATCTTCAAAGACTCGTTCACAAAAGACTGACAAGAATCGCATCTGACCCGGAAATGGAACACGGGGACATATCAGCAGCTGATGAGCAAACATCCTCGTAGAAGAAAATCTGAATATCCAAAATACAGCAGTAGAACAACAAAGCCTAGTGGATGTTGTATCTTCTGCCCATGAGTAGTATGCATATATATGTACATACATATCACTGCTTTATACTTGATTGGTAAAATGTAAATTTCTTTTTCTACAGAACCACTTTTGAATTCTACAACATTGGGCTTGATGACCAAAGACCTGCTGCACTATTGTGCAGAGGTGAAAAGGATTAAAGACGCTGCGTCATCCATACTGCCCCAGATACAGTACCTCATTGACGTGATAGCAAAAGTGTAATCATCTGATTATTAAGGCAAAAGCACTTGATTTTAATATAGAAGTTTTGTTTTAAAATACATATTTATTTATTTATTTATTATTATTATTATTATTATTATTATTATTTTCAATACTGTGTTTCCAAATATATGTAGACTGTTTACATTTTAAGGTTTTGCACAATGTCGTTAGCAACAATGTTGTAAGCATTCTACTATTTTTTTGTGGAAGGGGAATCTGTTTTCTTCATCCTTAAACAAAAAAAAAGGAATGGCAGAAATACCTAAAATTGAGCAATCATGATCTCAGAAAAGGCATGACTGCATTTTTATTCTTTTTGCAATAATTTGTAATCTATGTTTTTTTATAGCTGGGTTCGCACATGAGATTGTGATCGGCTGTCTATGGAGCCGGATCACATATCTCCTTAATTGCTCAGATGCCAATAGCACAGGAGTAAATTTGATCTGAGATCGGACCAGACGTTGTGAATGGGGACACATCCAGACTCATGTTGTGATGCTACGTAAACTTGTGTAAACCCAACTTTAACCACTTCACCACCACCCGGAAGGATTTCACACTTTAGGACCTGAGCACTTTTTGCGATTTGGCACTGCGTTGCTTTAACTGACAATTGCGCGGTCGTGCTGCGTTGTACCCAAAATAAATTTGCTTCCTTTTTTCCCACAAATAGAGCTTTCTTTTGGTGGTATTTGATCCCCTCTACGTGATTTCTGATCACCGCTATAAATAATAAAAGAGCGACAAAAAATTAATATTTCTTAAAAAAACATTTTGTTTCATTGGTTTTGGCCGATTTATATTCTTCCTCATATTTTTGGTTAAAAAAATCGCAATCGGCATTTATTGATTGGTTTGCGCAAAAGTTGCCACGTTTACAGATGATGAGAATTAATTTCTGGGGTTTTTATTTTTTTTATTGTTTACTAGTAATGGCAGAGATCTGCGATTTTTAGCGGTACTGCAATATTGCGGCAGACATGTCGGACCATTTTAACACTTTTTTTGGGACCATTGGCATTTATACAGTGATCAGTGCTATAAAAATGCACTGATTACTGTGTAAATGCCATTGGCAGTGAAGGGGTTAACCTGGAGGAGTTAACTGAGTTCCCTCAGTGTGTTCTAACTGTATGTGGGCGGGGCTGGCAGGGGGAGGGGAGTGATCACGGTTTCCATATACAGGAAGCCTGTGATCACAGCCCTTCCCCCTCTGTCAGAACGGAGATCCGTGTTTACATACAGACCTCCATTCTTTCACTGCGGGGGGGACATCTCGGTTAGCCAGCCGCGATCGAGTCTGCCCTACCTGCTCCTGGCCCCTCCCCCCGGACACAGTGAGCACGCGAGCGCTCCTCCGGCAGCGCGCGCTCACAATACTAGTTATTGCGGCAGTTTGCGATAATGAGCCACCTTGTCGCCATCAGACTGCGGTCAGCAAGTAGTTAAACATTAAAAAAGAAGAAATGTCTGAAATACACAAATCATGATTTCAGCCTGACTGCCATTGTTTTTCATTTTGCAATGTTTTTGACACTTTACAACAGGGATATGCAATTAACTGACCTCCACCTGTTGCAAAACTACAAGTCCCATCATGCCTCTGCCTCTGGGTGTCATGCTTGTGGCTGTAATAGTGTTGCTATGTCTTATGAGACTTGTAGTTCAGCAATAGCTGGAGGTCCGCTAATTGCATATTTTGGATTTACAGGAAAACAATTCCTATACCTTTTTGATAGGTGGCTCTGTTTTATTACTCTTGAACAAAACTGGTATGGGAAAATTGCCAAAAATACAGCAATCACAATCTCTTAAAAAGCCTGAATGTCATTGTTTCTTTTTTGCACTATTGTTGACACTTTAACCACTTCAACACAGCACGCAGTATATTTACTGCGGCAGTGTGGATGTGTCCTGCGAATCACCGTGAATAGACGGCGATTTGCGGGTGGCCGGTAGTACTCCGGAGGAGTGTGCCTGCGGCTCGGGCGGACCCGATGTCCGACGGCGAGCCGCTATGAGCGGCCACAGCACAAGAACGGGGAACCTCCGATGTTAACATGGCAGTTCCCTGCTCTGTCAGTGCGGGCATAGGAGATGTACTGATCCCTGTCACTGGGATCAGTTAGATCTCTTATGCCCCTGGCAGCCCAGCCCCCTCACAGTTAGAACACGCCTAGGGAACACAGTTACCTCCTAGATCTCCCCCTGCAGGTTAACCCATTCACTGCCAATGACATTTATACAGTGATCAGTGGATATTTAAATTTCTGATCACTGTATAAATGTCATTGGTCCCAAAAAAGTATAAAAATCGCAGTCCCAATAAAAATCACAGAATTATGGAATGTGTTGTGTTTTTAGCAGAGTAGGAGACTTCCCAACATCCCTAAACACTAACATGTTGAGGCAACCCCCAATATGGGACTTTAAAGGGAAACTCAAAAAATATCATAAAAATTGATTTTTATTGAAATTGACTAAAATACTAAGGTCTAAAAGGGACTTCACATAATAAAATAGTGTACATTCACAATATTAGTATCAAATTACAACAAGGAGAGACAAAGCAGTTGAATTTGAGCAGGGCCCTCCTATTCCTTCTGCATTGAACTGTATTGTAATTGTACTGTGTCCCTTCTTTATTGTAAAGCGCTGCGCAAACTGTTGGCGCTATATAAATCCTGTATAATAATAATAATAATTTGAGCCACATGACTTTTTCTGTGAGGACAGAGTATACCCAATGCGTTTTAAGTCAATGGTATGGTACTCTTCATCAGGGGTGAGTGGCTCATACATACATTGATTTCTAGATTAGAAAAGAACATCATTAAAAGCCATGCTTTATAAAGGTAAACAGAACATTTATAGAAGTGTCACACCATGTATATGTCATCGATACTAACCATCTTTTTATGGGTAGAGATTAATTGTACTGTATGGGAAGAATTTATCATTTAAAAGGAATTGGCACTGCCCACAGATGTTTGTGGGCAACCCCCGGGCGAATGGCACGCAAACACGCCCCCCTGAGGGGGAGGATGAGGGTGACGGGTGCCTCCCCCACCCCACCGACCAAATCATGGTCTGCCGGGAGGACAGGCTGCCGCATCCCACGTGGCAATGGTGGCGACACTACCAGGACAAGCCTAACTGAATGTGCTGGCTAGCTGGAGACAGCCACACCTCCGTGCAGGGTGATGCAATCCCGCATCAAACACCCACAGCACATGATGTCGCCATGGAGACCAGGAGAAGCCCGTCTCATCGCAACACTGACAAAGGCCGGTATCAGCATGAAGACTTCTGCAATGGCCTTTGTGCGCCAAGCAAATAGAGCGTCGGCAGCCATCAAACAACCCCCTCCAGTGAACACACATAGGGCTGCAAGGGCTCACCAGTCAGATGAAAAAATGTAGAGCTCAAAGACATTTACATAGTCAGCAGTAAGAAAATATTGCCTCATTTGACACTCCAATTGTTCAGGATTGTAACATATAATATGTATTATATTTCATTATAGTTGTAACAAATGCCCAACATGGATCTTTTATTTCTACATAGACCGGTTATATTGTGTATGAACATATTATACAGAAAAAACAGCAAAACATAATATGAGAGCAAATGCAAACAATTCATATTCATGGCTACCAAGCATGGTGTGGCAGATGCCCAACTATGGGGGAACTGCATCAAAGAGGAGGTTTTATCGTGAAAACTATATGTTGTTTGCTGAAAGACAGTGATAAATATTAGTTGGTCTGAGCCAATAGTTTGAAAATATGGAACTAAGGGTAAAAGGCACCAAACCACAGGAATATACAAGTCTCACATGATATGCGTGTTGATGGACATTATTTATCAATCTCAGGGCCCCCTGAGGTAAATCCTTCCAAGAAGGGTTTATACGTAATAGTCATTTAGTCCAGGAGGGGAGGTGGCATTCGAATGAAAAATCCACCTCTGCTCGTGTTGGAGGAGAATCTTATTAACATCGCCTCCCCTCACTGTATTGTTGATCCTATCCAAAACCAAAAAAGATATTTTTGGAAACATGCTTAAAGATCACATGTCTACCAAGGTCTGGGTCACATTTTTTCATGGAGGTAATGTGTCTGTATGCACGCAATCTAAATTTGTTAATGGTTTTGCCCACGTAAAAACATGAGCACTCACATGTTAGGAGATATACTACTCCTGTGGTGCCACAATTGGCATAGTGGTTGGGTTTATATTTTTCCCCATTAGCTAGAGTAATGTATTGGCATAGATTGCAACCACTACATTCAAATGCCCCTTGGCATGTGCAGGGATCATTTTCCCTCCTGTCCTAAATTTACTGGACACCAATTTGTCCCTGATGGATTTGGCCTTCTTGAAAGTGAAGGCCGGGGTTTCCGGTATCATTGGTCCTACAGTCGGATCCATTTGCAAAACATGACAATACTTGCCTACTAATTTTCTTATAGTCTGATGTTGATTGGAAAATTGCGTAGTGATTCGGATAGGTTTGTCTTTTTTTACAGAAGATTTGGGATTGTAGGGCAGACTCAATAGAAATCGCAGATCGCCGCCATTACTAGTAAAAAAAAAAAAAAAAGTTGAGCAAACAAAGTTTAATTAACACCGTCAACCGACAGTACTTGTAAACCAAAATTAACTGAAGATAGGGCATCTGGTTCAACACAGTAATTGATAGAAGACCAGGAAGCCACCCTGCAAATTAGGAGCTACATGATGCAAAGCTGCCCCATATGTAGACCCGCTCCTTGTCGGGTGAGCAGACACTATCTCCAAAGGAGCCCAGCCCTTGGTTCTGTGAGCCTGTTGGAAGACATAGGCAATCTGTGTTTGATGTAATGCAAGTAAAGACAGCACAGGTCATTGCTGTGCAGAAGCCATGCTTGTTGAATAATAACCTGCAGGAACAGGAAACACCACACAGGAAATAAGTACAACAGAGATGCACCATAGAGTTGCATTTAAAGAAACACAACATCCACAACAATGCCACAATCGCCCTAAATGAGGTACATTCCTCTGTCCTTTCTGGCAAGAGAATGGACAGGCGTTCTGAAGCCTGAAGGAAGCTGTAGCTTGTAGATATTACTTTACAATATCTGAGGATTCCAAAATTGAAGGAAGGCACTGCTGGAAGTCAAATCAGGATTCTCTGTTTACTAGACATGCGCCCTCTCCCACGCAAGTTAGAACTCTAAGGTTGGCAGAACAATCTCTTGGCTCCCACAAAGACTGATGCACCCTTGGGATTTGAGTCAAGCTTAGGAAACAGTGCCGCTCGACTGGAAGAACGTAAGCAAGTTCTCCATGACCAGTAAACCAATCTCTGAGGCTTCTTATGCCAACGTGATAGCTGGGAAAAGGTGAACAGGAAGATGCCTAGACAAAAGAAAACACTGTGAAGGCCGATAAGGCTGACACTTGAGCTCCAAGGGACCTGACCAATAGAGCCAGAACTAAATCTGACTGCAGGAAGCCTGGAATATTTAGAACTGCTAGATCACTACATTATTTGTCAGCAGCAGACATGTATTGAACAACTTTGACCAGATCCTCCTGTCAACTTTGCATTAATTCTAGTATTCCAGAAAGCGGAGATGACTCTGGACGATCAGCTGAGGACTACCAATCTCAAGAACCAGACCATCAGACACAACCGTGCTGGACATGTTGAAAGCCCGAATGGCTAGGGATGGTCTTCACCTACAGTGAACTGAAGGAACTAGTGGAAGTCTTCTACAATGGGCACATGAAGGTAAGCATCTTAAGTCTATTGGAAACAAGGCAGACCCCTGGCTGGCCCCCTATCACGGACAATATTTCCACCTTGCACTCTTCATTTCTGAAAATTGTCTCAGGTGCTCAAGGTCTAAAACCAACCTCTGCAAGCTGTTCCTCTTCATGACTATAAGAGGATAAGCACCTGCCCTGAAACTCTGACTGGCACAGCAGCACTTTGCGATACCAGTTACTTACGTAAAGCGTGAGTATATGCTTTCTTTACCTCAGCGTGAGGAAAAATCCATGGAAATGACTCCAAAAATGGAGGACTTCTGATGGAGCATGCATGTCCCTAAAAGACCACTTTGATTTCCCAATAGTCTGAGGCCCAACTCAGTAGCTTCTTGGAACCCCGAGTTCATGCTTTTAGCATACTTCCAATGGGGATATCTGGTCTCCTCACCTGCTCTTCCTAAAATCCCGCCCTGGACTGTAAAAACATGCGACCCTTGCACGCTCTGAACTTTGTTCTCTAGACTGTCTCCTTCTGGCCTAGCCAGTGCTTGTCCTCATGTAGTACCTCAACTTGCCCACTGTGACACGGGTTATGGTGCTATCCAGCTTGCCAAAAGACGAAGCTCCCTAAAGGGAATCCTACACCACACCTATTAGAGGCGGGATTAGCAAGCCCAGGCCTCAACCATGGCACTCACTTTGCGGTAGCTGACGGGAGCATAACCCGTGCCGCTATGTGGCTGATGTCATTTGGCGCCTATTATAGAAACCGACACCAGCTCCAGCTTCTGAACCACAGAGTTTCAGAAAATGCTCCTGAATATTGCATCCACATTCTTCTTTCACATTTCCACCCTTTCGATATGGCCACAAGAGCCCAGGCCAACATTTGGTGTTTTGGCTATTCACTGCATCTTCCATGCAAGAGCGACATGCTTGCTCGTCTCATCAAGGTCTCAGCAATTTAGAGAGTCAGCCTTAAAAATGCTTCACATCTTTATCTTTGAATGGATAGAGCTTGACCATTTGCACAGAAGAGAGGGATGTCTCGTGTCCTTGCTCCACATATCCAATGATGTCCCCTAGTTTTGTTCAGAATGGAAATTTAGAACACTTTCTCCACGGCTATATTTTCACCATTGTACCCCCCAAGTCACACGTTTCAGAGTGCAACCTCGATCTGACTGAGTGCAGCACCAATCCAAATTTACAGCCCCTGGATCAAGTTGCATACAGTCATGGGATCAGGCACAAGGAATATATGCTGGACAGAAGTTCTGGCCTCAAAGTCGCTGAGACTGTAAATTGCATAGATTGGAATGGGTGCCATTGAAATCAGTGAACTGTGACCCACCATGCGACCCCATCAAAGTTGCATTTCCAAGTTGCACCTGTGGAAGCAGAGCCAAAGTGCCCGCATAACTTCCGCTTGCCTTGCAGGAGACTTCTTCCTGGTCATCCTAGTGGGAGAACATGCCACAATGGCTGTTGGACTTGGTGTGTGGCTTGTATCTCACTCTGAGAGATTTTACACCACTACGCCTTACTAGGGATTCCATCTGCTGGAACACACCACCGCCTGGCTTAGCATAGCTCACATAGAGACTTGCTCTCTGGGACCAGCGTCCCGCATCCTCAGCAGGCTCCCTCCTTGAAGCGGCTGACATGGTGCTGAGTGCGTAAAGGAGGATTCAGAGCTTCTGCTGTGAAGGCTGGACCTCGGCAGTGACCTATGACAAATACAACTGGAAAAAAAGTTGTGATCTAAAGAGGTGTTTATCGTGTCGTGCTGTGTAATGTCAACCTGACCTAGAAGGACTCACAAAGCAAACTAGGATAGAAAGGAAATGTGGCCAAAGCAGCCAAAAGAGTACCTTGACAGCAAGGAAAGGAAGGGTTAAACCCCCCTCTCATACCTGCTACCCCACGACTGGCCATATGGGGGGCAGTGATACTTACCCAGTCTGAAACTGAACAGAAAGACTGACAACCTGCCCAGGTGATTAATTATGACAGAATCACACACCGAGAGACAGCATACAATGCAGAGCATACCTTGTGATGACTGCACGCAGCACTTAGGGAAACTGCTGCAAGCTGCCTACAGAGAAATCCCTATATCAATAGTAATGGCCGCAGAATCAATTTCTCCCTTGTAATGTCGCCACTGCCACCCACAGCGTGCATGTGCTGCGTCCCTGGGCAGAAGTAACCCAGGAAAGCAAGGCAAGGCTGGAAGAGAGAGCGGCGGCTTGGAACGCCAATGTGCTCCAGCTGCCATAGGCTAGAAGACACTAGAGCCAGGGAAGAAAAGCAGACAAATAGAAAATACACACAAACTGCTGCCATGGAATGTGTAATATAAAAGAATACATCACTGCACACGGCAACTTTAATCCTGCTTCCACGATCAGATCGGACCGGGCCAGGTAGGTGGATCACACCGGACTTGTTTCTTAGTCCAGGACAGTGCACACACACCAGACTCTAGCAGACAGGGCCGCCTGCTCTCAGCTAGGCTTTCTGGCCAGCGCACACTTTTTAGCTGCTCCCCAGGTCTCCGACTTCAGCGCTACCCTGCTTTAGACACTCCATACCCTGCTCTCAGCTAGGGCCTATTGGAGGGACATAATTCCTCTGGCCGCTTGGCTGATACCTGACCATGGTGGACTCTTCAGGTAGAGAACCGTCTATTTGGTCCTATGGAGGAGGACAAAAAAGGAACACGGCTGCTGGCTCAAAGCAAAGATTTACAGGAGAGGGGTCCTATAGGGTAGTTATGGAGGCAGGGCCAACCCGCACGTATGCTGCCATGGAAGTCTGTCAGGAAAATAGATTATCAAAATTGCAACATTGTTGCAAGGACAATTTCTTTGAGAGAAAGGTTCATTTCATCTCAATATGAAAAGAATTTATTTGGGAACGTTACAATTGTACCATTACAATGAATGGTTTAAATTTGCATTAGGCTACATAACTCCAACTTTTACTCCCAAAAACCTCTCTTTAAAACAGTGCTCATTTTGGTATTTACTATAGCGCCCTGTAATTACTCCATGGGAGAGTAAAATTTAGAGCAGTTTCATGTCTGAGCATGCTCAGTTGTGCTCGGCTGTGCTGTGCTCCTTATTTTAAAAAGACAGGGAATTTATCTCTTTTCAGACTTTATAAGATATTTCAGTGTAGAAATCACTTTTTCACACAGTTTAACGACTTCAGCCCCGAAAGGATTTCCCCCTTTAGGACCAGAGCACTTTTTGTGATTCGGCACTGCGTCACTTTAACTGACAATTGCACGGTCGTACGACGTTGTACCCAAACAAAATTTGCATCCTTTTTTTCCCACAAATAGAGCTTTCTTTTGGTGGTATTTGATCGCCTCTGCGTCATTTCTGATCGCCGCTATAAACAAAAAAGCGACAATTTTGAAAAAAAAACAGTTTTTCTTACTTTTTGCTAAAATGCAAATCCAAAAAAATATAAAAAAACATTTTTTTTCATCGGTTTTGGCCAATTTATATTCTTCCTCATATTTTTTGTAAAAAAAAATCGCAATCGGCGTTTATTGATTGGTTCGCGCAAACGTTGCCGCGTTTAAGGATGACGAGAATTCATTTCTGGGGTTTTTTATTTTTTTACATTTTTAGTCATAATGGCGGCGATCTGCGATTTTTAGCGGTACTCCGATATTGGGGTGGACATGTCGGACATTTTTGACACTTTTTTGGGACCAATGACATTTATACAGCGATCAGAAATTTA
>BLSH010025107.1:247068-259522 GCA_018402905.1 Glandirana rugosa | reverse complement strand
AATTTTATTCCTCGTGTCGTGTCGGCTCGTGTTGACTCGTACGAGTCTGTACTTTGACGAGATTTAAAATGAGAGGGTACCTCATTAATGTCCCGCGATATCATTTATGGTTTTACTCGTGACAAAATTTCTCTCCAAAAACCCTCATTTTCAACCTCAATACATCGGATTACGTTTAAATTTGGTAAGTAACATTACCATGTTAACATTGCAAGGGTTTATTTAAGAAAAGTATAACTCTACTTTACTTTGAAAGAGAGTTTCTTTAACAGGAACGTTGTTACAACGTTGTAGTTATGGAGGCAGGGCCAACCCGCACGTATGCTGCCATGGAAGTCTGTCAGGAAAATAGATTATCAAAATTGCAACATTGTTGCAAGGACAATTTCTTTGAGAGAAAGTTTCATTTCATCTCAATATGAAAAGAATTTATTTGGGAACGTTACAATTGTACCATTACAATGAATGGTTTAAATTTGCATTAGGCTACATAACTCCAACTTTTACTCCCAAAAACCTCTCTTTAAAACAGTGCTCATTTTGGTATTTACTATAGCGCCCTGTAATTACTCCATGGGAGAGTAAAATTTAGAGCAGTTTCATGTCTGAGCATGCTCAGTTGTGCTCGGCTGTGCTGTGCTCCTTATTTTAAAAAGACAGGGAATTTATCTCTTTTCAGACTTTATAAGATATTTCAGTGTAGAAATCACTTTTTCACACAGTTTAACGACTTCAGCCCCGAAAAGATTTCCCCCTTTAGGACCAGAGCACTTTTTGTGATTCGGCACTGCATCGCTTTAACTGACAATTGCACGGTTGTGCGACGTTGTACCCAAACAAAATTTGCATCCTTTTTTTCCCACAAATAGAGCTTTCTTTTGGTGGTATTTGATCGCCTCTGCATGTTTTCTGATCGCTGCTATAAACAAAAAAGCGACAATTTTGAAAAAAAAACAGTTTTTCTTACTTTTTGCTAAAATGCAAATCCAAAAAAATATAAAAAAACATTTTTTTTCATCGGTTTTGGCCAATTTATATTCTTCCTCATATTTTTTGTAAAAAAAAATCGCAATCGGCGTTTATTGATTGGTTCGCGCAAACGTTGCCGCGTTTAAGGATGACGAGAATTCATTTCTGGGGTTTTTTATTTTTTTACATTTTTAGTCATAATGGCGGCGATCTGCGATTTTTAGCGGTACTCCGATATTGGGGTGGACATGTCGGACATTTTTGACACTTTTTTGGGACCAATGACATTTATACAGCGATCAGAAATTTAAATATCCACTGATTACTGTATAAATGTCATTGGCAGTGAAGGGGTTGACCTGGGGGGGGGGAGATCTAGGGGTTAACAGTGTTCCCTGCATGTGTTCTAACTGTGGGGGGGGCTGGGCTACTATGGGCATAAGAGATCTAACTGATCCCAGTGACAGGGATCAGTAGATCTCCTATGCCCGCACTGACAGAGCAGGGAACTGCCGTGTTTACATCGGTGGTTCCCCGCTCTTTGGCTGTGGCCGCTCATCGCGGCTCGCCGGTGGACATCGGGTCCGCCCGAGCCGTGGGCACACTCCTCCGGAGTATGGCGGGTGCGTGCGCCCCCCCTAGCGGCCACGCACAGATTGCCGTCTATTTACGGCAATTCGCAGGACACATCCACACTGACTCAGTAAATATACTGTAGGCAGTGTGGAAGTGGTTAAAAACAGATTATCTTCAAACAATATACTGCATATTTTAGTACAATTTAGGTGATTATATCATGCTCTAAACATTATTTCCATGTGCACTTCTCCAGGTCCTGAGTAGAGCAAGGATTTGCGAAGTGAGTTCCATATTGGGAACAATTCTGCTCCAGCGCTATTGTGAATACCGTTTAGCGATATTTACCGCAATTTTTGGCATTTTAGCGCTAGTTACCACAATTCGTGGCAATTTTGCGGCCAGCGCTATAGTAAATTAGCCCCATGGTATGTTAATGCAAACTATGTCATTTTAAAAGTAAGTGCACTACTTTTCTTTTAATAAACATTGTAAGATATACAGTATTATGCTATGAGGAGTTTTATGTTTTACATATATCCACTGAGCATACAAGTTTATATTGAAGCAACTTCCGTGATTGGTGGTCTACTCTATTCGGATGCTAAATGCTGTTTGAGCTAAGTTATAACAAAACAAATGTTCAGTGAGCTAAGGACAGAACCCGTAGGCTGTGACCTTCGCCATATCCCAATGGAAATTTGCACATGGAAAGTTTTGACGGGATGGTACAGGCAATAGTTACAGACTCAGGTATCCAAAATAAAAATATATTTATTCATAAATTTGTTAAAATTGATATCATGACAACATCACAGTTTTGGGTGCAGTAATATACAGTAAAAATGGAAATACTCCACAGGGTTACACTGTAGCAATTCCTCAAATACAGGTAAGTTGCATATGCTGCTTCCAATCAATATCCTACGTTTCGACTGCGAACAGTCTTCCTCAGGGATTGTATGTTTGTATGCAGATAACGATGATTGCTCTAATGTTGAAAATAGTAATAATTAAAATCACACATATAACCATACAATATACACATGTTAATAAAGGCATGCCCATGCATGAACAACAATGAAATTGTTTCACCTTGATGGTGGTCTATGGTGATGCATAGCCCAAGACAAGTCGGCCAATAGAGATCTCCAGACGGTGTCCCCCACAACTGGAAGCATCCCAAGGTGTCCCCCAGACTGGGGAGCACTCCAACAGGGACCCCAAGGTTGACAATGCAAGAGGGGATAGAGGGATTGCATTGAAAAAGGCCATGGTCTCAGTCTATGTATCTGGATAAGATCTGTCCTGTGGTCATTTGCTGTATTATGATTTAATTTGATTCATAAAAGGTGGGTTTTGCCTTGGAAGCTTTTTTAACTTTGCCTTGGTTTTGTCATTTTCTATCTAAATGTTTGGCCTTTTTCAATGTAGATCAATAGTGTAATAGCGACTTATCCCTTGCTGAGACCTCTATACCTGGCCTGTATAAGCAGATATAATCACTGCGGACAGTCTTTATCAGATAGCTTGAAATCACCAGTCACCGATTCTTCCATAAGCACAGATTTATTGACAATAGCAGGTACAGCATACAACAAATGTGGCAGATGGTTAAAAGATGGTAACTGCAAGTCAAAACATGGTAATGTGTCATAGGATGCGAGTAGATTGTGTGAGGCCTACAGACGTGTAGCCATATTTTTCCTCATGAGACAGAGAGAGGACACAGGAACGGAAGTACATCACAGAGTGACCCAGGAAAAGGAAATTATCTCACAGAGGATGGGAGGGTACGCACTTAGAAAACATAACAAAGACAATGCAATATCCAAAACAACCACAAGATGGCAGTATACCAACCACCTATACAAACATTACTATAACTATGATAAGTGTAACAGCACACATGGTGCTGCTGGAAGACCACAATAGACAAAAAAGTACATATTACAGCACACACATGACACTTGACTATTGACAATGGACTATTGTTTTAAATTCACATTATTTTTCATTCACATATCTATTGTCTTATGTTGTCAAGTGTATTTGATTATATGTAAACAACATATGCATAGCGCCAGCTTAGCCCAAACAAAGTAGTTAAAGTAAAGCTGGAGATCATTTTTAAGGCTTGACCTTTTTGGTATCACAACCACAACCTTTATATTTTATTTAAAAATGAGTAATATGTTGTGTTTTTGTGCACTAAAAAATATTATTTATATTAACATTATTATTAAAACATATTTTTTTTGTTGAAAATATGTGTTTGATAAATTGTTGCCTTCAGAAGATATATAATGTGTGAGGATGTTAAAGTGGTTGTAACTAGAGTTGAGCGAACCCGGACTGTAAAGTTCTTGTCCGTACCAGACTTTAGGGTGTCCTTGTCCCGAACCTGAACCCCGGACATTTGAGAAAAAGTCCGGGTTTGGTATTCGGGTATTTTTTGGCGCCTGTTGAATAGCTGCAGGGCAGCCAATCAACAAGCTTTTCACTTGTTTGCCCTTAGAAGCCATCACAGCCATGCCTACTAATGGCATGGCTGTGATTGGCCTTTGCATCATGTAACCCAGCCTCTATATGAACTGGAGTCACGTAGTGCTGTGTGTCACATCATCTCATACTGGAGTAGGGAGAGGTTCCTAGCTGTGCTGTGAGGGACAAATTAGCGTTCTAAAATCATCTCATACTGGAGTAGGGAGAGGTTCCTGGCGGTGCTGTGAGGGACAGATTAGCGTTTTAAAATCATCTCATACTGGAGTAGGGAGAGGTTCCTGGTGCTGTGAGGGACAGATTAGCGTTCTAAAATCATCTCATACTGGAGTAGGGAGAGGTTTCTGGCAGTGCTGTGAGGGACAGATTAGCGTTCTAAAATCATCTCATACTGGTGTAGGGAGAGGTTCCTGCTGCTGGTGTGAGGGATAGATTAGCGTTCTAAAATCATCTCATACTGGAGTAGGGAGAGGTTCCTGGTGGTGCTGTGAGGGACAGATTAGCGTTCTAAAATCATCTCATACTGGATTAGGGAGAGGTTCCTGGCAGTGCTGTGAGAGACAGATTAGCATTCTAACATCATCTCATACTGGAGTAGGGAGAGGTTCCTGGCAGTGCTGTGAGGGACAGATTAGTGTTCTAAAATCATCTCATACTGGATTAGGGAGAGGTTCCTGGCGGTACTGTGAGGGACAGATTAGCATTCTAACATCATCTCATACAGGTGTAGGGAGAGGTTCCTGCTGCTGGTGTGAGGGACATATTAGCATTATAAAATCATCTCATACTGGTGTAGGTAGAGGTTCCTCCTGATGGTGTGAGGGACAGATTAGCGTTCTAAAATCATCTCATACTGGTGTAGGGAGAGGTTCCTGCTGCTGGTGTGAGGGACAGATTATCGTTATAAAATCATCTCATATTGGTGTATGGAGAGGTTCCTGCTGCTGGTGTGAGGGACAGATTAGCGTTCTAAAATCATCTCATACTGGTGTAGGGAGAGGTTCCTGCTGCTGGTGTGAGCGGTGCATTTCTTGCACAAAAATAAAAAGTGCATCTTCATTGCTGGCTTAAAAAAAAAAAGGAATAATAATTTATTCTTTTTTTTATTATTAATAAATAGTGCTACATAGTACATTTGCACCTTGCTGTGCATTTCTTGCACAAAATTAAAAAGTGTGTCTATATTGCTGGTTTAACAAATAATTGAAATTTGTGCTAAATAGTACATTTGCGTCCAGAATGAGGAGAGCGTCAAATAAGGGACTTGGTCGTGGTGCTGCTGTTGTTGGTGGTGTTGGTGAAGCTTCTGTTGCAAGGAGAGGACGTGGTCGATCTGTGCCATCTACACGCACAAGTGAAACACCTTCCTCAGGTGCGAGTAGCCGACAGAACCTTCAACATTATATGGTAGGCCCGAATGTCGCTCAACGAATGGTGAGGCCAGAAGAAGTACAGGCGATAGTAGATTGGGTGGCTGACAATGCCTCCAGTTCCTTCACATTGTCTCCCACCCGGTCCCTTGATGAAAGCTCAGAGTTGGCACCTTAACCCCATGGCCATCTGTCTTTCACCTCAGCCCCTTGTAAATCAGCCAAGCAGTCTGAGCCCCAAGTCATGCAGCAGTCTCTTCTGCTTTTTGATGACTCTGCTGGTGTGCTTTCCGTGGGTCATCCACATAGCCCTGCCCCAGAAGTGGAAGACATTGAGTGCAACCACTTCTGTTTCAGGATGAGGACATGGAAACACCACCGCAGCACGTCTCTGATGATGATGAAACACAGATGCCAACTGCTGTGGCTTTCTACAGTGTGCAGACTGACATGGAGGGCAGTGGTGAAGAGTGGGTGGAATATGATGTGGAGGATGATGAGGTCCTAGACCCCACATGGAATGAAGGTCATGTGAGTGATGTGTGTAGTTTGGAGGAAGAGGTGGTGGTCGCACAGAGGCACCAGCACAGCAAAAGAGGAAGCAGGTTGCAAATGCGGAGCGACCGTCCCCTAGACAGTTCGCCTGCTACTACCCACCGCACCCAGGAACCTAGCACACCAAAGGCACCTCAAAGGAGTTCCCCGGCATGGCAGTTCTTCAGACAATGTGCTGATGACAAGACACGAGTGGTTTGCACGCTGTGCAATCAGAGCCTGAAACGAGGCATAAATGTTCTAAACCTGAGCACAACCTGCATGACCAGGCATCTATATGCAAAGCACGAGCTGCAGTGGAATAAGCACCTCAAATCCAAGAAAGGTCTCGGCCTCCTCCTGCTTCCTCTTCTGCTGCTGCCTCGGCCTCTTCCTCCACCTCTACAGTGACAGCGTCACCTGCCACCCAGCAAACAGACGATGTGAAAGCAACTCCACCATGTCTGCCACCGTCCCCAAGCATTTCCACACAGTCTCATGGAAGCTTACAGCTCTCCATCTCCCAAACACTGGAGAGAAAGAGGAAGTACACCCCTACCCACCCGCGATCCCTGGCCCTGAATGCCAGCATTTCAAAATTCTGTCATTCCATCTGGTGGACACGGACAGTTTTAAAAACCTGATGGCGGTGGCTGTCCCACAGTACGTGGTTCCCAGCCGCCACTACTTTTGCAGGCGAGCCATCCCTTCCCTGCACAAACAAGTCAGAGACAAGATGAAGTGTGCACTGCACAACACCATCTGTGGCAAGGTCCACATAACCACTGATACGTGGACCAGTAAGCACAAGCAGGGACGCTATAACTCACTAACTGCACACTGGGCAAATGTAGTGGCGGGTGGGCCTGAGGCAGATAGCAGTTTGGCGCAAGTCCTTCCGCCACCGAGGATTGCAGGGCATTTCTCTTTGCCTCCTGTTGCCTCCTCCTCCTCCTACTCCCCTTCCTCCTCCTCTACCACCTCCTCATCCGGTCAGCGTAACACCTTCACCACCAACTTCAGCACATCCAGGGGGAAATGACAGCAGGCTGTTTTAAATTTGATATGTTTGGGGGATAAACCCCAAACTGCGCCGCAGCTGTGGATGGGCATTGATCAACAGACCGATGAGTGGTTGTTGCCACTGATCCTCAAGCCTGGCCTGGTGGTGTGCGATAATGGGCAAAATCTCGTAGCAGCTCTGTGCCTAGCCGGTTTGACGCACATCCCTTGCCTGGCGCATGTGCTGAATTTGGTGGTGCAGAAATTTGTAAAAAACTACCCGGATATGTCAGAGCTGCTGCAGAAAGTGCGGGCCGTCTGTGCGCGCTTTCGGCATTCTCACTCTGCTGCTGCTTGCCTGTCTGCGCTGCAGCGGAACTTCGGCCTTCCCGCTCACCGCCTCATATGCGACGTGCCCACAAGGTGGAACTCCACCTTGCACATGCTGGAGAGACTGTGCGAACAGCAGCAGGCAATAGTGGAGTTTCAGCTGCAACACGCATGGGTCACTCGCTCTGCAGAACAGCACCACTTCACCACCAACGAGTGGACCTCCATGCGAGACCTGTGTACCATATTGCGGTGTTTCAAATACTCCACCAACATGGCCAGTGCTGATGATGATGATGTTCTCAGCGTTACTATACCACTTCTATGTCTCCTTGAAAAAACACTTCGGGCCATGATGGAAGAGGATGTGGCACAGGAGGAGGAGGAAGAGGGGTAATTTCCACGGTTATCAGGCCAGTTATTTACAAGTGGCTTGGAGGGTGGGTTCCTGCACCAGCATATGCCAGGAAAAACATTTTCAAGCCAGGACACAGTTCTGGAGGACGAAGAGGACGAGGATGATGAGGAGGAGGAGGAACCGTGTTTACAGCAGGGTGGCACCCAACACAGCTCGTGGGCATCACTGGAGCATGGCTGGGGGAATACGGAGGACACAGATGATACACCTCCCACAGAAGACAGCTTGTCTTTGCCTCTGGGCAGCCTGGCACACATGAGCGACTACATGCTGCAGTGTCTGCTCAACAACAGCCGAGTTGCCCACATTGTAACTTGTGCTGATTACTGGGTGGCCACCTTGCTGGATCCCTATTACAAGGACAATGTGCCGTCCTTAATTCCCTCACTGGAGCGTGAGAGGAAGATGCGCGACTACAAGCGCGCGCTGGTGGATGCGCTGCTGAGGGCATACCCAAATGACACCGGTGGCTCAGTGGAAGCACAAGGCGAAGGAAAAGGAGGAGGAGGAAGAGGTCGCTAACGCAGCTGTGGCACCGCCAGCACCTCAGAAGGCAGGGTTAGAATGGCCGAAATGTGGAAAAGCTTTGTCAGCAGCACGCCACAACAAACAGCACCACCAGCTGATAGGCAACGTCTTAGCAGGAGGCAGCACTTCAGCAACATGGTGCAAGAGTATGCACAAGCCTACACGTACAGACTGATGGGTCTGCCCCATTCAACTTCTGGCTCTCCAAATTGGGCACATGGCCTGAGCTTGCCCTTTATGCCTTGGAGGTGCTGGCCTGCCCTGCAGCCAGTGTATTGTCTGAACATGTGTTTAGTATGGCAGGGGGCGTTTCCCAGACAAGCGCAGGCGCCTGTCCACAGCCAACGTGGACAAGCTAACCTTTATTAAAAGGAACCAGGCATGGATCCCACAAGACTTGCCTGTACCTTATGCAGAATAGACATTTAGACCGACCTCACACAGCCATTGGTGTACTTTTTTTTTTATTTAATATGTCCCAATTAGAAAAAAAAAACAAACAAACAAAAAACAATGTTGGCTACCTCCTCCTCCTCCACCACCACTTCCACCTACACAGCCACGGTCACCGCCTCCTCAACCTCTAGGCTCCTACTCCACCTCCTACTCCAATTTTTATTTGTTTATGTGATTTTAAGTTATTTCCTTATACATTTGTTTGGCGGGCACTTGACCTACTCTTACCCCCACTTTGCTTCCTTTTGCAGCCCTATAGCCCTTTCCAGGACTTTTTTAGAGCCATTTTTGTGCCCAAAAGTCTGGTCACCATTGACTTCAATGGGGTTTGGGGTCCGGGGTCAAGTTCGGGGCCAAACTCAAACATTTTCGCGAAGTTTGGCTGAACCCGCTGAACCCGAACATCCAGGTGTCTGCTCAACTCTAGTTGTAACGCTAAAAAAAATAAAAAATATCCTGTTCCTTTAAAGCATGTTAAACCGCAACCGTGCCGCTTCCATCTTCACCAACCAGCCCTTACTGGTTTGACTGGTTATGGTCCTCTCTAGGGACCCTCACTCCCTCCCTCTGACTTCCCCTCATCCCCTCACCCTCTACATCCTTTCATTCTTCTCCTTTTTCTTTTCCTCTTTAAACTACCCTACTCATTCTTGTCTTTCGCTTCTCAATTCCTCCGAGGTCTGACCAGTCCTCTGACCTGTTTAGCCTGAGAAGGCATAGACCATAGACCTCCCTCATCTTTTTCACACTTTCCCTATTTAGAGACACCTAAGACAGGATGGTGTTGGGGTCAGTCCACAAGATGTTCTTATGGGACATTACCAGTCAATGACCCTAGGGAGAAAACTGTATAATACCCCTAATGTCCCCAACCAAACCGCTCCTCAGAATCACTATAGAATATGTCCCTTTTGAATAAATTTACTTGAGGTTGGTTTATGATCTTACCCTACATTATTATGGATAACAACCTTCTGCACCAGAGGATTGCCTCTTCAGGCTTGTCTCATTTTGCTGAGTATACCTGGAAGTTGTAATATCCTTGATGTTTTATACGTTATGATGTTTGAAAACAGTTGTTGTAGTCATTTCTTTATTGCACTTATGACTGAAACTGAATTTGAACTGTAATAGCATACCTTAATAAAAAAACATTTGAACCAGAAAGCATGTTAAACTTCATAGTATTGTACAGGTATAGTATGTCATTTTTCCTGCTTTTAGCTGTAAAAAACCTGGTTGATCCTGACAGTTTCTGTGTCCCCCTGAGCCCTGATTACTATGATCAGGTTACGTGCCTCTGTCATCCCCACAGCACTCCCCTCTCCCCTTTCTCCCTCCTTCTCTCCCTGTTAGTTCCTCTGTGTGAGCCGCACCCTCCCCTCGCCTTCTATCGCCATTCCCAGCAGCAGTAAAGTAACTGCTCACAATTACTGCCAGCCCCTCTGCTAGGACAAAATGTACTACACAATGTCTGTGCTTTTTTTTAAATTCTTCTTCGAAATGCCTTATTTCACCTTGCTGATCAGAGGTCACGTGACTGCCCAGCAGACATCAGAGGGAGATCTCAGCCTCTCCCTCTGTAGTGCATACATTGGAGGAAGAGAGCAACGGGCAGTCACGTGACCGCTGATCAGTGAGGTGAAGAAAGATATTTATAAGAAGATTTTTTAAAAAAACACAAACACTGTATAGTGTATTCTGTCCTAGCAGAGGGGCTGGCAGTGATTGTAAGCACTGCCTTTACAACCCCTTTACCTAATCTTCAGGCCTAAAATATACATTCTGACGTATATGAGAAAAAGCAAAAACAGCTCTGGCAGTGAAAGGGTTCATACACTAAGATCTAACATGGCTGGTATATTATTGATATATGTTCCATATAGGGTTGCACCGATACCCATACTAGTATCGGTATTGGTGCCAATACTAAGCATTTGCCCGAGTATCTGTACTCATGCAAATGCGCCGATACCTTCAGGGTCGGTTCTTTCATCTGTAGCAGGAAGCATATGCATATCTATGCCTGCATTTTAGAGACAGAGTACATTATTGTTATGTGGAGCTAACTCCCTCTAGTGGCCAAAGAAAGAAGATCATGTTATCACATTTTACACCACAGTGTATTATTCCAGCAAAAGCAGTACATCCTGGGTTTGGTAGTTCACTTCCAGGAAGTTTCCCTCTGGCTGCCTTCAAGAAGAACTGCATTTCCCACAAGACTGTGTGACAGAGAGGGACTTCTGGGGAAAAACGGTGCATCTTGGGGAGACTATTTAAACTGCGGCCTGCTTCAGCCTCTTTGGACGGCCAGCAGGGACCTGTGTACTACATCAGCCAGATTGCGGTCTACATCTAGTGCTACAGGGTTCCAGAGAAGTGACCTGCAGGAACAGCATACCAGCATCCGAGTCTGTTCCAAAGCTGGCGGCATCCACAGAGTGACCATCGGTCGATCCAGAGAGACCTGCAGTCAAGCAGTGGAAGCTGTCTTCCCCATAGCAAAGATCAAGCGGATTCCATCAATTCCAGCGCCTTTCGCACTGCCTGAACAGCCAGACTGCTTTCCTGAAAATTGGTCAGTGTGGTGAGCAAATAAAACACCTATTTCTGAGTATATTCAGTTGCTTTTCATACATCTTCCATAGAGACAGATTCAGCTTAACCAGGCCTACCTTTACTACTTGGAATTTCTTGGAGTCAGAATTCACTACAAAGGTTTTCCTTTGGAATTCAATCAGGCTTGCCTATTGTGCCCAGGGGTTAGGGAACACAGTAATTCAGGTACCTGACAATTGAATTTTACAAGCCGGCTGAAGTTTTAGACTGAACTTTATTCACCAGGATTCCTTCTATTGCAGCACTATTTGTCACTGACCAAATGTAAAGATAATTCTCCAAAGGAACCCTCTGAATTAGAGCAGGGGAATTTCAGTTGGACCATTCTTGTGATTAGTGACGTTTGTGTTAATGTATAATTGAGTCCTTCTAAAGTTATAATAACTTTGATTAATCTCCTTTGAGCGCTATCCATATATCTGAAGATCAGTCATTTCAAAAGACATAACAGAGTGAGCTCTTTTGATTACACCCATTCATTGTACTTACATCCGCATTATTCTTCTAAATTTCTTAGTGACCATAAGATATTGATTAAGCTCTATTGGAGGATCTTCTGCAGACATATATATACTGTATTGCTGTTATTAATCAAGAATTTAAGGGAATGGTGAATATCTTCATTCGCTTATCCTTTTAATATATACCATTGCATTGACCAGATGTAATATTTTGAAATTCTGCATTGTTTACTAAACTGTTTACTGTTGCTGTTTTGCAATGTGAGTTAGTTCTTAACCACAACAGTACCTGGCACGAAAACCCCCTTCCTGTCCAGGCCATTTTTCAGCTTTCAGCGCTATCACACTTTGAATGACAATTACTCAGTCATGCAACACGGTACCCATATGAAATTTGCGTCCTTAGTTAGAAAAAAATAAATATCGAGTTTTTTATTTGGGGGAGGATCACTAATTTATGGTGGTTTTCTTTCGAGATAAACACACTTTTTTTCCTGCGTTTAAAGTATACCCATGGCACAACGTACTGACTCATTAACAGTAAGTTTCACACTATCGCGACTTTCGACTTTTTACCGGACCTGTCCTTCCCCCAAAAGCACGGTCCATGACAACACCAATTCTTGATTGAGTGTAACGTTTTGTCGTTGTCATTTGTCAAATCATTTGTTACGTCTTAAAGTTTTATA
>BLSH010025107.1:234237-244740 GCA_018402905.1 Glandirana rugosa | reverse complement strand
GAGAGGAGATATCTTTCGCCTCCCTCTTCTAGTCTACCCTCTGTCGACTTTGTAGTCGTCAACAATTCGCGCGCAATCCCGGCTTAAAGGGAGGACGTCATATGACGTCCACCCGCTGGGAGAGCAGGACCGCTCCGCCGTCATTTGACGGTGGGCGGTCCTGAGGTGGTTAAGAACTCAACGCAAAGTCCAATCAGTAAATATCATTGATTTACTCAAATTTGAATGTGTCATATTTAAAGGGGAATTACCCCAAGAGTTGGTTAAGGTGTGCCAGAGGGGCTGGGACAGTTATTTGGGGTTGAGAGGCAGAGTAACAGACTGAACATACTAAGCGGCTCCTACGGGGGTAGCGCTACACGGCGGGACTCCCCTGCAGACAGCTGAAATGCATACAAAAGAATGGCCGCAATTAGGAGTAGTGCCGCTGCGTCTTTAACAACTGCTGATGTTTCAGCTGTCTCCCATCTGATCTTCTCCCTCCGCTTTCTATAGAGGAGAGTGGAGAGGTGGGCGGACCCCATGTGTGTACAGGTTGGGCACGCTATCAGACAGGCTCCTCTCCGGTCAGGTACTATGCGGGGTTGGTGTCAGCGGATTGCCCCATGGAGGAGGAGGTTGGGGTGGAGGAGCCCTCCTCTTTTGTGTGTGCACTGTGCAGGTCAGGGTCCAATATCAAGCAGACTCTGGTCAAGTACCACAGTTTGCGCTGGGCTGTGCAGAGTGGGTGAGGCCAGTTGATGCCTGCAGAGGGCCCCATGGAGAATGTCAGGGTGGAGGAGCCCCCCCACCACTATTTCTTGCAGCTGCCACTGGAGATCCTAGTGGGGAAGAGGCTCAGCTACCCCTCCTGGCACTGCTGGACACATGAGAGCTGGGAGAACTGCTGCTTCCCAAGGTAAGTGCGACACTGCCCCGCACCTGTGAAACTGCCCCCCACCTGTGACCCTGAATCCCACTTGTGACACCGCCCCCACCAGTGACATTGCCCCCCACCTGTGACACTGACTCCCACCTGTGACACTGCCCCCACCTGTGACACTGCCCCTACCTGTGATACTGACTCCCACCTGTGACACTGACTCCCACCTGTGACACTGCACCCCACCTGTGACACTGACTCCCACCTGTGACACTGACTCCCACCTATGACACTGGCTGCTACCTGTCCCACTGCCCCCCACCTGTGACACTGCCGCCCACCTGTGACACTACCCATCTATATACCATCACATCTGTATATACCTCCCCAGTTAATCTATATACCATTACCTCTGTATATACCTCCCCATATAGTGGCTAGTGAAGCAACCGATCTGGCCGATCTGTGTGTGATTGGCTGCATTGGAGGCCAGAGGAGAGATCTGAGGTCTAACAGACCCCAGATCTCTCCATAAAGAGGGCCTGTCACAGCGCATGCTATTACAAGGGATGTTGTTCATCCCTTGCAATAGCAATAACATTGATCAAAAAAAAAGTTAAAGGTACGGTGTTAACATTTTTTTAAAATAAATAAAAATAAATTAACAAAAAAATTTAAATAGGTATCGGTAATCGGTATCGGCAAGTACTTGAGAAAAAGTATCGGTGCTCGTACTCGGTCTTAAAAAACTGGTATCGGTGCAACCCTAGTTCCATACACTCATACAGAACACAATTGTAATCAGATCACTTCTGTATATTTATATATGGAGATGTTTACTCTGACATATAACATGTAATTTAGGATTAGTTATATTCTGCTGCTTAGATATAATTGTAATGTGTACCTTGGTGTATGTGAAAGGTCAGCTTCAATCATACATGACTCTGACCCATCTTATATTCCTCTCTATAGGTGAGAGTCTGGTGGGTCAGATTCTGCTGGATGAACTCGGACACTCCCTGACTCCGGAGCTGAAAGGTAAATAAACCCCGTAATGTATCTATCACAGGAATCACTTTTTGTAAGGTGCAGAGATGGTGGTGGATTATTTACACTTCATTTGTATCTACTCCACTGAGGTATTCTGGATCTAACAAATTAATATTGATGATACGGGTGCACCGATTACACGGGATCCCTGGGTCTGTCTTTTGGTTATTCCAAGATCAGAATTCCTGGACACTGAGTTTTATTCTAAGTCCAGAAGCCCATTGAAGGAAATGGATCTGTAAAACTTGATCTCACCAATGCATAGTTGTCAACATTATAAAAAAAATGTATAGCAACACTTTTTTGTCTGTAGGGGGAGTCTTGTTAAAAATAGGGGGTAGGGCATTCATTTGTAGGCATGCTGTAGTAAGGTGGGAAAATGTGGTGCATGCAGCAGGCTGAAGCAAAAAAAACGGGCGTGGTTTAACTAAATATTGGGTGTGGCTTAAATGGGGTGTGGTTAGAGTCTGAGTTGAAAGGGGGATGGAGGGAGAAGGAAGAGAGGGATGGAGAAAAAAAGAAAGGGAGAGAGAAAGGAAGAAAGAGATAGAGGGTTAGAGAGAAGGAAGGAAAGAAAGAACGAAACAAAGAGGGATGGAGGGAGAGAGAAAAAAAATAAAGGAAGAAAGATGGAGGGAGAGTGAAAGAAAAAGAGAAAAAGGGATGGATGGAGAAATAGAGGGAGGGTAGGGGGAGGGAGAGAGAAAGAAAAAGAGGGATTGGGGGATGGATGAGGAGAGAGCTGTCCCCCTCCCTGATGGCAGCCCTGCACACCTTGTAACAAGTGTCACAGCACATCCTCTGCCCCACCCCATCAGAGCCTGCACTCATGTACACCTTGTAGATCCCCTAGCATCCATATTCACATATACAGTGCCTTGTGCAACCATGCCCCCATTCACATACATCTTGCCCCCCCCCCCACCCTGTGCCCATACTCACATGCACCTTGTACATTGCCCTCCCTCACTTTCCATATCCTCCAATGGCCATGCACTTCTTCACATTCTTGTATCCCCCACCCCCACTTTTATATACCTTGCACTGTGTCCATTCCGGCCCTCCCGAGCCCACTCACAAATAACTTGTAGATCCACCTATGCTTACACCCCCATTCAATCCCTTGCTAGAGCAGACATAGTGAGCCAGCCATCCCCTCCTGGCTCAGTGTGTGCATGGAGCAGTGTGCTCTGTACAACTTCCTCCCTGCGCCTCTGTGACACACTTCAGATGTCTTCCTGAACACTTGCATGGATGATGATGGGGGAAGGAGGCTGGATTTTGCAATGGGAAGTGAGCTGCCACAACAAGGGGGAGAGACAAAAGAAAGAGAGGCAAACAGAGGGCAAAGAAGGGCAGTGTGTGTAAGAAGCCAAGCATGTTATGGTGTCACACCTCTGGCACACCCCCATAGCAACGCTGCTATAAGTACTTGCCTGTGTCCAGAGCCAGCATTCACAAATCACATTGGGGACACAGCAGCACAGGTCACCACTGCATACATCACTTCCAGCGCCTGGGGCAGCTACTTCATACAGATTCACCCATTAGCTGGGATGCTCTGCTGCAGCCCGCCTCCTGCTATGATGGCAGGGCTGTGCGACTTTGTTATGGGGGATCAGACATCCCAGACTAGTCTGCCACTGCCTGGGAAAAATTGTGTTTTTTGGGACTTTCCCTGGGAAACGGACAGACCAGGACTGGGGTCTTAATCCCGTGAATGTCCTGGCAAAATCAGGACTGTTGGCACCTATGCCAATGCATAACTCTGTAGCCATGCCCCGTAGGGGTTGCTGAAAGTAGTGGTTCACCTGCCACCCTGCCCAGCCAAACATCCATCTCAGGCACTCAGAGACATAGATCAGTCCATTGCTTTGTTTTGTTTTGTTTTTTTTGTCATAAAACATTTTATTCAAAGTTTGAAACAATACGGAAAGTTTAGCGTGCAAAGTCTGAGGCAATTGAGCAGTTTCAACATTTAAATGCAATTGAGTACAAGCATTTCAATACTTTAAACTATGTTCAACTATGGTCTTGTAGATGTTTACCCAGGTAGGGCCCCATTCACCTCTAATAGGATGGTCATTAGGAAGAGGGGGTGTCCTGGCTGGGCTGCATTCAAGTATTTGGTTTGGCTGATTACCTATCAAGGAGGTGTGTAATGATAGAGTTTCATCTGGGAAGGAAGTGGGCAGGGAAGAGGGTAGGGGGGTAGGGAGGGGAGGAATTGGGGGGTGGAAGGGCACTCCGGACCTCCATGGGGATGGGGTGATGACATCACCAACTACCCTCTCCATCGTCCAGAAATATATACCAAAGAAAGTATTGCCCCGAGGGGGCTTGCGGAAGCGCCAATTCAAGGTTCAGCATAGAGTTATGTAGGAGCTATTAATAGGTGTGTGTATATTTGGGAGTTTCTGTATTTAGTGATTTTATCAAGTGCGATATGTATCAGCTCCTTAAGCTCCACGACATGGTTGGTGTGGTGGGTCCACTCTAAAAGTGTAGGTGGGTACACTGAGCGCCAATGCACAGGGACACACATCCTTGCAGCATTGACCATATGCATCACAACTGATTTGTAGTATATTTTCTTAGAGATTTTGGACAGGTGCAACAAGTATTGTTCTGGTGTGAATTCCATAGGTAGTTCCCAGACTTGTTTAACAATTTCGTGGACTTTGTGGCAGTATGATTGGAGAGATGGGCAGCTCCACCATTTATGGAGGAACGTTCCCTCCTCTCCTCCTTCAACGCCAACATCTATCTGAAATTGAAGGGGAAAATTTGTGTAATTGTTCAGGTGTCCTATACCAATGTGTTTTGAGTTTGTACCCATTCTCCAGAACTGAGACGTTCAGCAAGCCCTTGTGAATGTAAAGATGGATACAGTCCCAGTCCTCCTGCCCAATTCTCTCTCCCACTATCGAGTTTCAGTAAGATTGTTCAGTTTGAAGAAGTGTGGATGATGTACCACACAGAGAAGAGTGAATCATTGCTATTACGTGATTTTGGGGAGATGTGCAGCAGGCAGCATATTCAAAAACAGTAAGGGGTCTGACAAAGTGTTCCCTGCATGACCTGTCATCCAGTAAGTGCTTTACTTGCATGTAGGACCAGAATGGAAAGGCACCCATGTTGGAGAGCTGAGGGATGAGGTCTCAGTGGTGGTATCTAGGAGCGGATCTAAGGGGATGTTGAGGTCCCCCCTAAGATTACAAGGCCTGCCTTAAAGAGTGTCAGTTGTGTGATGACAACTGACACTCTTTAAGACAACTCCAGCAGAAAAGGGACTTGCTGTGAGTTAGGGCAATAAATAAATATATAATATAATAAATATCTTGTTAACTGTTTAACACCGAGAGGCCTAAATATTGAATTAGATCTTAATGCTTTTATCAGTGATATGTGAGAAGCTGGGATCTCCTTTTAGCTGTTTTCTCTTTTTTTGATGAATTTGGGTCCCCAGCAGTACTAATAGTCCTGAATGAGGGATAGTTTTTCTTTTGCCCCTCTATATGTTTGCCATCCTGTATTTACTGAGAAGCTGGGGTTTTTGGGTCCCTTCTCCAGTTTTAAAGTTTAATTTGAGCCCCCAGCAGTGATAATAGTCCCTCATGAAGGATAAATTGGTATATTGGGAGCTTTCGATTTTAAATATGTTTAATGTGATGATTTATTTAGTGTGATGATATATCAGTCACTTATTTCAGATGCATATATTTATATACATTTATGTCATATTTAGTTTAAAATTTTATAATTTTGAGATCCATTTTATCTATATTGCAAAATATTCGCATGGATGTTTAGGATCGTCCTCCCCTTAAAATATGTGTACACCTGATGTGAACTGTATAAGTTCATTAGAATCGCATAGGTTGAAACACACTGTTAATGTGCGAGGCGGACGCCGCCTGATTCCAGCCGTTGGAGACACCGGATGTATGCGGCTGTATTGAAGGGGGAGGGGGATAGTTTAGTATGTAATGGCGCTACCGCACCGCACAGCCACTCACAGGTAGAAGTCTGGATAGACGAAACGCGTCTGAGGCTGTGGCTGTGCGGTGGTGACCACAAGGACAGGACGGAGGCACCCCTGGTTGTCTGGTATGCCCTGCTGGTCGGGACTATAGAGGCAAGTGGGGAACGGTGTTTGCAAAAAGCTCCGGAATCAGCCGACGTCTGACTCAGATCTTAGGATCTCTCTGAAGCTGTTTTATCTCAAACTGTCGGTAAGGAGATTACCTAAGGGGCTGTGACCCCTGGTGGTAGTTTTTTAGTATTTCATGTTTTTAAAGTGTTATATTAAACAAGTGGAAACGTTATCACGCTATTGCGGCTCTATATCTTTTTTTCTGATTCATGACTTCATGAGGATAATAGGATAACAACGGAGAGGATCAGATATCTAAAGTGGAGAGGTGCATTAAGAGCACAAGAAGCGATTTAGCCTGTGCACGAGAGTGGCAGGCATATACTATTGGTAAGAGTCCATCTACGGGTGAAGGGAATCACTTTCTTTTGCTTATGCACGAGGTGGATTGTCTCATTCTACAAATCAGCTATTTTAAACAGCACGTTGATTATGGACTTGTGATAATTTATGTGAAGAAATTCACAGTGTGGACTTGCTTCTGTCCATATGAGCGCTACTGCATATGTTAATTTACATTTAGTTAATTCTGAATGATTTGACCTATGGTTGTTTGTAAAGATGTTTTGTTTGTGCATGGATAAGGTACCTTCTAATGAGGATCCAAAGGCCTGTCCATTCAGGCTGGGAGATCTCAGTGAGTAGGGGCAAATTACAATCCAGGAGAACAGTATATAGTGGGGATATTATGCCCAAAAGTGTAAAGAACAAAGTTTTCAGCTTGGGTCAGGTCAATATTCAGTTTTCCGTCTTGCTGAGGAAGGTATCGACCTCAGTTCTCTATCGGTGATCATGGCCTTCGGGTCTCTTTGGGAGGAATCAGAAGTGGATCTGCAATGTCTCTGTCTGTGTCGGTGGGACCGTGGGGTTCTCTCCTGTTGAATGGGGATCCAGGGTTCAGGTTGCAAGAAGGAGGTAAACCAATCCGGCACAAAGACCAGCGGTATGCCCAGGGTATCACAGAAGGATTGCAATTCCATAGGTGTGTGCAATGAGGCTGTTCTGTTGTCTGATGTGGCTGTTAAATAGAAAGGGAACTTCCAGCGATACACTATGTGTCTTCCCCCCAAAGACAGTGAGAAGTGGGCGCATGTCTCTCCTGTGCTGCAATGTGATCGTGGACAGGTCCTGGAAGATCTGTATGGGTTGACCTTCATGTTGCAGCTGCCCCGAGTGCAAGATTGTCTCAAAATTTCCTCTTTTTGTGTGAAGCTGACAAAGCAACATATTGTATCCCTGAAAGGGTCTGTATCTTGGTCTCTGGGTCTAAGTGCCCTGTGTCACGTCTCCAGTTTGATGGGAGCATCTGGCAGTCTGCCCAGTAAGGTATTGCAGATGGCCCAGACATTGTGTTGCAGTTGAGGGCCCTCAATTGTCTCCGGGATCCTCCTGAATCTGAGGTTACGTCTACCACCCCTGTTATTGAGGTCCTCAATATGACAGTGCATGTCCAGCACATGGTGGGTTTGCGTGCTGACTGCATGCTGTACCTGCTGGATGGTGGCCCCCTGTGTCATGGCCGCCGTCTCCACATACTCCAGGCATGTGAGTACAGACCGGAGGTCGGCTTTTAGGTCTGAGATCGCAGCAGTGAGTGTGTTCTTAATGTCCGCCACCACCGCCGCCTGTGCCGGTTGTGTAGTGTCGCTTTCCTGGTGCATGTGGTCCCGTATGGGAGAGCTATAGGCTGCTCCTCCATCGGAGGCTTGTATGGAGGCCTGTGAGTCCTGCTGGCAGCTCCGGAATGGGGCTGGTATGGTCCGAATGAGCTGTGTGTTGGGGTCCGCTTGTCCGCGCTTACCGAGGAGCTTCTGCCAGCCATCTCTGGGGCTGATAGGGAGGTCTGTCCGGCTTATGGTGCTATAGGCGCTCGGGTTATGTGTCTATCTTGGTCTGGCACTAGGCCACGCCCCTTTGTTTTGTTTTTTAATTGATGGGTACTGCACTTGGATAGGGATTTGGGATTTATTGGATGCCCAATAACATTCAGTGCAAAATTGTTTAGGACTCCTATATACACTCCAGTATATACTTCTCTCTCCAGCACTCCCCTCTCCTCTGGTTCTGCACCCTTCTCTCCAACTGCAACCTCCCAGTTCCTCAGGCATGCCTTCCCAGTATTCCCAACTGTGCTTACTCACCAGCCCTCCTGTCTGTGACCAGTAGTCCTTCTGAAGACTCTTAGAGTGTTCTCTCTCCTGCTGTCCTCTTTCTGCTCTCTCATGTGCCTCTCCTTCCAGGATCTTTTTCTTTCCTCCCAGATGCACCCGAGCCTCATCCCAGGGTCACCCCACACACAGGGGAGCTCCCTGTGGGCACGACAGCCTCCACACTCCTTTACTCTATTTCTTCCACCTGACTGCTCCTCCCCAGCTGGACTGACCCCAGGTATTTACGGAGGTCTGCACCCTGCCAATCCAGGTTGGGAAATGGCAAGGCTCCTCAAGATACCCAAGGTATTCCCACCTCTCTTTTCCACCCTTCCTTCTAGCACCTTCTAGAAGAAAAGGGGAGGTAACTGAGAAGTGACACCACCTGGCACCAGCTGCTACCCTAAGCCACTCCCAGCCTAGAATCAAAACAAGCAGGTATAGCAACCAGCTAGGCCAGTTTAAATTTACTTACACTGCCAGAGAAAAAACTCACTACCTAGAGGGTGCTACACTCACCCCTTACCAAAACCAGTCAGTTCCTTGACTGGGAAATTTAGAAAAATAGCTCCTGGGCCCAGGAGTAAGGGCATCCCATAAAATAAATTGGAGGGGAAAAGGGAACAAACTTGGATGGGACATTTACAAATTACACATCAAATATAGAAATATTTCTCTGTGACATTTATAATATGTACAGTGTATTCCTAACTATAGGTCCATATAGCTACAACATCCAATAAATAAATATACACAGAGGACCAGAGCATCTTTCCCTCAAAAGAAATCCTCCGTCTGCAGAAACCATTGACAGCTGGAGATACAGTAGATAGACAGCCATTCCATCCTAAAGGGTCCTGCAAAACAGTACAACATCCTAATCTACCATTACCATGGACGTAGATAAGGGGGGAGTTTGGGGGGTCTGGACCCCCCCCAGAGCAGTTTTTGACTATCTGCTATTGGGGGAGACTGTAAACAAAGCAGGTGCTTTGCTCCTGTCTAAGTTCCGATAGAGCCGATCTGTTATCAGCTGAACTCAGGGCACTGGCAGTCATGCTGCTGCTCTCTCCCCCTCCCTCTGAGTCCTCCTCCCGGCAGACGGCTTCAGGTGGGACTTCTCTCCTCCACATGCAGTAAATCATGGCAGCTACTGTGCGGGGCTCTGGCTTATCTTGTGATAAGAACGGGTGAGTTTCACACAGCAGGCAGTGTTTTAAAATGTTAAAACTGCATTCAGGCAGAGAGAAGTTACTAAACAACTTTGTGAGGGGAGAGAGAAGTTGGTCTGTGGACAGAAGGTAGGAAAACCAACACATCAAATCCATCACATAGCAGTAGTTGATCCTCACTGATTCCTGCTGATAGAACTATAATGTGAGGTTTGCTGGATCCCCTTTGGTCTGCAATCATCTTCTACAGCTCACAGTACATTCACATGGGCACACAGGGCAGATAGTCTGTTGCATTCAGCTAAATGGCACTTCTAAATGCAACAACAACACTCTGTACTATCGCTGTGTACAGTCGCTGTGTATAATCGCTGTGTACAGTCGCTGTGTACGGTCGCTGTGTATAATCGCTGTGTATGGTCGCTGTGTATAATCGCTGTGTATGGTTGCTGTGTACGGTCGCTGTGTACAGTCGCTGTGTATGGTCGCTGTGTACGGTCGCTGTGTATGGTCGCTGTGTATAATCGCTGTGTATGGTCGCTGTGTATAATCGCTGTGTATGGTTGCTGTGTACAGTCGCTGTGTACAGTCGCTGTGTATAATCGCTGTGTACGGTCGCTGTGTATGGTCGCTGTGTATAATCGCTGTGTATAATCGCTGTGTATGGTCGCTGTGTATAATCGCTGTGTATGGTCACTGTGTATAATCGCTGTGTATGGTCGCTGTGTATAATCGCTGTGTATGGTCGCTGTGTATGGTCGCTGTGTATAATCTCTGTGTACTATCGCTGTGTATGGTCGCTATTGCTTTTCTAACCACAATTCCAAACCACACTGCAAATCTGGTAAAACACAGCACACATGTTTTTGTGCCGTTCATTGGCACCTAAAATAAGGTTTTGCCACAATTGTCACGTGAAGTTTGTCGCCCAAAAAGGAGCTGGAGCTTTTTTTTTCGGTCAGAAGTTTTATGCAATGCGGTTTGCCATGCAACAGTTTCAGCAAAGCAACACCACATTTTATGTGCCATTAAAAATGAATGGCACAAAAACATGCATAATATATTTTGCCAGGATTGCAGTGCAATTTGGAATCTTGGACAGAATTGCAG
>BLSH010025107.1:219576-232246 GCA_018402905.1 Glandirana rugosa | reverse complement strand
AAGACAGTACTCCAATATTGGGGGAAGACTATCTTGATGTCCACTGTACACGGAACGACACAACGATAACAACAAGAAAGAAAAGAAAACTAAATATTGGGGGAAGACTGTCTTTGGAACCTTTTACATATCCATCACCAGTCCCGGCATCTATTAAAAAAGAAAACCCCCCCCAAGTCGAGTACCTACTCGACGTAAAAGTGGCGGTCGGGGGGGGGGGTGGACGAGATGGGATTTCGTCTCAAAGTGGGTTTTTACCTTGCAGACGTCTAGACTAAGGAGGGAGGGAGACCACGGTGTAAACCGTGGAAAGTCCCCCCTCCCCTATAGAAAGTTTTGGTCCATAAGTGAGGGTGAAGGCCCCTTTCTAACGGCGTTAGAACACGCCGTTAGATGTGTTACAGGCCGGGAAGAGACTATCCCCGTTTTCAATATAATCAGATCTGCAGACGTTCCATTTTTGGGTGAAACTCTGCTTTAGGGTAGAGCAGGTGGGGGGGGGGGCTGGCGGTGAAAATGCAGCTCATCCATGAGCTGAACCCCCCCCAAAAGAAAAAATTATCTACGGCCCTGACCACTACCTATACATTTTCCAAGGTTTCTGTCAGAAGGGGGTTATAAATCAAAAGAAAAGAAAGAACAACAATAGCAACACAGCAAGGCACATGTCACCTGTAGTTCTATCAGAAGGGGGTTATAACCTCATGACAGAACATTAAAGGGAAAAAAACACAATATATATTAATTATTCTTTAGAGCAAACATTCTTCTTGAAACTCCTGGTGGGAGGGGCCCCTCCCCAAGCAAACAGGTTCCTCAAAGAGTTAGTTCCAAGAAAAGACCTTACCCTTAGCTCCCTTTCAACGGGATACGTCTCATTCATTGGGCACTCAGGGTACCAGGCCAGTCTGTTTCCGCAAAGTCAGGGTTAAAGGAAGGACACATTCTCTCTGAACTCCTCAGCAGTCCATGTGGCACTTGTAGTGACTGCACTCCAACAGTCCCTCTCAAGCATATACGTGCAGGTCAGGCAACCTCTTCCTGGCACCCCTTCCTCCCTGATGGAGACAGAATGACTCTTTGTGGGCTGTCCTGCCCAGACAACCATCATTCTGTCCCTGTAGATAGATATCCCCAGCCGCCATTCCTTTTGAATGTCCATGAAACTGGCCCAGGTCCCCTCACTCTCTGGCACCCGCAGCAGTGTAGGGACAATCAAAAACTCCAAAATCAGGTCATTCTCCCACTCTTCTCAGGAGTCTTCAACAATGTCCATGACTTTGGGAGGGACATAGGGGAGGTCCAGACCCCACTCCAAAGCGATCCTTCTTTGAACCTCCCGCTGAAACCGGGAAAGCCTGAGCAGCTCTCTGGGATTTCCTTTCCCAGGCAGGACCCAGGCTTCAGGGGACCTCTGCACCCACTGCCTGTAGGTTGGCTCTCTGGTCTGGGTAGTGGAAGGTCTATGGACAAAGAGCTGTCTGCTGCAGAAAGAAGTTCCTGTAGCTTCTCTGGGTTCCGCAGCAAAATCTGTCTCCTCTCCCCTCTTGGATGGAAGACAGACTGTGTTTACTCTTTTTAAATCATAATGACAACAGAAACTACCCGACCCTGATCAAAAGTTTGCATACCCAGAGAGGTGAGAGTTCTGAGAGCACTTATCACAGTGAAGCACCGTCTAGAGGAATCTCTTTGGGGATTATACACCTTAACCCCCCCAGAAAAAAGAGGCTCTCTTTACACGAACAAAGCACGAAATGTTTTAAATGGACACCGGAGCACAAGTCACTTATTGTCACCATCATTACTTTATTTGAAAGTGGACTTCTATGTATTTTTAGCATATTGATCGCAGTCATTTCACAAGTTACGTTTTTTATATATTTTTATGCCTTTTTTATCACCACTCTATGTATATGTTTATTTGAAGCACTTGCACTTGATATGGTTATTTATTTTATCAAAACGTTTTTATTTTGCATCAAGAATTGATCTTGCATTCCAAGCACCTTGTAGTTTTTAGTTGACACTGAATCATTGTATTCATTATACACACCTGAACATTGCAATTGTCTTTTATATATGGGACAGACTTTAGTGAAATAGTTACAACACCTTGCCACAAGGAGCCCTAACATATCCTCACCACTAGAGGGACCCCAATTTATAGAGTTACATTTTATAGGCTGCACAGTACCACTCACTATTTGATCTCTATAATATATTTTGTCATATATTAGGTACAGCGGCAACCTGGCAATCCTTTACTAAATATAGTTGTCATAGTAGCACGAGGACCCATACATAATTTCTATACTAGGTGGCAGGTGCTGCCCATGCTACAGCATTCCTGTTACCTGTGACCCTTGTGATTTGCTCTGAGAGACTCCCTTTTACCTGTGACCCCGGCTTCCCTTTGATTCAGCTTGTTATCTGCCTGCACCGACCGCGGTCTGTCTGTCTGTGACTTCTCTTCAGCCTGCTCCCAATGTACTTCTGCTGCCCGCCTGTTGCCGACCCTGCATGTGCCCAACTATCCACCTGCCTGACCCATCTGTACCACACCGCCAGTCTGCTACCGACCCAGCCTGCATCACCACTCTTCTGTCTGCATGAGCCTCCAGTGGACCTTCACTGGCCATCCGTGACCAAGTCCAGCCCTCGCGCCCCCCCTGTGCTCTAGAGCTACCTGTTTATTCTATCAGGGGTTCCTGAACCATGGCCGTAAGAGAGGTCGCCCCTGCATAAGTCAGACTCTACCATCAGGTACATGACAGTGATGGACAGCCATATCTCAGTCTGCGCAAGAGCCCTCTCCAAAGGACGATCTGTGTGTGCATTTTTTTTTTTTTTTGTAATTTCTTTTATTGACCCAAAAGTTGCAATCAACAGTCAAAATAAAGATATAAAAGATAAAGCAGTAACATATCACAGTGTTGTAACAGAGAATTATGACAGTCTCATATAACGGTCTGTATAGTCATATGTCATATATAACCTTCTTCTCTCAATGGGGCCTGAGTGTCGCCAATGACAACAAACAGGCATAACCTACTGCAGTAAGATCCAAATACTGTGCAACTGTATGAGCAGAATATGGCGGCAACATAACTCAGGGTATGGTATAAAAAGGAAAAAATTTATCAAAAGAAGACAAAAGTCTGCAAAATAGAGTTCCCATATCTCAGTTAGATGTTGATAACAAGTAGTGAACAGATGGAAAGAAGAGGAGGGAAAGTGAGGAGAAAGAAGAAGGTATTTGGATAAAGCTGCAAAGAGAAGTAAAACCACGGTTCCTTTTACAGAAGGAATACATGTCGACAGCAAGAAAGGAAATGAGAGAAAGTCTCTCGCCTAGGGTGTGCAGGCAGAACTCATAGAAGTCAACCAGGTTGTGAAATGTCCTGGATGTAGGCATCTGTAAATACAAAATGTTGCCAGGGTCTCCATGTGTCACGAAAGATCTCCTCACGGTTGTTCAGAGTAGCCGTGAGATCCTCCATGTCTCTAAGCTTGTTGACCTTGGAGAACCACAGGGCCTTTGATGGTGGGCTTTCCAACCTCCAACACAAGGGAATGCATGCCTTGGCCACATTTAGTAATTTAATGGTAAGGGAGGCCTTATATTTTTTGATGGAGCAATCCAAAAGGTGCAACAGACATGAAGCAGGGTTTCCCTCCAGATCAACATTAGTTAAGTGTTTGATTGTACGGGCTACCTCATGCCAGAAAGGTCTAAGTTTGGGACAGTCCCAGAATACATGTAACATTGTGCCTTCAGCAGTGCCACAGCGCCAGTACTCTCCAGGGACCTGAGGGAAAAAACGGGGCAAGGTAGTAGGAACCTTATACCATCGAGTTAAGATCTTGCAACTTGTTTCCTATAGTTTGGTAGGGATGGAAGACTTCTGGTCAAAATGTAGGATTTTCTTCCTCTGTGCATGAGGGAATCGGGTTGCAAGATCTGACTCCCATTTAGAGAGGAACGCGGGATCAAATCCCGGCGAATCAAAGACGCATAGATCATCAAAAGGCAGTGTTGAATTGGGTCTCTACTATGGCATATAGGTTCTAGCTCCATGAGCTGGCGTAGAATGCCTGGTGAGCGGGCACAGTGACGCAGGAAATTTCGCAGCTGAAGACCACTCCATAAATTCAATGGGGGACCGTGGCATTTGCCCCAGTGGAAGAAGAAAGCTGGCCATCAGATCCCACAAAATTGCAGAGGTGCAGACGGCCACTCGAGGCCAGTCACTGAGCCAGAGGGCCCTGGAGGCCTGGTTCAAATCCCAGGTAACCTAGGACTGGTACCAGGAGGGAGGGTGACGGAGACACAGATGTGTGTCGGAAGGCTTCCCTCGCAACCAACAATGTGCTGCCAAGGGTGGGGTGGGTACTGATGTCTTTTGTCAAGGAAGAAGTGATCCACAGCCAGCTCTTTGCCGTGCCGTGCGAGTCCTCTAGTTCCATGGTCACCCAGTGTTTCGCTTTAATATGGCAATGCCAGTCAACCACTCTGGTGAGATGGGCCACCCTGTAGTAGGCCCGCACATCAGGAAGGCCAACCCCTCCCTGGGATTTTGGAAGATGCAGAAGTTGGAATTGAAGCCGTGGCTTCCGATAAGACAATACGAATTCCCTAAACATAGATTTCACCCATTTGAAAAATGCCAGGGGGAGATGAATGGGTAGAGCCTGCAGCAAATATAACACCCTGGGTAGCATGGTCATTTTAAGGGCGTTGCAATGCCCAAACCATGTTAGGGTAAGAGAATGCCAGTTGAGCAAGTCTGCTTTAAGCCGAAGGAGTAGTGAAGCATGATTGGCCATATAGATATCTGAAGGGTTAGGCATAATGTTAACTCCTAGATAACGAATGGAGTCCGACGCCCATCGAAGGGGGAAGGAGGAACGTAGAGAGCCCACCGTGGCCTCTTCCACTGTAATGTTAAGTACGAAAGACTTAGAAAGGTTAATCTTGAAACCGGAAAGAGCTCCCTGTGTGTGCATTTAGTTGGACTCACTCAAGCAGTGAAGAATCTGCAGGAAGGATACACACGCCTAGAAGGAAGAGTCCAGGAGCTCTCCATGTCAGCTCCAGCAAGTTCTGACCAGTCTGCTTCCCGCACTATTGTTACCCTACCTATGAAGTCCAAGGTACCCATGCCTGAACGGTTCACGGGGATCGCAGGAAGTTCTGGGCATTTTGCAATTCCTGCAAACTATATTTTGCATTACAACCCCGGGTCTACTCTCTGGAAGCCACCAAGGTGAAACATGTAATCTCACTCCTCCTTGATGAACCACAAGCCTGGGCTCACCGCCTTCTTCAACAGAAGGCCACAGAAACCACCAGTCTGGATCTTCCAAGCCATGGCCCAGCTATATGAAGACTCCCATCTGGCCGCCAATGCAGAGGCTGCACTTCATGAGCTTCAACAGGGCCACCGCACGGCGGAAGATCATGTATCAGGGTTCCGTCGCTGGAGCGCTGTCACAGCCTGGAATGACGTGGCCCTTTGCTACCAGTCCAGGCTGGGTCTCTCAGAGCCACTCAAGGATGAGCTGACCCACATCGGGGTGCCTCATACTTTGTACCTAGTTATCCCGGTCCCAGTCCAGCCACAACCTCCTCTTCCTCCTCCATTCCACAAGACCACCCAGAGCCCATGCAGATTGGGCTTCTTCGTCCATCTTTATCCCCTGAGGAACGACAGAGGCGTGTGTCTCTTAATCTCTGCTTATACCGGGTATCTTGTGAGAAATTGCCCTGCCAAGGCCGGTAAGAGTGCTACCTCTACCGAAGAGTAGTGGCAAAACTCACCATGTCCTTTCTATCTCCCTACAGCTTCCCGGTGGGAATATTCAAATACCAGCTATCCTTGACTCAGGAGCTTGTAGCTGCTTCATTGACTTAACCTTTGCAGCCCATCACCAGATACAGCTGTGACCTAAAGATTACCCCATGGTCACCCGACTTGCTGATGGGTCGATCATAAAGTCCGGCACCGTCACCCGTGAGACTATCCCCTTACCTACTGAGATGGTCAGAGGCCACCTGGAATTCCTGTTACTGGATGCCATTGCATCCCCCCTGTTTCCGGTTATCCTAGGCCTCCCCTGACTCTGGACCCACAGTCCCCACATCAATTGGGCATTAGGCGAGGTACAATTCCTGTCACCATACTGCCTCCACCATAGCCTGCCGCAGCCTCAGGAAGTATCCTCATCTGTGCTGTGTATGGATTCCGATACTGATCAGGACACCCGCCTAGCTGTTCCTATTGCCTACCGTAACTTCCTGGACGTTTTGTAGCAAAAAGGGGGCTGACGTCCTCCCACCGCACAGACTCTATGACTGCCTGGTCGACCTCCTACCAGGGGCTGAGGTTCCGTTCGGCAGAATCTTTCCTCCTGAGGTGGAATTGGCAGCCCTTAAGGCTTATCTCGATGAGAATCTAGAGAAGGGTTTCATTAGACCCTCCACCTCTCCTGCAGGAGGGGGATATTCTTCATCAAGAAAAAAGACCACTTCCTCTGGCCTTGCATCGATTATCGGGATCTCAATAGGATCACCATCAGAAATCGGTACCCTCTGCCACTGGTTCAAGAACTCTTCCAGAGACTGGGCTCCGCCACCGTATTCACCCAGCTGGATCTTCGCGGAGCCTATAACCTAATCCGCATACGAGAAGGGAACGAGTGGAAAACGGCCTTCTGGACTTGATTTGGCTACTACGAGTACCTTGTCATGCCCTTCGGGCTCTGTAACGCCCCTGTCACATTCCAGCACCTAGTGAACGATGTCTTCCGGGACTACCTGGACCTGTTTGTGGTGATATACTTGGATGACATCCTCATCTTCTCCCCCTCCTTGGAGGAACACCGCAGGCATGTAAAGTGTGTGCTCAGTCGTCTCTGACAACATGGCTTATATGCCAAGGCTGAAAAACATGCCTTTGAGGGCACCAGCATCTCCTTTCTAGGATTTAACATCTCCATCACAGGGATAACCATGGACCCTCAGAAGGTCTCAGCCATCCTAGACTGGCCAACGGCGGTCGACAAAAAAGGAGTTCAGTGCTTTGTCGGGTTTGCAAACTTTTACAGGAAGTTCATCGGGGCTTCTCAGCTGTCATTGCGCCCATAACCCACCTCACCAAACAGAACTTTTGCTTCCTTTGGACTCATGAGGCCCAAATGGCCTTTTCAACCCTAAAGAAATTGTTCACTTCAGCCCCTGTCCTCAAGCACCCTGATCAGGCATTGTCCTATATCCTTGAAGTGGACGCTTCAGAGACGGCAGTCGGGCAGTTCTTTCACAAAGACGAGGGCCAAAAGATTTACTTCACCCTATCGCCTTCTTTTCTCGGAAACTCTCACCACCCAAGAAAAATTATGACGTCAGGGACAGAAAACTTTTGGCGATTAAATCGGCTCTGGAGGAATGGCGGTACTGACCATAAGAACTTGGAATACCTGTGAACCGCAAAGAGACTCAAACCCCGCCAGAAAGGGTGGGCACTGTTCTTTTCTCGCTTCCAACTGCACATAACATACTGGCCTGGGTTCAAGTACGTGAAGCCAGATGCTTTGTCCAGGATGTTCCATGAATCAGGAGATCCTTCTCCTCCAGACACAATCCTGCCTGCTCATCCTTTCCTGCTGACCCAAGAAAATCTCACCCGGATCAGGCGGTCCTTAGCCAGTCTCACTGTACTGACAGACTCCAGACTTATTATGAAAGACGGGCTGTGGTTTACGGGTACCCAACTCTTCATCCCTCGGGAGCTGCATTTAACAGTTTTAGAACTCTGTCATGATCTCAAATTGGCCAGACACTTTGGCAGCCGCAAGACAGCAGAGCTACTGTCACGCTCGTTCTGGTGGCCTCGCATGAACGAAAACTGCAGAGAGTATGTGGGTGCTTGCCCCACCTGTGCCAAAAACAAAACAGAAAGGTCCAAAGCGTGGGACTGTTAAACCTGCTGCCTATCCTGGAAGGACCCTGGTCTGAAATTTCTATGGACTTTATAGTCGAACTGCCCCCATCTGCGGGCTTCAATACCATCCTTGTGGTGGTAGATCACCTCACCAAGATGGCTCACTTTGTGCCCATGAAGGGCACTCCTTTGGCAACCGAGACGGCAGAAACATTCATAAGGTAGGTGGTTTGCCTCCGTGGAATTCCCATTAATATAGTATCGGACCGGGGGGTGCAATTTGCATCTCGTTTCTGGAGATCCCTATGCTCTTCTCTGGGAATTGATCTAGCTTTTTCTTCAGCCTATCACCCACAGTCAGGGCCATCTTTAAGGCAGGGCAAAAGGGGCAGCTGCCCTGGGCCCTGTTATTGCTGTGGGGCCCAAAGCAGCTGCCTTATACTTGCCGACTATTCTGGTTTAAATTCCCTTGTCCCTTGAAGGTTTAGTTCTGTGCTATGTCCTGATATCTCAGTGTGAAGTGCTGCTACTAATGCTGCCAACTCTGCCCTATTGTGTACAGATGACTCACCTGTAGACCCTGTGTTTACATGTAAATAACCGGCATTGATATGTAAATAGCGGTGGCATTCATATGTAAATAGTGGCAGCCGACAGCATTCATATGTAAATAAAGGCAGCATTCATATGTATATCATGCCCCCCTGAGGTCATATCCACCATCACCTATACTGAATTCTGCCCACTGGGGAGGTAAATGGGCATGCTTGTAAGTCCTGCCTGCAACTATGCTCATTAAGCCTAACATCAGCCTGTTCTGCAAAGGTAAGCAAATTAGTAGGTGGAGGGTAGTGTGGGGTGTACAGAAGTAGGCAGAGCAAGAATTACAGTTTGGGGTGCACAGATGATCAAGGAGGGGATGTATAGAGGTGAGGTAGGTGGGTGCAAAGTTGAACAGAGAAGACAGGTAGAGTTAAAGGGGGAAGGGTTTGAGTGGAGAGGATGGGGGAGGTTTGGGTTCAGAGGTTAGCATGGGGGTTTTAGGATGCAAAGGTGTACTGAGAGGGTGGATAAAGATGTAGGTCTAGAGCAGCCCATTCATTTCAATGGGCTGCTCTATGAGCTAGAGATGCGGAAGAAAGTCCTTAACCCTTTTTCAAAATCACCTGGTGCCACAGCACATGTCAGCAGATGCTTGAGGGTGTCATTAACAATTGATGGCACTGCTGTGTATCTGCTAAAGGGCAGCACGTTTCTGTGGTGACAGGAAAGCGATTTTGCGTTCCTGACACACACAAATGTGAACGCAGGCTAAATGTCTCAATTACATTGGTGGTCAGTGTAAATCTTCTCATTACATTGGGGCTTGATATACAATCCTTTCATTCACACTAGTGGCAAGTGTGAATG
Organism: Glandirana rugosa; assembly: GCA_018402905.1. Lineage (NCBI taxonomy): Eukaryota > Metazoa > Chordata > Amphibia > Anura > Ranidae > Glandirana > Glandirana rugosa. The sequence continues at coordinate 222,893 of BLSH010025107.1, read as the reverse complement.
TCCCCCTTACATTAGTGGTCAGTGTAAATCCCTCCTTACATTGGTGGTTACTGTGAATGCTTCAATTACATTAGTGGTCAGTGTAAATCCCTATTACATTGGTGGCCAGTGTTGAAACTTATCTTTAAATTGGTAGTTGGTAAAAAAAAAAATCAGCATTGCCATTGATCACACCCCCCCCCCCCCCAGCACTGCCACTGATCTCAGGAGTTCTAGGATCCCTAGGAGTTTTCTGTCTATTGATGGGTCCCCTCACCTCCCCAGTCCATGGTGTGTGGGCAGTGAGGAGATGATGTGCTGTAACCTCTGGCAACCAATCAGTGAGCAGTATTGATGCACGTACAGTAATCTCTAGCAACCAATCAACAAGCAGAAATCATGTGCTAACTAATAAGTGAGCCGTAATTTGTGCTGTAACTTCAAGCAATCAGTCATTAAGTGGTAATGATATGCTGTAACCAAGGGCAACCAATCACAATCGCTGCCTGATCTGATTCAGTAAACTGATTTTGAATCTAGCTGCTATTTATTGTATGTCTCAGAGCAGCTGGAGAGCGAAATTGCATGGGGGGCCCAAGAAAATGTTTGCCCAGGGTCCAATCAATATTAGAGACGGCCTTGCCCACAGTCAAGCGGTCAAACAGAGAGGACCAACCAGACCCTCGAGCAGCACCTCCGCGCTACTCCTCATTCTACCAAGACGACTGGGTCTCCCTGCTACAAGTAGCCAAATTCACCTATAACAATTCAGTCCATTCTGCTACCAAGTAATCTCCGTTCTGGGCGAATCTCGGCTACCATCCCACATTCTTACCCAACCTGCTGACTCAGAGTGCGGTGCCTGCTGTACAGGAAATCACCCAGTTCCTGGAAAAGAACAATAAGCTCCTACAAGCAACCCTTTCTCAGACCCATGAACTCAACAAAATGAACTTTGACAAAGGGAGATGAGGAGAATTGGATCTACAACCAGGTCTGGTTGTCAACCAAAAACCTAAGGTTATCCTGCCCCTCCAAAAAGTTAGGGCCAAAATACATTGGGCTGAAAAGGAAAATCAATAGGGTGGCATATGAACTTGACCTATCTCCTTCACTTCATATCCACCCGGTATTTCATGTGAACCTGCTCAAACCAGTGGCTAAGGATCTTTTGCCCGGGCGGAGGACAGCCGCACCAGAACCAGTCTTAGTGGACGGAGAGGAGGAGTTTGAGGTGGAAACCATCCTTGACTGCAGAAGAAGAGGGGGCATTATCCAATTTCTGGTGAAATGGAAGGGGTACGGGCCGGAAGAAAGCTCTTGGGAGCCAGAAAGCAACCTGCACACCAAAGAGTTAATCAAAACCTTCTGGAAGGACCATCCAGCTAAGAGGGACCATTGGAAATCCAGAGGCTGCCCCTTGGGGGGGGGAATGTCAGGAATGGCAACCTGGAACTTCAGCCGGCATGCCTGTGCGCAGGCGCACGCGGGAGGATGCGTGCATGTGGCAGGTGCGCAAATGCCTATTTGAACAGCCAGCACCAGGTGTCAGGTGCTGTCCATTCTACAGTGTTCCTGTTACCTGTGACCCCTGTGATTTGCTCCTAGAGACTCCCTGTTACCTGTAACCCTGACTTCATTTTGATTCAGCTTGTTATCTGCCTGCACCAACCTGGCCTGTCTACAACTTCTCTTCAGCCTGCTCCCTATGTACTTCTGCTGCCCACCTGTTGCCAACCCTGCATGTGCCTGACTATCCGCCTGCCTGACCCATCTGTACCACACTGCCAGCCTGCTACCGACCCAGCCTGCATCACCACTCTTCTGTCTGCATGAGCCTCCAGTGGAGGCTATCCATGACTAAGTTCAGCCCTCGTTCCCCCCTGAGCGCTAGAGCTCCCTGTTTACTCTATCAGGGGTTCCTGAACCAGGGCCTTAAGAGAGGTTGCCCCCTGCATAAGTCAGACTTTACCATCAGGTACATGACAGTGTTTCACAGTAGGAATGGTGTACATTTCATTATAGGCCCTGTTGACTCCTTTCCAAATTTAATGTTTATGGCTGTGGCCAAAAAGCTCAATTTTGGTCTCATCACTCCAAATGACTTTGTGCCAGAAGGTTTGAGGCTCGTCTCTGTGCTGTTTGGCGTATTGTAAATGGAATACTTTGTGGCATTTGTGTAGTGGCTTTCTTCTGGGGACTCAACCATGCAGCCCATCTTTCTTCGTGTGTCTCCTTATTGGGAATCTTGAAACAGCCACACCACATGTTTTCAAAGAGTCCTGTATTTCACCTGAAGTTATTTGTGGGCTTTTCTTTGCATCCTGAACAATTTTCCTGGCAGTTGTGGTTAAACGCTAAGTTGGTCTACCTGACCGTGGTTCGGTTTCAACAGAACCCCTCATTTTCCACTTCTTGATTAGAGTTTGAACACTGCTGATTGGCATTTCCCAGAAACGTCAGTGCAGCACTGGATGGCGGATGCAAGGGTCTGTCAGGAGTCCAGAAACTCATTGACCTTTTATACACACACGTTAATTACTGGAGACTCTTAGAGTGTTCTCTCTCCCACTGTCTTCCTTCTGCTCTCTCATATGCCTCTTCTTCCAGAATCTCTTTCTATCCTCTCAGATGCACCCGAACCTCATCCCAGGGTCACCCCCCCCTTCCCAGGTTGGGGAGCTCCCTGTGGACACAACAGCCTCCACACTCCTTTACTCCATCTCTTCCACCCGACTACTCCTGCCCAGCTGGACTGACCCCAGGTATTTAAGGAGGCCTGCCCCCTGCCAATCCAGGTTGGGGATTTGTCAAGGCTCCTCAAGATACCCCAGGTATTCCCACCTCTCTTCTCCACCCTTTCTTCTAGCACCTTCTAGAAGAAAAGGGAAGGTAACAGAGAAGTGACACCACCTATGAGTCAACAGCTGCTACCCTGAGCCACTCCCAGCTTAGGATCAAAACAAACAGGCCTAGCAACCAGCTAGGCCTGCCTAAATTTACCTACACTGACAGAGAAAAACCTCACTGTACCTCACTACTTAGAGGGTGCTACAACTGTATTGCTTTTAATGACTGCAGCCTGCTAGCTTCAGCCATCAATATGCTCCTGTCTGTGTGAGGCATCGTGACATCATAGTCCAATAGGTCTGTATATGCAAAAAATACTATATGATCGCCATATCCGAGATTTCATAGTAATCACAGGGTTGGGAATCATGATGATATCTTCCACGATCTTCTTTCCCACCTCTTCTCTCCACCCTTATGGACCCCATAGAACTCCTCGGAACTGTTTAGGGGTTGGACCTAACCGTCCCCCGTCCGGAGGAATTTAT
>BLSH010025107.1:145486-161366 GCA_018402905.1 Glandirana rugosa | reverse complement strand
TAAATATATAGAAACTCTCGGGTACACGACCAAACAAGAGATCATTATTATTAAAAAGTTTAAAGCAACATCCGGACAGATAGCAAAGAAAGACAACATATACAAATTACTTACATAAATTAACTATTATAACTTGGGTAAATGTAAACAATAGAACCGGGTAAAGAAGATTACCAGCTTAAAAAGGGAAAAGATAACAAACTTATTAAGAACATAGCAGGGATGAGGAGGTAAATTCTTTACAGGCCCGTAGCTCACGACCTTCTTTAAGACCCAATCTTTTGTCACCCCAGTAACCAGGATATATACTCCTATTCCAGAAAAACGCATTATTTGACAGGGTATAAAAGTAACAACTACGGAACTTAAATCACTACCCTGGATCAACCCAAGCCAGAGACCCAAGACGAAAGATCTACCCCTCTTAGTGGCATCAACAATGAAAATATGGGACAGTTTATTACGCAAAAAGACCTTATCCTCATATATAGGACCAATGACCCCACTGTTTTCTAACCCAGAATTTCTTCCAGCACTCGATGCCCGGACATTTCTTAAATGGAGGAGTAGGGACGATACAAGAATTATTCAAACAATAGAAAAGGGAAAAATTCGACCATTAGAAGAAATGGGCCAAGATAACAAATGTAAATGGGTTCAATATTATCAATTAAATACATTCATTAAACATATACAACAGAAAGAAACGATAGACAGGCCTACAACGAAATTTGAAAAATTATTATTACTAGAGAACAAACCAGCACATGGGCTCTCAAAGATATATAAATTATTAACTTCTAGTTGTCCAATTACAGAATTAATCTATATTAAAAAATGGGAAAAGGAATTGGGAATGAAAATCCCTATTCAAGAATGGGAAAAAGCATTTAGAGTAATTCATAATCTCTCGGCCTCTGCAAAACATCAAGAAAGAGGATATAAATTAATAACTAGATGGTATAGATGTCCAACGGATTTACATAAAATAGATAAAAACAATCAAGAAACATGCTGGAGATGTGGGAAAGGGAAAGGTAATATGACACATATCTGGTACCAATGTTCGCTGGCTTCAGATTTCTGGCAGAAAATTCTCAATATTTACCAGTATATCACTGATACAACTAAGCAATTAAATATAAAGATGGCAATATTGTCAATCATTCCAGGCTCGATAAAAAAGATAAAGGAAGACATATGGGGATATATGTTAACGGCAGCACGCACTATAATAGCACGTGATTGGCGTAAAACAGACAATCTGTCCATACAAGAATGGATATGTGAGATGAACACAATACAGATATATACACAATACAGAATATAGAAAAAACAATTCTAATAGAAGAAAAAAATATATATACAATACCAAAGAGATGGCAACAATGGGAAAAATTCAGTACCTCAGCAGATGTTGCACGGTATATGTAAATATTGGTTCATGGGGGGAGAGAGGAAGCCTTTGTCCTCTCCCTATTCTCTATCTTTTTTTTTTTTTTTTTTCCTTTCCTGTTGTCTCCTTTTTTTTTTTTTTTTTTCTTTTTTTTTCTTCTTCTTTCTGGTATGAATGAATGGGTGGTAGGTCATATATATACATTTCGGAGAACTAGGAGAAGATTATATGAAGGGTATGATGTAAGAAATAAAATTATAAAGGGTTAAGAGGCACCCCTATCTGGTAGAGAAATCCCTTGAAATCAATAAAGATGGTTAAGAATAATTTACCCTTTGATGTGAATAGAAATGACAATTTTGTATTTTTTGTGGAAAAAGAAAAATGTTTGAAAATAATAATAAAGAAAAGATTGATAACAAAAAAATGTCCGACATGGGGGACGTGACCGGATGTGAGCGGCGGCGGACGCTTTTCTCAAGAGCTCCGTGTGAATCCTGAGCTAATCCTAATCAATCCTTATCTCCTGAGGACCGGTGAGGCTTCATCCTTTGGGGTTCCTCTGTTCTCACCCTGCTGCCCCTGTCTGGGGGGTTATATGTAGTCCGGACGGACTTTTTACATCGCGGCCTACTTGGGCCTTGAAGCCGCGGCCTCGATTTGCAGGCGGCCGGCGGACGCGATCCGGCGGACTGTGGAATCCGCCACTGCCATTCCTAAAAACTGCTGAGGTGTCTCCTGGGGACCCTATCTGGACAGCGGGTCGCACGGGAGAGATTGTGGAGGCCCTGGATGCTAGTTTGATGCTGGGTGAGGGTGGAGGAGACTGTCACGGCGGCCATGCTGCTCCAGGATCAAATTCTACCTTTATAATCTGAGCCCCTGGGTTGCTGGAAGCGGGCTGGGAGGGTGAGGGCCTGCTCCTGTTGCACCACTGACTGATCCTGTGCCTGGCTGCGGATTTCCTGAGGCTGTGGATCTGAGGCCCTGAATTGGCCCTGGTGAGTGTTCCGGTTCTCTGGACACGGCTGTTCCCTCATCTGGGGGTGAAACACTGCATAGACTGCCTCTCATATCCACTGTCTGGCCCCATTGTCCCTAAAAATTGAATATAGCCACATTATTCACTTGCTGCATCACTCTCTGATTAGATTTGCAGATTGTTGCAGGGGTGTACCCTTGCTATTGATTTTGGCCTGGTCTTCCTGGAACTTCCTGCCTCATGGGATCCAAACATAAATCAAAAAAATCCTGCACACCTGCTCATACCTCCTCATCTCCTGTGATACTCCCTAAAGCTCCTTTAGTAACCAGATTACAAGCACTACTGTCTGAACTGTCCATGGAACCTGAATCTTCTCCGGGGGGGGCGGCCTCCCCCTCTCTTCCTCAAGATGGCACGACTGTTATCCTTGCTGCTATTGAGCAAAGCAGCTCGGCTATGCTGGCCAGAATTGATCATTTGGCCGAGGAATGTACCCTTATAAGAAGTGATCTGGACAAAATCAGGGGTAGGATGTCAGAGTCTGAAGCTAGGATCTCTGCTACTGAGGATGTTACGGCATCTCATGCCAACACTATTGCAGAACTACAACGCACAGTTCAAATGCTGGTGTCCAAATCAGATGATGCTGAAAACAGGGCCAGACGCAATAATGTCCGGGTCTTGGGCCTCCCTGAGGGTGAGGAGGGCGACCAACCGACGCTTTTTGCTGAGGGCTTCTTCAAGGACCTCCTAAACCTCACTGATCTTCCCCCAACCTATGTTGTGGAGCGAGCTCACCGAGTCCCTACCGGAAGAGCTATCCCTGGCACCAACCCAAGACCCTTCCTGGTTCGTTTTCTTAACTTCAGGGACCGGGACAAAATTCTCTCGGAAGCTCAACATCCTTCTTTGACCCATGGTGGCTCCGGCATTATGCTTTTCCCGGATTTTTCTGCTGAACTTCAGCGCAAGAGGAAAACGTTCACAGATGTCCGCAGGCGCCTGAGAGAGAAAGGCATCAAATACAGCATGCTCTACCCCAGTCACCTCAGGGTCCCGCATAATGGATCAGTCCGCTTTTTTGAGAATCCCTCCGATGCTGATGACTGGCTGAACACCCTGAGATAATCCGCGAGCAATGTGGCCACTCTCCCCTCACCTGGATACAACTGGATTTCTCAGTTCTCCTTGTTCTTTTCTCCTTCTGATTGCCCTATGATCACGGAGTGGTTTGGGGGTCAATACAAGTTATAACAGGTTCCCCCCTGTGCAGTGGAGAAGGATTTGTTCCAGTTTCCCTACGCTTCGTGGATCAAGGAGTGACTTTGGTCTTCAGTGTACAACAACCTTCTGGAGACTCTTCTCTGGGAATTACAGGAGTTTCTTCTCTACTCGGGTTTGTTATACTGTTACGGGACTGAAACTTCTAGCCTAGTTATGTTACGGTTCGGGCTAGTAAGTAGGGGTTTTGTTATTCTATTCGTATTGCTTTTGACTCATGAAGTGCTCGCGGCTCCCCGTGCGAATGGTCCCAGGGCTGGCCTACCATGCTATAGCCTGCTACCATTCGGTGGGGTTCCTCAGGTAAAGTTCTCCTTTGTATACACATGCATCTGTTGTTATATCTATGGCTCTCTCTACAGTTAAGTTAGTCTCGTGGAATGTACGGGGCTTAAATGATAAGTTCAAGAGATCCATAGTCTTTAGTATTTATCATCTCATAAACCTCATATATTATTCTTACAGGAGACGCACCTCACTGGCTCTAGAATCATGGCCCTGCATAGGCCTTGGGTACGACAAGCTTTCCACGCCACATATTCCTCTTACTCCAGAGGCGTATCGATATTGATTAATAAATCTCTGCCGTGTAAGGTAATCAAAATTATTTCAGACCCTGGTGGGAGGTTTCTTATTCTCCTGATAGAGCTATATTCAGTGAAATGGGCCCTGGTAAATGTTTACCTGCCCCCCCCGGTGGAGCATGGTCTACTGTACACAATTTATGAAAAACTGTCCCCTTTACTCCCTGCTCATATCATTATTGCCGGGGACTTCAATGCAATTCTGGATGCAACTCTAGATTGTTCCAATCCTCACCGAGTGGCCTCTGCGGAGCTGAGGGGTTGGGCTGACACCTTTGGGGTGGAGGAGTTGTGGCGATGGAAACATGTTGAGGCTAAAAAATTTTCTTGCATATAGACCACACATAAGTCTGGCTCCAGAATTGATCTTGCCTTTGGGAATACTCAGGTCATGACCAAATTGCTGGGTGCTTCATACCTTCCGGCGGGACACTCGGATCATTCTCCCCTGGAGTTAATTCTTCAGGTGGGGGTGAGACGCGACTCCGGGGCCTGGAGATTGGCGCCTAAGTGGATCCAAGACGAAAAGGTGTCTGAAATTGTTAGTCCGCTAATGGATTCCTATTGGTTGACAAATGAAGGCTCCTCCTCCCCGGAGATGGTTTGGGATGCCTTTAAGGCCACAGTCAGAGGAGGTTATATCTCAGCCATTAAATCAGTAAGGGTTGATCACAATATTACTACATCTAACATAGATCAAACTGGCTTTATGCCTGGTAAATCCACAGATATTAATTTAAGAAGGGTTTTTACTCACCTCCAGGTCTCTTCCTCCTCCGCCTCCCAGTCCCGGGTGCTGGTAGCCTTTGATATAGAGAAGGCGTTTGATACGGTGACGTGGGAATATATGCAGGCAGTTCTAGCAGCTTTTGGTTTTGGCCAGGTTTTTCGCAAGTGGGTGGCTATTTTATATAAGTCTCCAAAGGCTCAAATTAAACTAGGAGGACAGCTCTCTGATCCCTTTGCGGTGGAAAGGGGCACCAGACGGGGATGCCCACTTTCCCCGTTCCTATTTGCATTAGCCATGGAGCCCCTGCTGTGGCTCTGCGGGGATCGGAGGCAGTAGAAGGTATTAGAGTGGGATCAATCACTGAAAAGCTGGCTCTATATGCTGATGATCTTATACTATTTCTCGATAACTCCGGGCCCTCCTTGACGGCAGCGGTGGCAATTATCCACCAGTTCTCGGTACAGTCTGGCTTGAAAATAAATTGGAGTAAGTCTCAAATTATGCCCATGGACCAACAGACTCAGGGGCAGATGGTACCCTCGGTGCCCCTTCAGTGGGTTTCCTCTATTCGCTACCTGGGCATTACTGTCTCCCCAAGAGTCTCGGACTTTATATCGCTCAATCTTCAACCCTTGCTCACTAGACTTAAACAAAAGCTTAGTGCCTGGGATAATCTTCCCCTCTCCCTCATAGGGAGAATTAATCTGATCAAAATGAAAATACTCCCATTGTTTTTATATGCCCTAAGACATGCCCCAGTATGGATCCCCAAGTCCTTCTTCCGTCAATTTGACTCAATTACTATCCCTTTTCTGTGGAAGGCTAAGCCTCCCAGAATAAATAAAGCCATCCTAAAACGTCCTTGGTTGGAGGGCGGCCTGGCGTACCCTGATCTCCAAAAATATTACTTCGCGGCCCTACTTACCCATGCCCACAATTGGGCAGTCTCTGATGATTCCAACGCTGCTGTAGTTCTGGAGGCGGCTCTACTGGGGTCCTACGAGTCTTTGAGAAATAGCCTATATAGGGGAGTCAGGGCACAATTCCCATTTACGACATCAATGAAAACGGTAATCAAAGTCTGGCAGCTTCTGGTCTGTAAGCGTCCCGACTCCCTGACGTGGTCTCCTGATGTCCCTATTTGGTTTAACCCCCAACTCTCTCAGTTCGACGGTCCCTGATCCGGGCTTTTGGGCAGCGAGGGGGGTGAAGAACTTGGGACACTTGTTGGTGGATGGTCATTTCCCCTCCTTCGATTCTTTTAAAGAACGTTTTGGGCTCCTTAATCAGCATTTCTTTAAATATTTACAAATCCGCCATGCCTTCAACGCGCAGTTCAGCTCTGGTCCTCCGACTCTACTCCGATCATCTTTGGAATCCTCCCTTAGGGAGACTTCTTTGGTAAAACCTACCTCCTCCCTCTACAAGGCCCTCCAGCCCTCGGTCCACTTTGGAATGGAGGGCTTGTTTAACAAATGGAAAGAGGTGTGCTCGGAGTTGGAGGCGGAGGACTGGGAAGACATGTGGGATTATCCATTTACATATTTGATTTCGGCTAGGGATCGCTTAATTCAATTCAAAATATTACACAGAGTTTATATGACTCCACATAAGCTCTCTAAAATCTATCCAAACTCTAATATGGCATGCTGGAAATGTGGGATTGCTGGAGCCGACTCTATCCATATGTTTTGGCCATGTTCTGTAATTACAAACTTTTGGAGTGTAGTTTTGGCTTTTATTGAAACACTCACCACTATTCATATTCCCGCTAAGATTGAGGTCTGTCTGCTGGGATTGGTTGGGGATTTGGCCCACCGCCGAGCGGTCAGGACTCTCCTGTGTTTACTCCTTTTCTATGCCAGAAAGGCCATTCTCCTGCGGTGGAAACAGGCGCTGGCCCCCACACTTGACTCTTGGAAAGCCTTGATAAACTCAGTAATTCCCCTTTATAAAGCCACATATGCCGCTAGGGGATGTCCAACAAAATTTGATAAAGTGTGGCACATATGGTTAAAATCAGATTCTACTAATGCCTCAATGTGAGGGTCTGGGTAGTTATGTCTAAGATTACTCATTGAGTCAGTGGTCATTCCTCATGAGTGTGTCTCCTGTGGGCTTCCATAGAATGGTCTTATGGCATGGTCTTTAAGATACTCCTGACTACCTCCTCTTTGTGGGTGGCAGTCACTGGGTCTGGGTATTGGGCGGCAGCGAGCACTTTAAAGTTCTGGGTATTTTTTTTTTTTTTTAGTGCTGTTTTCTATTCATTGTGTTTTTTTTTTTTTTGTTTGTTGTTTGTTTGTTCTCTGAAGCCTGGGTATGCCCAATAGGCTTTGTTTTGTAATTATCTGAAAAAGTTTTTCAATAAATATAACTTTACAAAAAAAAAAAAATGTCCGACATGTCCACTGAAATATCGCAGTACCGCTAAAAATCGCAGATCGCCGTCATTACTAGTAAAAAATAAAAAAAAATAAAAACCCCAGAAATTAATTCTCACCATCCGTAAACGCGGCCACTTTTGCGCAAACCAATCAATAAATGCAGATTGCGATTTTTTAATCACAAATATGAGGAATTGTATAAATCGGCCAGAAATGGTGAAAAAAAATGTTTTTTTTATTTTTTTTTTGTATTTGAATTTTAGCAAAAAGTAAGAAATTTGGGGTTTTTTGCAAAATGGTCGCTCTTCTTTTGTTTATAGCGGCGATCAGAAATGACGCAGAGGCGATCAAATACCACCAAAAGAAAGCTCTATATGTGGGAAAAAAAAGGATGCAAATTTTGTTTGGGTGCAATGTCGCACGACCGCGCAATTGTCAGTTAAAGCGACGCAGTGCCGAATCGCAAAAAGTGCTCTGGTCCTAAAGCTGGAAAACCTTCCGGTTGGTAAGTGGATATGGATATAAGCAACTTTGTATGTTCAACTTTCTTTTTGTCTTGGAAATTAATAAAAATGTATTATATAATAGTGGGAGGGAATGATAATATCAGGATTGTGATAAGTAAGTCACAATATTGGTAATGAGGCCCATGAACTAAGGACAACAGAATAACTAGGGTGAAACAAACCCCCAAACCTTGTGATGAGGCAGCTTTTTGTGCAGGAGATTAAAATCTTCCTTTTCACTAGTAGATGTCAGTATAGCAGCAGCAGTCATTCATTTTCTGACTGATCTTAATAGAAACTTCCAACTTAGTGTAAGCTGCATACTAATTTTTTTTCCTTTTTAGTTAGGGTTCCATTTCCCTGCTTCATGTCTTGTTCTGCGTCTATCCCCGCATGGTGATGGGGTGCTCCAGATTGGTACAGGTCTTGGGGAAGAACGTGGTACTGATACCGGGTCCATCAAGCCCAATTTAATTAAAATGTCCTGTCCTTCTGGGATGCTTGTAGCAATGTAGGTTGATCCATTGTGGGAATTCCCATCTATATCTGATCCTTGCCGAGGTGAGCACCGCAGTAATTTCTTTCATTTTCCTACGTCTCTCAAGCGTGGCCTTGGAAATGTCAGGATATATTTGCAGCTGAATACCATCCAGTGTAATATTTCTAGTGTTCCGTGCTGCATGCATAATTTCCTTCTTAACTAAAAAGTCCTTCATACAAAAGATTATATCCCTGGGTGGTTTGTCAGGTGGAGGTTTTGCTCTTAGAGCCCGATGGATACAATCACATATATATGATTGAGGGTCTTGACTTGGTAGGAGAGATTGAAACAGTTTGGTGGCAAATACAGGGAGATCCGTTATGGATTCGGGGGCCCCTCTAATCCTTATATTACACCTTCTGTTTCTGTTCTCTAAGTCCTCTTATGCTTGTAATTGTGTGAAAGCTGCGGAGAGCGTGTCATGCTCCCTGGGTAAATCATTGAAAGCGATCGACAATTCATCGTGCTTATTCTCAAGGAGGTCTGTGCGGATACCTAATTCAGCAATTTCCTGAGACATGGTGGTAGTTGATTTTATGTATTTCTTTTTCAAATTTCTGCACCAGTTTGGTACAGAGAGCCTCCAAACTGCTGTCTAAGTCAGCCTTAGATAAGGGAGAGTACTCACAGTACGTTGGTGTGTATAGTTAAGTTATAGAGAAGGGCCGGTATCTGGAGTCCCTGAGCTTGAAGAGGCGTGCTGTGTGCCGGCGCCATTTTTATCCAATGCTGAGATCTGAGGAGGTAGTGGGTTAGGGATTTGTTTGATCCTGCTACCCCACGTTTTTTATTTTTTGCCCCAGGCATGCACAGGGGATAGTATGCGGGGTTATGTGTGTGAGAGAGATGGAATTTTGGTGTCGTGACCCCGTTTTCATGGCGGAGAGCCCTGTGTGCACCAGAGCTCTCTTCAGAAGCCGCCGCTCCACTCCATGCCGCAGATGCGCCCCCCAAAAAAACTATTGTTTTAAAACTTTTTTTTGCATTGATACATATCCCCTAGGGCAGGACCCGGGTCCCCATACACTTTTTATGGCAATAATTTGCATATAAGCCTTTACAATGAGCACTTTTGATTTTTCATGTCTGTGTCCCATAGACTTTAATAGGGTTTGCATGTTCACTAGAACTTTTTGCATGTTCGAGGTGTTCTGGTGCGATCTGAACAGGGAGGTGTTCGGGCCATCCTTATTCTGATGACTAACTCTTGGTATTAGGATAATATGCATATATAATATTATATTGTGAGTAAATTTAGCTGAGAAAATAATCTATATGTACTGTATATATGGGTATTGATTTAATTATTTTGTTTTGATTCACAATGATTGTTTTTCCGTGTATTCTGTAAGTTTGGTGTTGTAACTATTCAGTGATGTCCATCCACTTTGGGATCCTTTCAAATTTCAAACCATATTTTGATATGATGATTAGGGATGAGCTCGAGTCAAACGTGAGTTCGACTCTAACATTGGGTGTTCAATTGTTCGGGTTTGACCGAACATTATGGGGCATTTGCAGCAACTTTGCGCGCCCCATAATGCATTCAAATGGTGGCGGAATGCCGCTCGCTGATTGGCCAAAGCATGCACATGGCCTGCATGCTTTGGCCAATCAGTGGGCGGCCTGCTGTGAGAGCTTTGATTGGCTAAAGGCAGGGTGCCTTTAGCCAATCACTGCACAGCAGCCTCAATCCATGCCCCACACTATATAAAGCTGCTTGTACAGCGGCTCTATGTAGTGTGTTGGCGGCGGTGGTCGGCGTTAGAGAGAGAGCTTAGGTTCCTGAAAACTGACAGTTTAGATAGCTAGCTTCAAAAAGTGTGTTTAAAAAATAGCTAACTAGATAGATAGGTAGGAATCTAAAAGCTATCTGTCAGTTAGTACAGTCAGGTTAGTGTAGGAAAAAAAAAATATATATATACACACACACAGCGTATTGAGTATGCACTATATATCTGTACATATGATATATAGTACACTTGACGTGGTGTATTAAAATATATACAGCATGATATTGATATATATATATATATATATATATATATATATATATCAGGGCTTGACAATTTTGCTTTGAATCTAGGAGCCAGCTAAAAAAGTTAGGAGCCAGTTTTTTTTAGCATAGTGTGGGGTTGTCAGCGCCCGGGATAAGGCGAGTAACTTGCGCCCTACCCCCACCTTACTCACAGCAGAGCAGCCAGTCAATAATCCGCCATCGTTACATCCGGGTTATAAGCTGGCCAGAAAGAGTGACACTAAAAACCTGTTATAGGGAGAAACTCCTTATTATGCTAAGTGTATCGTGACTGCGGCATGTAAAACACCATCTGCTGCCTAATGGAGTTTGGCAAAAACATGTCTCTACTGCACATCTAAATGAACTCTTAATGACACTTTAAATTAAAATACAAAAAAAGATGAAAGAAGTATTCAAACGCTGCTGATCTTCTGCTGCCTCTTTGCAACCACTTCCTGCCTACATGCGTTTCCCCCACGGTGAGTATTCATTGCTCTGGTGAGTTTCTGGTCACCGTGAAATACTGCAGCTCAGCTACATAAAGAGTGGTAATTGTTGATAGTACACAGGGCTTTATCACAATTTTGATGCTTAGAATAAAGATCATGATTCTCGCGGTGTAACATAATCTTTCACATTATACAAAAAATTAGGCAAACTTTATGATGTTTTTTTTTTTCTTAAATCATTAAAGTGTATTTTTTCCAGAAAAGATTGCATTTGAAAGACCGCTGCGCAAATACCAAGTGACATAAAATATTGCAACAGCTGCCATTTTATTCTCTGGGGTCTCTGCTAAAAAATAATATATAATGTTTGGGGGTTCCAAGTAATTTTCTAGCAGAAAATAGTTTTTTTCTACTTGTAAGCAACAAATGTTAAAAAGAGTTTAGTCTTTAAGTGGTTAAATTTCCTTATCTAGAGGCCGGGAGTAAATTCCTTTGATCTCCACAAAGATACATTGTATCCTTGTGTTTATAGTTAGCGAGTTGGCAGACTACCCGGTTGAGGGTTGTGTTTTTTTTTTTCTTTACTGCTGTCAGCTTAGGCAGAGCATGGCTTATAGATGCGGCTACACAGTGAAGGGAGAGAAGTATCGAAAGCCACTCGCCACAACGCGATTTCTGGTCGCCATGGCGACCTGGCGACCGGGGTTTGTCGAGCTCTGATATATATATATATATATATATATACACACACACACAGCGTATTGAGTGTGCACTATATATCTGTACATAAGGTATATAGTACACTTGACATGGTGTATTAAAATATATACAGCCTAGTATATATATATATATATATATATATATATCTGTATATATATATAGACATATATACACACAGTTAAAAAATAAATTAAATAACTAAAAAATGTAAAAAAAAAAGACGCATACGTAAGTCACGCCCGCATATGAAAATGGTGTTCACACCACACACGTGAGGTATTGCCGTGATCGCCAGAGTGTGAGCAATAATTCTAGCAGAAGACCTCCTCTACACATCTAACCTGGTAACGGTTAAACATTTTTAAAGCCTCGCCTATGGAGATTTTTAAGTACCGTAGTTTGTCACCACTCCGTAAGTGTGCACAATTTTCAACCATAACATGTATGGTATCTATTTACTCGGCATAACACCCTCTTTCACAATATACAAAAAATCGGGTTAACTTTACTATTGTCTTATTTTTTAACTCAAAAAAGCAAATTTTTTCCCAAAAAATTGTGCTTGAAAGACCGCTGCGCAAATACCGTGTGACAAATAGTATTGCAACGATCGCCATTTTATTCTCTAGGGTGTTTGAAAAAAAATATATAATGTTTGGGGGTTCTAAGTAATTTTCTAGCAATAAAAATGATTTTAACAACAGCAGGTCCCACTCCTGCGCCCAACAAGAGTAACTGCAAGGGGTTACAGTGTTCTGGCACCACCAGCACCCAAGGCCCAATTTTTCTCCACCTGTTTGACTTGGGGCTTTCATCGCAATTTGTAAACTAATTTACAACATCAGACCCTGTTTCTCCGTTCAACAAAAGTAACTGCAAGGGGTTACATTGTTCTGGCACAGCCAGCACCCAAGGCCCAATTTTTATCCTTCTGTTTGACTTGGGGCTTTCATCACAATTTGTAAACTAATTTACATCAGGCCCAGTTCCTCCGTCCAACAAGAGTAACTGCAAGGGGTTACATTGTTCTGGCACAGCCAGCACCCAAGGCCCAATTTTTATCCACCTGTTTGACTGGGGGAT
This sequence comes from Glandirana rugosa, assembly GCA_018402905.1. Lineage (NCBI taxonomy): Eukaryota > Metazoa > Chordata > Amphibia > Anura > Ranidae > Glandirana > Glandirana rugosa. Next base: position 148,684 of record BLSH010025107.1, on the reverse strand, counting down.
TTTACCACAATTTTTTAACTAATTTACAACAGCAGGGCCTGCGCCAACATTTTTTTAAAAAATGACACGGTTTCCCACCTCAAAATCCAAACCAGGCCCTTCAGGTCTGGTATGGATTTTAAGGGGAACCCCGTGCCAATATTTAAAATAAAATGACGTGGAGTCCCCCCAAAATCCAAACCAGGCCCTTCAGGTCTGGTATGGATTTTAAGGGGAACCCCGCACCAATTTTTTTAAAAAAATGGCGTGGGGTCCCCCCAAAATCCAAACCAGACCCTTATCCGAGCACGCAGCCCTGGCATGGCTGGAGGGGGTGGGAATGAGCGAGTGCACCCCCCTCCGAACCATACCAGGCTACATGCCCTCAACATGGGGAGGATGCTTTTAGGTTGCCCCCAAAGCACCTTGTCCCCATGTTGATGGGGAGAAGGGCCTCATCCCCACAACCTTGGCCGGTGGTTGTGGGGGTCTGCAGGCAGGGGACTTCTCAGAATCTGGGAGCCCCCTTTAATAAGGGGGCCCCCAGATCTCGACCCCCCCATGTGAATAGGTATGGGATACATTGTACCCCTCCCCATTCACCAAAAAAGGAGTGTAGTGTTAAAAAAAACAAGAGGCAGTTTTTGACAAGTCCTTAATTGTGTTAAATAGCTCTTTTCTTCTTTCTTCCTCCATCTACTCCTGGCCCGGTCATTCTTCTAGTCTTCTGCTTCTTCTTTTAGTCTTCTTGCTTCCTCTCTTCATCTTCTTCTTCTTTCACCGCCGCCGCTCTCCACCCTGCTGCAGTCCGGCCCCTGCGTGTCTCCCAGAATGGACGGTCTTCACAATGACTTCTTTTATAAGAAGGGGCGGGGCCACCCAGTAACGTAACTGAGTGAACCCACCCCCTTCTGATGTCATGCAATGTCAGAGGGGGCGGGTCACCCATTTACATCATTGGGTGGCCCTGCCCCTTCTTATAAAAGAACTGTTATTGTGAAGACCGCCCTTTCTGGGAGATGCGCAGGGGCCGGGCTGCAGCAGCTGGGACAGCGGCGACGGTGAAAGAAGAAGAAGATGAAGATTGAAGACGAAGAGAGGAAGCAAGAAAACTAAAAGGAAGCAGAAGACCAGAAGAAAGACTGGGCCAGGAGAAGATGGCGGAAAATAGAAGAAAAGAGCTATTTTACACAATAAAAAACTTGTCAAAAACTGCCTCTTGTTTTTTGTAACACTACACTCCTTTTTGGTGAATGGGTAGGGGTACAATGTACTCCATACCTATTCACATGAGGGGGGTGGGATCTGGGGGCCCCCTTATTAAAGGGGGCTTCCAGATTCTGATAAGCCCCCCGCCCGCAGACCCCCACAAGCACCAGCCAGGTGTGGGGAAGAGGCTCTTGTTCCCATCAACATGGGGACAAGGTGCTTTGAGGTGGGGGGTGCTCGCCCATCCCCCCCATCCTAACCAGCCAGGGCTGCATGCTGGGATAAGGGTATGGTTTGGATTTTAGGGGGAACCCCATGTCATTTTCTTTTTTAATTTGGCATGGGGTTCCCCTTAATATCCAAACCAGACCTGAAGCTGGTTTGGAGTCGGGGGGGACCCCACACACTTTTTTTCAGTGATTTTTTTTGTATATTGCTTTTTCTTTTTAAGCATTATTAAAATCACTGCTCCTGAAAAGATGATCGATTTAAAAACTTTTTTTTTCATTGACACATGTCCCCTAGAGCAGGACCCGGGTCCCCATACACTTTTTAGGGCAATAACATTGCATATAAGCCTTTAATATTAGCGTTTTTGATTTTCAGGTCCCATAGACTTTAATGGTGTTCGAATGTTCGCACAAAATTTTTGTCTGTTCGCATGCTCTGGTGCGAACCAAACTGGGGGTTGTTCGGCTCATCCCAAATGGTGATCTGTATCTCCTTGTTCCCCTTTCTTTATAGTGAGTCTCCACCCAACATGCAGGCCATTTATGTGCCTTCAGCACTGTGTTGCTTCTTTTTGCATCTCGGGCACCAGGCTTGGCTATCTCCCCTCCCCTGGCGTTGCTTGGCAACCTCGGTGTTTGTGTGTCTAGCTGCCGCCTTCACCCCCCACGGGGTGGGGATATAAAGCGCAGACACAGCTGCACCTTCCCATCCATCCTCCGGGTCCAGCAGCAGGGACGTGTACCGTCCCTCCATTAAAGGGGTTGTAAAGGCAGAAGGTTTTTGTTATCTTAATGCATTCTATGCATTAAATAAAAAACCTTCTGTGTGTGGCAGCCTCCCAGCACCCCCTAATTACTTACCTGAGCCCCTTCTCTCTGCAGCGATGTCCACGAGTGTCTTGGCTGAGACACAGCAGCGGCGCCATTGGCTTCCAAGGTTAACAATCAAAATCAGTCAGCCAATCAGGGGTGAGAGGGGCGGGGCCATGTTGGGGCTCTGTGTCTGAATGGGCACATGGAGCTCTGACTTGGCTCGGGTGCCCCCTGTAGCAAGCTGCTGGCTGTGGGGGCACTCACCAGAGGGAGAGGCCAGGAGAGCAAAAGAGGGACCCGAGAATAAGAGGATCCGGGCTGCTCTGTGCAAATCCAACTGTATAGAGGAGGTAAGTATAACATGTTTATTATTAAAAAAAAAAAAAAAGTGCCTTTACAATCACTTTAAGTGGACTGTATTTCCAACTTCCCTGCAGACCTGGTAAACCTGAAAACAGCTTATTTACTTCAGATCTTTTTAGTGATTAATCTTTATATATAACGGCTTACATTGGATGCACTGTAACCTTCTGTCTGGCACCTGTATGCTCCGGCACCTGTATGCTCCTTTTGGGTATTTGGATCTATATTGCTCTATTGTTGTATTTTTAATAGATACACAGATCTATATTAGCCTGTGTCAGAAAATATATACCAAAGGACATTAGCCCAGCTGACACAATAGTGCACTTATATATTACATACATCTAGCATTTTTTATGTATTTTTCTTAATTTATTTTGTTCAGATTCTGGCCTTGCTCTATGTCTTGCTCCCCCCCCCCCCCCGGTGGTGCTAACCGCCAGGTCTCGCTGGATCTCACTGGGGTATTATTAAAGCGGAGTTCCGGCCGAAATATGACTTTTAAGATAAAAATACCCCTAGAATACTCATGCCTCGTGCAATATAACAAAGGTATGCCCAGTTTTCTATTTGTGCAGGATAGTTTTCTTACTTTGTGAAGTTC
>BLSH010025107.1:121121-133508 GCA_018402905.1 Glandirana rugosa | reverse complement strand
ATCTCTGATGCGCCGCCTGTCTCTTTCTCTCTCGCTCGTCCAACATCTCAATGACTTTTCCTGATACTTCCTGAGGAAGAGTCTTAACCGTCGGTACTCTAGTCTAGTCGCTCGTTCAGTCCTCCTAGTAGCTCTTCAATAAGCTCCCTGACTTCGCTCATTAAAGGGAACACTGCTCGCTTCCTCTTCAGGTGAGGGAAATACTTTTTACCCTTCTGTGGCTGTTCTTCTTGCTCTTCCCAATCAATGGCCGACCTGACGGCCTGAATGAAGGGCTGGACGAGGGAAAAGTTAAAGCCGGATGGTTCGGAATCTTCGGCTGAATCATCGTAGAGAACCTCTTGAGGAGGGTCCTTAGGTACTTGACCCAAAGGAGGGACTGGGGTGCTGGCGGAGGATGGACCTGGGGCGTCAGGATCCATTTCTGCGAGATGATCCTCCTGACTTGCTCGCTGATCTGATCTCATGGCTGCCAATTCTGAGAAGGAGTCCTTCATAGTCCTTTTCAGTAACTCTACAACCTGCTCGCTCTCTCTTTCTCTGTCCGCCGCGTAGTCTCTAAGGCAGGATCTACAGACCAACTTGTCCGGAAGAGGGGTAGCCCCGCAAGCCCAGCACTTTTTACTGGCAGGACGTTCAGCGGGCGATCAAGAACGGTAGCATCTTCTTGAACTGGACCTCCTTGAGGATCTGTGATGCGAAGAATGGGTCCTGTGTCTGGAGCTATGACCCCGATGATCATCATGGTGCCTGGAAGACCTCCTCGAGCTTCTGGAGCGGACAGGACTGAAATGGAGAGATTAACAAAAGATAGTTCCATTCAATCCTTTTTTTTTTTTTTTTATACTTACGTCCGACTATTTATAAAGAACAAGATATTCAGGAAAAAAAAAGAAAACCCAGAATCAGTGGAAAAAATAGCAGCACTTACCAACAAGGGCAGAAGAATTCTAAACGGCAGCCAGGTGTCAGCAGAGTGTCCCGAACGTCAATGCTGAGGGCTGCAGAATGGTGTGCCTTTAAGGTACCCAGGTGGGAGGGGCCAGGGACCATCTTTGCCAAAGTACTGGCAAGGAGAGGGAAAAACAGTATTTTTTCCTCATCCAAGATGGCCGCCGCTGCCTCCCGACGCTACTGCACATGCGCCGGCGTCTAGTGACGCGATTGCGCATGCGCCCCGCCCCCCCCGCCGATCCAAACCGCACGAGGCGGCCTCTGGAGCCCGCCGTTTGAACACAGCTGGCGGGAAGGGCGCAGGGGGGAGGAGGAAGACCAAGCCATGATCCCTGGAAAAAAGAAAGGACAGGGGAATCCATCCTAGATCCCCAGAACGTTTACCACCAACAAGATGGCCGCTAGTACAGGGGAGACAGAGGCAGAACCTTAAAGGGAACAGGTAAGGCAGAGCTAAAAAAAAAAGGAGAGAAAGAGAAAGGGGGGTAGGGAGGGAGGGAAGGAAAAATGGGGCCAAGAAAGCTGATCCTGAGGCTTTCCTCACCTGCAGACACCAAACCTTGCGAAATAGCAGATTTCGTTCCCGAGAGGAAACACTGCAAACCCCAAAAGATACGCAGAAGGGGTTCCCTGACCTATTAGCGGTAATAGCGGCCCAAGTATAGGGACTGCGTCCGGGAGAGGCTTAACCCGGCGGAACTGCTTCATCAGCAGAGGTATGGATCTGGTGTTGTCATCTTCACTGATCAGAGGTATGAGGAAAAAAAGGAGAATATTGGGGGAGGTACTACCTCTTTAATTTATGCTATTCACTGGTCCTAAGGGAGGAGTCGAGGCGGAGCTCTATCATCTGTATGCTGCCATGGAGGCACCAGGAAAGAACAATTGCATTCACTACAACAATACACTTTATACATGTGAGCAAGGGCAGATCTCCTGCAATCTATAATGTGAAATAATACAATTTCACCAGATTTATCCAGGCATTACATAGAAAAGAAAAAGCCTGCGTGTCACTGCCTGGATTCATCGCGGCTGCAGTCCGGAGCGGTGTGAGCTCTGAGTTCTCTGTGCACTCTTGTATATGATGGAAGTCTACAATATGCGAATCAATCTATATTTAAAGAGGAGGTCCCCCCAGAACTAAAAAAATGAAATGCCAGCAGCTACACATACTGTAGTTGTTGATTTTTAATAATAGGACATTTACCTGTCCTGGAGCCCAGCGATGTCGGCACTGTAGCTGATGTTTTTGTCCACTGTCGGGTGCTGCCACCGCCATTGCGGATAAGGAAACCCAGCAGTGAAGCATTACAGCTTCATTCTGGGTCCCTAGTGCGCATGTGCGAAGCACTGTTGCTCTCTTCTACTGGCCTGGCAGTGTGGGAAGGAGGAGGGAGGCGAGCTGGTAGCGTATCGACTGCGGCCTCTTTTTCCCAGAAGTGGGAACAGGATACCTGTCAAAGACAGGTATCTGCTTCCCCCAGAAAGGTGCCAAATGTGGCATAAGAGGGGGAGGAATCCGATAAGCGGAATTTCCACTTTTGGATGGAACTGTACTTTAAGTATTATGCACTATGGGGGCTTTTTCTTTTCTATGTAATGTGATTGCAGCCATTGTCTGGATACCTTGCAAGGCCGGCCCTACCATGGGTCCCAGTGGGTCCATTGGACCCAGGCAGCACTTTAAGAGGGGCAGCAAATTGAACCATGGCTGCCTCTCCTCTTCTATTTACCCAGCAAATTGACGATCAAGATTTTTTTTCCAGCAGTTTTGTGTGTCATGATGACAACTGCCCCCCAGGCTGCTCCGCCTGCCCCTATACTACCTTAGCCCACCCCTATATTGCCCTAACCTGTCTATACACTACCATAGATATATATATACTACCCTAGCCTGTCTATATGCTACCCCAGCCTGCCCCTATACTACCTTAGCCTGTTCATATACTACACTAGCCTGTCCATATACTACCCTAGCCTGTCTATATGCTACCCCAGCCTGCCCCTATACTACCTTAGCCTGTTCATATACTACACTAGCCTGTCCATATACTACCCTAGCCTGTCTATATACTCCCCTAGCCTGGCTATATGCTACCCAGCCTGCCCCTATTCTGCCCTAGCCTGCCCCTATTCTGCCCTAGCCTGTCCCTATACTACCTTAGCCCACCCCTATACATCCCTAGCCTGTCTATACACTACCATAGCTATCTATATACTACCCTAGCCTGTCTATATACTACACCAACCTGCCCCTATTCTGCCCTAGCCTATCCATATACTATCCTAGCCTGTCCCTATACTACCTTAGCCCACCACTATACTTCCCTAGCCTGTCTATACACTACCATAGCTATCTATATACTACCCTAGCCTGTATATATATACTGCCCTAGCCTGTCTATATACTACCCTAGCCTGTATATATACTTCCCTAGCCTGTCTATATACTACCTTAGCCTGTCTATATACTACCCTAGCCTGTCTATATACTACCCCAGCCTGCCCCTATTCTGCCCTAGCCTGTACATATACTATCCTAGCCTGTCTATATACTACCCTAGCCTGTCTATATACTGCCCTAGCCTGCCTATATACTACCCTAGCCTGTCTATATACTACCCTAGCCTGTCCATATACTACCCTAGCCTGCCCCGGCACTGCCTTAGCCTGTCCATATACTTCCCCAGCCTGTCCATATACTACCCTAGCTTGTCTATATACTACCCTAACATATCTATATACTACCCTAGCCTGTCTATATACTACCCTAGCGTTACTTCCCCTATACTGCCCTAGCCCGCCCCTTGGAATTGAACATAATGGTATGTCATATAATTTTGCATATAGACAAGGTGCTGTTGCATGTAAATCTGACTTAAATAAAAATTTTAGCTTGAATTATCATGATATAAAATAATGGATGTGAGGGCCTTTTGGTGGCCATGATTTTTTTTTTGGGGGGGGCACATTTCACTCTTGGATCCAGACAGCACAATGTCTTGGGCCAGCCCTGATACCTCGGGTGATATTGGAAATATTACCTGGAGGTCTGACATTCCGTGGCGCAGTCACTTCTCATCGGAAGCTGGCTTGAGCGGAGTGGCTCTGCTGGAAGGATATAAACAAGCGTGTCTGGGCCTTGCTTGTGGGGACAAACCTTTTGTTAAGTGACCTGTTTGCTCACTGGTGTGGGGGAGGGTGATTGAAGTTGCTGCAAAGAGGTGGCAGCTGATCAGCATGGATTTAAACCATCTGGATGAATCTTTGGGACTTCTTATTTCTGTTACTGCACAAGTCACTGTATGGTGATTGGAGATGGAAGTAGCGGTGAATGGCTTATAGAAAATCTACTTTTCCACTTTTATGAACTTTCTCTTGATGTTTGCCATTTTATAAGATAACTTTGTTGCATTTCATGTTTATGTATTTTGTACATTATATGTTGTATAGATTGAAGTAGCTGTGAATAGGTTGGAGGAGATCTACCCTTGCTCACATGTATAAAGTGTATTGTTGTAGTGAATGTAATTGTTCTATCTGATCACTATTGGTGGCGTTAGCACATCTAGTATAATATAGAAGATTAAAGCCTCGTACACACTTTGCGATGGTCGTACAACCGGATGTCCAAAATCGTATGTTGGCTGTTGTGTCTCACGTACTGACATGCACTAAGCGATCGTATGACCAAGCCTAACGTAGTGACGTGTTACGAGCGTATAAAGAGGAAGTTCAGGTGTATGTGATTTGTGAATTAGGAACGTAGGTTTACACGAACTGACACTTCCGGCCGTTCCTAACTTCTGAGCATGCGTGTTTTGCACAGTACAACTTGTTGGACCAACTTCTCGGTGCACACGTACAACGGTCGTACGACCGCTTGTTGGTACAACCAAAGTTTTCTAGTCTGCTCATCCAACTTCTGTCGTACGACCGCCGCATGTCGGCTGTTCTAATCGCGTGTACTAACGGTCGGATGATCGTACAACAAGGGGACCGTCGTACCGTGTGTACGAGGCTTTAGACTGCAGCACTAGTATATAACATTCACACAATATAAATGTGAAAATATAACAATAAAAGTGAGACTCCTCAGCACAGAACTCCCTATAAGTGTTTATAAAGTCCAAATAAAGAACGGTAATGTTAAAATATTCTCCACTCCATAAGATCAAATCCTCCACCATGATGTTCAAAGGAAATCCCAAAGTACAATGGGGTCACTTTTAGTCAATGAAGTTTCCACAACATGAGTTAGACTTCTGTGACCATCAAAATGAATCCCTACAACTGAATCCAAGACTTAGCAGAAGGTTGGAGGTGAAAGCCTAGAGGTCGGTGTGAGTGGTATGGTCCAATCATCCACTTCTGATGTCACATTTTAGTAACTGGGATCCACAAAAGATAAAACCTCCAATAGTGTAGATCAGTGATATGCAATTAGCGGACCTCCAGATGTTGCAAAACTACAAGTCCCATGAGGCATAGCAAGACTGACAGCCACAAACATTACACCCAGAGGCAGAGGCATGATGAGACTTGTAGTTTTGCAACAGCTGGAGGTCCGCTAATTGCTTATCCCTGGTGTAGATGATCGATTGTAGATGAAGCCATGTGCTTTCTCAAGAGTGGCTGATAGTTGTGGTCCACCTGCCCGCTGCCCTCAATCACATGATTTCCACACACCCCGAGTCACTGAACAGGCCAGTACTTTGTTTTGTTGTTTTATTTAGGGGTTGAACTTGGATAGGGATTAGAGATGACTGTGGGATGCCCAGTAATTGAACATGGGACCTTACTATATACACCTCCGTTATATACACTTCTCCTCCAGCACACTACTTGCTGTCACTCTTCTCCTTTCATCTCTCCAGCACACACCTGCTGACAGTTACACTGCTTTCTCCCTGGTCCGAAAGGAAATTTATCAGAACTCCATGACAATTCCTTTTCACCACAACTAGCACATGGTGAGGCCTACTGCAGCAGCTAGCAAGGCCTCAAGACCACCCTTTGTGGGTAAGAGTCACAGGTTTCCATCTGTGAAACCATGGACCCTCACTTGTGTAGCTAAGTACGTTGGTGTTAGCTGGGCCTTGGATGAACTACAACTCCCAGACCATCCATCTTCCAGACCCATCTGGCCTATCCTGGGGTCTAATGGCTCTCCTTCCCCTTGGTTGGCTCCTCCCGGCCTCTTCAGACTGCCTGCACTCCTCCCAGACTGTCTCAGACTTCTCATCCAACTCCCAGGGGCCGCCACTCACTGACTATTAGGTGGATCCTTTAAAGAGTCTCTTTTCATGTCGACCTCAGCTGCTCTCCTGCTTCCTTGTGCCACTCCAGGAGTCGACTCCCGCTCCCGGTTGCACCCAAGCCCCAGGTTCACCCCTCAGACTGGGGGCTCCCCTCCTGGGAGAGGCCTGATCCGCAGCTCCAGCTACATCCTCATCTCTTCCACCCAAACTCTCCTGACACCTGCTGTCAGATCACTGTATTGAAGGAGGCCTGCCCCCTGACAACCCAGCCTGTGGATTGGTCAGGGCTCCTTGTCATACATCAGCAAGCGACACCTCCTCATTCACCCCCCCCCCCCTTCTAGAGCTTTCCCAGCTCAAGGGGAGGAAATCTACAAGGGGTGTCCCTTCCCTCCATCTCCAGCCCCTCCCCTGAGCCAGCCCAGATCAAAACATTCAGGCCTGCACCTACAGTCAGGCCTGACTAGATTTTTCCTCTCCTACCAAAAATCTACAAAAGTAAAGCACCTACACTATGGGGGCGCTACACTCACCCCCCCTCCTAAATATCAACTGGTCCCCAGCTGAAAATTTACCAAAGATAGCTCTTGAGCCCAAGAGCACGGGCATCCCAAAATCAGAAAATGGGAGGGCAAAAGGGAACAAACTTGGATGAGGAAATACAAAACTGTACAAATAATTTAAATACAAAAATATACCAATACATTCCTAGCTACACGTCCCTGCAGCTAACCACACATATACACCATCTACATTCCTGGACCAAAGAACTTTCCCCGAAGGAATAGTACTTCATAGCTTGTAGTAGCAGTTAATTGACTTGACTCTTGATGGATGTGGATGACCAGCCAGTCCATCCTTGGATTGCTAAGAGAAGAGAGAACAACTAACTAAAACTATCTACAAACAAATCTACTGAGAGGGGGTTATAAACCTCCAGTAGAGTAACAATCAAAGAGTTGAAACTTTTTCTTCTTTCACCTGCCTGCCCTGTCAGTGAGGGGTTACGATCCCACTGCAGGAGCAGAAACAAAGAAAGTCTATGTAGGAGTTCTTCTTTAAGGTTCCTGATGGGAAGAACCCTTCCCCGAACAAACAGTCCTTAAAGGAATTGAAAACAGGAACAAACTTCACCCCAGTGTCCTTGCAATAAAACTGCACAGGGTGGCAGGCGGTTTTGCCCTGCAACAGTCAGAAACAGAAGGAATCATGCTGCACTATCCAGCAGTCTTTCATGGCAATCCATGTGACACTTCAATCCCTTCACACATAGTATCAGGGGTCTGGCAACCTTCTTCGACCCCTGTGATGGCCTGTGATAAAACAACTGATTTACTTGGGTTCCTGCAGGGGGTCTGGATGACAAACTGGGTGTTGGCTCTCTCCCTCCTACTTGGGCTCCTGGAGCACTAATCCCTCCGATTTCCCACTCTGCCTCATCAGAGTTGCTTGACCCAGGGGAAATCCACTCAGCAAGTCTTTCTAAGGACCCGAACTCACACTGCAGTCTGGGGGAACCAAAGTCTAAGGCCCGCTCCTCACCTTTCCTGTCCAGCTCACCTGAGGAGACTCCTCACTCTGGCAGCGGCTCTCTCCGGACAGGTATGGTGAGGGGTTGCAAGATGACCGGCACATCAGGGACTTTTGCTGGTCCTAGCAGAACAGTACTCACTGGTTTCTTCCCTCTTATCCTCTATCTTCGCCAGGGAGTCACCAGGCTGCAACTCTACCCCGCCTTTGAGTGATGACTCCAGGCCCGCTCCGGCCTTCCCGGGACTTCCATGGCTGCAGATGACGCAATCCTGATTGCAGCTCCACTTTATAGTACCTTGGCTGCTGCAGCACCGATACCAGCTGGGTCAATGGTTCATCACAATGGCCCAAGCAGTGACCTCCGCTGTTGGGCTCCAACAGTCCAGACAGATCAGGCACAACCGGTCGGTCCCTCTGATCACTCAGAGGGTGAGTCCCCCGCGAGGCTCCACTCGGACCCCGGTGTCCTCCAGGGTCCCCTCCAGCTTTTCCGTCAGCCATGCCAGCAAAGGTTACCTTTCTGCATCTTGCTCTGTCATGTGGTGTCTGCTACAGGTTGAAAACGCTGAAGCTCTTCCCCATGTTACCAGACAAACTGGCGCCAAAAGTCCTGATAAGCAGGCCTGCAGCTAGGGTTGCCACATCATCCCTTTAATCCAGGACACATATGAATTGCACAGGTTGTTCTGTGGCCAATTGAATGCAGATAAGGCACCAAGTGAGTTTAATTACCACCTTAATCAGCCTGAGAACCTGTGTAATTAATATGTGTCCTGGATTAAAGGGATGATGTGGCAACCCTACCTGCAGCATGTCACGTAGCTGTAACCCCTTGTGAACTGGATGCAACTTGCAGATGCGCTGACGCTGGTAAAACTTGTCCTGACATGTTGGCTTTGCCAGTGGTTGCCGGTAGCAACAGTAATTACTGGTAGCCACTGTTTTGCTGGAAAATCCACTTGTAACACAGTCTCTCCCTTTAACAACAAGAACAGTCTCAGGCACACTTTACTGTAAGCAGGAGTTGAAGCAAAAAGTTCAAGATGCCCAGCTTTTGCAGAATGCTGGGCATATTTGTAATCCAATGGGTAATGTTCGGCCTTGGTGTGGTGCAGGACATATTTGTAATCCATAGGCGCGATCACCCGGTGTAGTTGCCAAAGGTGATTGCACATGGTAAGAGAGTCACTGAATTGCAGGATGATGCAAGTGCTCGCCCCAGTGCTGGCTGCAGTGACTGGGCAGGCGAGAGCAACAATTGGCGACTTCTCTCACCAGTTGCAATGGGCAATGGCACACTTGTAAAGGTTTACTGTTTAGCTGGCAAACACACAAGTCCTTCCCAAAGTTCAGTCCACTTTAGCAATAAAACAATTACAGTTGCTGTCTCGGTTCTCTTTCGGTTGCTAGAGGCAACAACTGGCAGTCTTGCAGGTGAATCCCGGAAAACAACCTCCCAAATGTAGCCATGTGCTCCCACAAGAGTGGCTGATAGTTGTGGTCCCCCCCCGTGTCACTGCACTGAACAGGCCGGTACTTTGTTTTGTTGTTTTATTTAGGGGTTGAACTTGGATAGAGATTAGGGATGACTGTGATATGCCCAGTAATTGAACATGGGACCTTACTATATACACCTCCAGTATATGCACTTCTCCTCCAGCACACTACTTGCTGACCGTTACTCTTCTCCTTTCATCTCTCCAGCACACACTTGCTGACCGTTACACTGCTTTCTCCCTGGTCTGAAAGGAAATTTATCAGAACTCCATGACACTTCCTTTTCACCACAGCTAGCACAAGATGAGGCCTACTGCAGCCACTAGCAAGGCCTCAGGACTACCCTTTGTGGGTAAGAGTCACAGGTTTCCATCCTTGAAACCATGGGCCCTCTCTTGTGCAGCTAAGTACGTTGGTGCTAGCTGGGCCTTGGATGAACTACAACTCCCAGACCATCCACCTTCCAGACCCATCCGGCCTGTCCTGCAGTCTAATGACTCTCCTTCCCCTTGGTTGGCTCCTCCCGGCCTCTTCAGACTGCTTGCTCTCCTCCCAGACTGTCTCAGCCTTCTCATCCAACTCCCAGGGGCCACCACTCACGACTGTTTGGTGGATCCTTTAAAGTGTCTCCTTCCATGTAGGCCTCAGCTGCTCTCCTGCTTCCTTGTGCCACTCCAGGAGCCAACTCCCGCTCCCTGCTGTACGCAAGCACCAGGCCTCATGTTCACCCCCCCAGACAGGGGGCTCCCTTCCCGGATGAGGCCTGATCCACAGCTCCAGCTACATCCTCATCTCTTCCATCTGAACTGTCCTGACATCGGGGGCGGACGCAGAGTCTAGTCTCGGGAGGGGCACTGCCAGAAAATAAGTGTTGCTTACAGAACTGTATTTAGCATATCATACAGTCCTAATCTTGTTTAAGGTCCAGTTCTCACCACATGCAGTCCAGTGAGTTTTTTTTCTGCATCAAAAACGCATGGAAAGTAGGTTATATGGTTTCCAATGGCATAGTTCACACCAGTGTTTGCAGTTCCAGAAAAAAAGTAGAACATGTTGCATTTTTCCTGCACTGGACTGTACTGGAAAATGCATGAAAAACGCACCTGAATGCACTGGAACACACATGTCCTTATTTAACGTTAAGAAAAAAGAGGGGGGAAAAATGCACTGAACTGCATCAAAAATGCATCAAAAACACGCATGCAGAAAAGCACCTGGAACGCATCCGGACTGTGTTTCTATGGTGTGAACTGGCCCTAAAGCAGTGACACTGTTTTAACCACTTCCCGACCAGCGCACTAAAATAGGCGGCGGTCGGGTTTGAACGGCTCTCCCGGACATAGCCTGCACCTGCAGGCAGGGGCGTAATGATAGGGGTTGCAATTGCAACCGGGCCCCATGGTCCAGGGGGCCCATGTGCCTCCCTTGTACACCTGAATAGGAGGGATGGCGGGGGTGGCATTTAGAGGACCCAATCTCCTCCATTTTCCTCTATCCAGTTTACTTGTCTTCTGCTGTTCCCAGGGCCCCTGTGTGCTTCCCTGGTCCCCCTGGGGCCTGCTGCAGAACTTGTGAAAGGGCCCCACTGCAGTATCATAATAAAGGGACCCACGGTAGGCGTAAAGGGCCCCAGGATCAGTGGGAAGAGGAAAGGGCCCTGGCCAGGGGTCAGGGGGCCCTTCATAATTTCTTGCAACGGGGCCCTGAAGGTTCTAGTTACGCCTCTGCCTGCAGGCTATATCCCGGTATCATTTTTTAGAGCTGGTGGTCGGCTATCCAGGGGTAACAACCGATCCGGCTCGGGAGATGATCGGTCATTACCCCAGGGGGTGGGAGGGGACGCCCCCCTCCCGCCTCCTTCAGCCGGTCTTCTCCGGCCTCCTGTCCCACTGGGAGACCGGAGCGGCGATCTGGCGCGTCCGCCGGCTGGAAGGAGACCTGACAAAAGCCATAATCGGCTCCGATCGGGTCTCCTTTGGCAAATTCCGGAAGCGACGTCACAACGTCACTTCCGGTTTACACGGCGGCTAATGGCGCCAATTTTAAAAAAGTGACAGTATTCAGAATCGCCGTTTTTGGCAATCTGAATACTGTGAAGTGCAAAGGAGGGATGGGGGGTCTTTTAGACCCCCTGGCCCTCCAAAAAGAGTACCTGTTACCATATATTACTATCACAAGAGATGTTTACATTCCTTGTGATAGCAATAAAAGTGATCAGATTTTTTTTTTAAAAGAACAGTGCTAAAAATAAATAAATAAATAAATAAAATAAAAATAATAAAAAATAAAAAAGATTTAAATCGCCACCGTCCTCGCGAGCTCACGCAGCAAAGAAAACGCATACGTAAGTCATGCCCACATATGAAAACGGTGTTCAAACCACACATGTGAGGTATCGCCACGATCGCCAGAGTGAGAGCAGTAATTCTAGTAAAAGACCTCCTCTGTAACTCTAACCTGGTAACCGTTAAAAATTTTTAAAATGTCGCCTATGGAACTTTTTAAATACCTGACTTTGTCGCCGTTCCGCGAGTGCGCGCAATTTTAAACCGTGTCATGTATGGTATCTATTTACTCGGCGTAACATCCTCTTTCACAATATGCAAAAAAATTGGGCTAACTTTACCGGTGTCTTATTTTTTAACTCAAAAAAGTAAAATTGTTTTAAAAAAAAAGACCGCTGCGCAAATACCATGTGACAAAAAGTATTGCAACGATCGCCATTTTATTCTCTAGCCCCTTCCTTACTGGGCACTTAAACCCCCCTCCTGCCCAGACCAATTTTTGGCTTTCAGCGCTGTCATTTTTTGAATGACAATTGCGCGGTCGTGCGACGTTATACCCAAATAAAATTTGCGTCCTTTTTTTCCCACAAATAGAGCTTTCTTTTGGTGGTATTTGATCACCTCTGCGTCATTTCTGATCGCCGCTATAAACAAAAAATGAGCGACAATTTTGCAAAAAAGAACAATATTTTTTACTTTTTGCTAAAGTACAAATCCATTAAAAAAAATATTCATCAGTTTTGGCCGATTTATATTCTTCTACATATTTTTGGTAAAAAAAAAAATCGGCGTATATTGATTGGTTTGCGCAAAAGTTATCGCATCTCGGTTTTGACTACTTATAAAAAAAATTA